>JAYESA010000009.1:117001914-117349414 GCA_036927795.1 Iris macrosiphon | reverse complement strand
TATGTGAAATAAGATGGGGGGAGAGTTTTGGATCAAAGCAAATTAAAAAGAGCTAAAAAGTATTAGAATAATCAAAAGAAAAAAAATATTGGTCTTAGTCCACATCCACCATTAAAATCTTAAAATTGATCATTGATGCAAACATAAATTATCATACTTTGAATATTCACCGTTGGAAATATTTCCTATCTCTCTTAGGCTTAGATATTAGAAACAAGCGATCTAATTAGCTTTAATTACTAAATAATCCAAGACAAGTGCTGAAGATTTAATCTAGTAATTTCTAAAAGAACAAAGAGATCGATGAAGCAAAATAACACAAGCACAAGCGGTTGAATTTAATTTTGTCAAAAGTTTTTCACCTAAGATCTAATAAAACAAAGCAGTTTATTAAATCTTGGTTGCTTCATAAATTAGAAAAATCAAACAATTATGGATTTGATGTCTAATTTAGAAGTAGATCGAGATGGATAATAGACTAGTAGGCCTCCTAGTAATTAAACCAAACAATCATGAAAGTAGGCACAGAAAAACATTCAATACTCAAAGCATAAATAAAACATATGAAAATAATTTAGATCTCACAATTTTATTGATTCCAAGGCTTCTGTTTCCTTCGACCAACAAGACTTTTAGCTCGACATGTTCAAGAAAACTTCAAAAGAATATTGGAGAAGAGGAAGAAGAGTTGTGTGTTGTTCTCCTTTTTCCTCTTGATCTCTACCCCTTTTATACACTCTAAATAAGTGTTTGAAGATCACAATATCTTCCCAAAAATCCTCTAAGAGTTACAACAACCCAACAATAAAATAAAATCTTTGAATAAGTTGGGAAATGGTTATATCAACTCCACTTTTTGTGCACAGCATAGTTGTCTCAACTTCAAGCGTGATTTGGTCCATGATGTAGCCAGAATCTCGGGAAAATCAAAACAGCAAAATTGTGCCTCTATCACTTAGCTTTCTGAATCAATTTGGATCAGCTCAATTGGACTTCGGATGAGCAAGTTATGACCATTTTTCTACAAGGTGTCAGAACTGTCCAGAATTGATAATTAGCTCTATTTTGCTTTTAGTGACTCCAATTGTATCCTAGATCAAAATATAAAAATAATGAGTATCTTTAGACATTAAATGAGCATAAAGGAGTATACATTAAGGAATAAAAATATGATATTTTATGTTCTCATCATCAATCATGATGTCTGTGATGGGAAGAGGGAACTCATCCTTGGGGCAGGCTGCGTTCAGATCTCGGTAATCGATGCAGATTCGTACTTTCCCATTCTTCTTCATGACCGAGACAACATTGGCGACCCAGTCGGGATGTTGTTCCTCACGGATGAAGCCGCAGGCTATCAACTTCTTGACTTCAGCTTCAATGGCGTCCATCATGTCCGGGCGGAACCGGCGTTGGTGCTGCTTCACAGGCTTTGAATCGGACAGTATGTTGAGTTTATGAGTAGCTACCTTTGGATCAAGACCTGGCATATCCTCATAATTCCACGTAAAGACGTCGATATATTCTTTTATCAGTTGGATAATTTCTTCCCTTTCTTCTTCGGAAAGGTTGTTACTGATAAATATCGGCTTTGGTAAAAGTTTATCCCCTACGTCAATCTAGACAACTTCATCTTTAGTAGGAGGTTCTTTTTGCTCGAAGTGAAACTCCCATTGTGTATCTATCTGCTGTGCCCAAGAGTCATTCTCAAACAGTTCAGATTCTTGTTCGTCTGATTCGAAGGAATCCGTCACTACCATATTTGCTGATAATGTTTGCTCGAGAGCGTGAGATGAGTCAGAGGGTGCTGAGTTGAGATGACAACCGATGTGATAATCGATAGCCAAAAACTCTGAGAGTTTGTTCAGAGGTAATATGATCATGACAAACTTCTGGGATATAATTCCATCGGGGATGGAAGTGTATATCTGCTCAGAGGTAATATGGACATGGCAGTCTTTGTGGACCTAACACCGCTGGCGTACTTAGAGTTAAGTACGGGCGCTAAGTTGAGATGACAACCGATGTGATAATCGATAGCCAAAAACTCGAAGAGTTTGTTCAGAGATAATATGAACATGACAAACTTTGTGGACCTAACATCGCTGACGTACTTAGAGTTAAGTACGGGCGCTAAGTTGAGATAACAACCGATGTGATAATCGATAGCCAAAAACTCGGAGAGTTTGTTCAGAGGTAATATGAACATGACAAACTTCTGGTTTAAGAAATGAAATGCTTGGATGATGAACATAAGCTTATGTCTGGATAATTCACTATGGAGTATTTTTCTTGAGTAAGGATAGTCCTGAAGAATCCACTGGAGAGACTTTTTAGGGACTCTTCCTCAGGTACATTTTTTAAGAGAGCAAATTGTTACGTAAAAAAAGAATGAAAATCCAATTGGTAAGGACCGTCCCCTTGTTTACAGATTCAAAGTGTTAATCTTGGCCGCGATCAACTCCTGAATTTTCTTTTTTAGCACATAGTACGTCCTTGTGGGGTGATGAGTATACCGATGGAAGAGACAATAATCTGGGTCATCCACTTTGCCAGCCCTCTCAGGATATCTGATGTTGGGTAGCTGAAGCTTACGCTCTTTCATCAACATATCGAAGATTTCAATGATGTCGTCTTCATTGAAGGAGAAAGTCCCTTTTGGTCGTAGGGCTCCTGGTGCCTGAGTTTTACAGTTTTTCGGGAAGATTGTCGTCGTTGCATCATCTTCGGACTTTGAGGAAATTCTACCCCCGGCCTTGGATGCCGCCTTGTTCGGTCGAGGTAAGTTACCCCCAGACATGCCGTGGCCTCTGGCCACAGAAACTGATTTAGCAGGAGCTGCCTCTGGTTGTACAGGATTAGATTTTGAAGTTTTTGGTCTCGTAAGAGATGCGGTATATCCCAACCCGAAACGAGCTTGTTGATGGTGAGAATTACCACGCACCGGCGTTCGTCTACCTTTTCCATAGTTGAGTCCTTGTTTTAGCTTCAAATCATAACCTATGCTTTGCATAATATTTAATGCTTGCGGGCTATATCTGTGGGTTTGTATCCTGCCAGTTTCAGACTCGCAAAATTCTTCCTGTATGATCGGGGTATTCCGCCTACGGCCGAAGATTATCGGATGCTGATCGTCGTGGGTTGGTGGAATAATAAAGATAGAATCTTCGTGTGGTCCACCTGTCATGACGACATTAGACGTTGATGTATCTTCCCATAAGATCCTCCCGCGTTTGACCGTTAGGGGAACTGAAGTCTGTTTATGACTCTTGTCTTTGTGTTTCTGGATCAGATAATCCCGCAGGTTAGGAGGAGTTGCAGAAGAAGAAGATGCTGGCTTGTTCCTTCTGTTTCCATTGGTGGGCATGCAGATGATGGGTACTATAGTCTTCCCTGTGCCACCCATATATAACAGGTTGGCCATCTGTGTGGCAGATAATCCCCGGAGAGGGTGTCTTTCCGCAACTGGAGCCTTCTTTACGCTTAGGGACTTCGCCTGGCATAATTTGGAGCTTCGCTCTAGTTGGCGTAAAGCTGAGGATGTCCTCAGGCGGCCATCAGCGTCTCGCGTAATTCGGAGGGCGTGCAGATTGTTCCCTTGCTGGCATAAAGGCCAAGAAGTTGAGTAGTCCGTCGCTTGCTTTCCCTTGCGGAGATCACAGGGATCATTTGGTTCTCCGTAGTAGTCAGATGTTGTTTTATACGCGGAGCATGTTTTGTACTTCTGATTTGGCGCTGAGGCTTTATCCGAAGTTTCGTCTATTCCGCCAGGGACGGGAGACTGAATTTCATGCGCAGAGCGCGGAGTATACTTCTGGGTTAGCGCTGAGGCATTGCCAGAAGTTTTGTCTATTCCGCCAGGGACGGAAGACTGAACTTCACGCGCAGAGCGCGGAGTATACTTCTGGGTTAGCGCTGATGCATTGCCAGAAGTTTTGTCGATTCTGTCAAAGACAGGCGACTGAATTTTACGCGCAGGACGCGGAGGGAGCAATGCTACAACCTCATTGGTCGGAGAGATCGGAGAGTCCACAGGAATGGTAGAGGATGTCTTGGGCATCCAGACCTTACGCAGCTTCCTGTTGTTTTGGACAGAGAGAGAGTGAGAGCTGCCCCTTGTTCGAAGCATATCTTCGTAGGCAGACTGGTCGAACTGGATGACCAGTATCTTCTTCACAGATCTCACGGATACCGCATCGTATCGAGCAATAGCTTCCTTATCAGAAGAGAAAGATGTCCCCAGCAGAGTCGTCATCTTGTTTAGGATAATAAACGAGAAAAGATTTAATGAATGCGGGAAAACGAGGCCTTGTGCGAAGACCCGCCCTTCTTTTATGTTTACAAACAAGATTGTACAAATTTGATCCTACACAAGGATGTCTAAGTACAATTTATTTAATCTGGGTGAATATTGCTATAGGTGTCTAATCTGCAGTCGATCACTTTAGCCCTTGGACCATACGATGTTGAAGAAGTATCGTGGAAGACAGGTAGCAGCTTCGAAGGTTGCTAAAGAGGGTGGATGCCCGATGCCAAAGTCGTCGATCTCTTCTTTTTGCCTGAGCTCTGGATTCTCCTCTCTCTCTCTCTCTCTCTCTCTCTCTTTTTCTCTCCAATTCGTCGACCCTCCAATTTTTTGACCTTGTCCTCTGTTGATAGAGGTCTCTATTTATAGAGTTTTAGTGACAGTGACCACTCAGTCGGTGTAAAAACTGAGTAGTGGAAAGTACAGCACCCTTTTACACAACGGTTAAAATAACCAATGCCTGTATATAGATGATCTTTTGAATGAGCGTGTGAAGCGGGTCCAACTAAGGGACAAAACGCGTATAACTGCTATGAAGATCACGGCGTAGAAGCCACGTAGGTAGGTATCCCTCGTGTAGAAGAGGTTGGCATAGAAGCCAATGTCTGTCACCATGGCATAGAAGCCAAATAGTTATCAAACCGGCAGAATAGGCGTAGAAGCCGAGTAGGCATAGATGCCGAGTAGGCGTAGAAGCCGAGTGGTCATAGAGGACGAGTAGGCGTAGAAGCCGAGTGGTCATAGAGGCCGAATAGGCGTAGAAGCCGAGCAGGCACCGAAACTGAATAGGCGTAGAAGCCGCTGCGTAACGTGCCAAAGCTATGATGTGGACGTCTTAGTCGGAATTATGGCTCTTAAAGATAATCAGATCTCTTGCATTAAATACGGAGATCTTCCCCCATCCTTGAATCCTGTGCGAAGAGTAACCGCTGTCGTGGCAGTCTGTTCGTCTTCTGCGGAGCGTAAGGAGCCCACGTTTGCTTGTGTAAAACTAGGCGGCGTATTTCCTTGTATGCGTAGGACCAGCTCTCGCAAAGGGGATGTCACTAAATGACGGTTCGGTGACATTTAATCAAATCTCCTGCATTAAATGTGGAGATCCGCCATCATCCTGCGCAATAAATGTAGAGGCATGTTTTGAAGGTCTGCCATCCTTCTGTGCATCGAATGCAGAGACGTGCCTCAGGCATCTGTCAGTATTCGACGCATTAATTGCAGAGACGTACCTTGAGGGCCTGTCACCACCCTGTGCATTAAATGCAGAGACGTGTCTCGAGCCCTGTACGAAGTACAGCTTTTGACGTGGCAGGCGGTTTGTCTTCCGCTGAGCGTAAGGGGCTCTCATCTGCCTGTGTAAAACTAGGCAGCGTATTCCTCTGTATACGTAAAAGCGGTTTATGTAAGGGAAATGGCAGTAAATGATAGCCTGGGTTGCAGTGTCGCGCCATCATTATAGCCGTCGCCTGGGTAGTCGAGCAGTATCCCTTTGTTAGAAGTCGATACGTCAGGTTCATTGCAGGATCTGACAGGTTCATTGCAGGATCTGACAGGTTCACTTCGGAGAATACGAAGCGTCCCTCGTACACTTCAATGCTGCATTGAAAGAGGATGAGTTTTACGCCATAGAGGCGGTGGCGCCCTGTTTACGCTGAAATAGCCTGGACATACTGTCCTACGCGGATGGTCTTCAAGCCTATATTTCACGCTGTATTTGGCGGAGAAGCTCTGTTTGCACGTTGAAGGCTCTGAAGTCCTCTGTTTACGCTGCTTTGCATCAATATGCTGCGTAGAGTTTTCCAGCATATTTTTCATACTTCTACAATGCCAGGTTCACTGCACGATTTGTCAGGTTTATGAAGCGTCCCTCGTACACTTCAATGCTGCATTAAGAGCGGATGAGTTTTACGCCATAAAGGCGATGCAGTACCTCTTTTACGCTGAAGCAGCCTGGACACATTGCATTACGCGGATGGTCCTTGAGCCTATATTTTATGCTGTGCTCAGCAAAAAATCTCTGTTGCACGTTGACGGCTCTGAGGTCGTCTGTTTTATGCTGCCCTGCCTCAATATGTTGCGTAGAGCTATCCGGCGTATTTTTTATGCTTCTATAATCCATTATGCACGATCTCAGGATTTTGTTCCCTCCATATGTTCTAATCAGCTTTTATGTTACCTAATTAACCCTACAGTGATATAAAATTTTCTGTCGTGGCCACAGGAATATTCTCCTTAATGATATCGAATAGGGTACGGGTACATTTAATATAAATCTATTTCATATAAGGAGCCAAGTCTGGATTCACCCAAATATAGATGTAATATTCAAACAAGCAATAACCTCGCTACACTATGGTTCTGATCCATTATTATTTTTGTGCCAAGAATTCAGGAATATAATATTATGCTCCGAGTATGAATCAGCATATCACATTCAGTAAAAATGTTGGCCAATGTCCCACACTCAGTGTACAATGTAGCCTTTATAAACAGGCGAGCAGGACAAGTGTATTGGCACGAATACAATAACCAAGTCAGGATACTAAACCTATCAGTTGGTCACATGAATTATGTTTGATAAGGTAAGGAGTCATAATTAATCAGGGTTGTCAAATATCATATGATCGAGTCACGGTCATAAATGCCTCATCAATTTCTCAAATTATGGGATTATACATCATCAATCATGGTCAAGATCAACTAATCTAGAATATGCATCAAGTGCACAATAGGACCCATGCATGCACAATTAATCACAAAAAGTCATGGGTCGGCGCACTTTGGAAGTGCCAAATATAGGCTAGTTAGGAATAGTGGCACAATATGCGCGAGCAAGCAACTATAAGGCGCACAAACATATAACACTAGGTCACAGAAGTCATCACACAAAAGTCTATAACACGAGTAAATGCACAATATTATATTTGTACTTGCATAGTGCACAACTTCTCTTACTTGTAACTCTTGCTTTGTATGCCAGTTTTCTTGCATGAGTAGAGTGGGCCTATTCTTGTAATTCTTGATTTGTGTGCCATATCTTTCAGCTGCTCTTTTATCGATTTTGTGTGCCTTATAGTAAACACAAGTATGGAATGTGGGTCACAAGTATGAAATGCGGGTCACATTCAACATGTGCCCATAGTGCAAATTCTCCTGTGTACTTCTTGTCACTATTCTTCTTCTCCAACCGACCCACTATACAAACTTAATGTCCTTTCGAGTAAACCGGGTCATTGGTGCGGAAATTCTTATAAAATTTGACACAAACCTCTTGTAGTACCCTACTAATCCAAGAAGATTGTGCATATCTACCACGGTCTTCGGAACTGGCCAATTCTCAACTGCTTTGACTTTCTTGGGATCCACTGATACTTCTGCTCTCGAGATGATATGTCCTAAGAATCAAATATGATCTAACCAGAACTCGCACTTGCTAAGTTTCGTATACAACTAGTGCTCCCTCAAAGTCTGCAACACCTTCTTGAGATGCTCTACATGTTCTTCTTTATTATAGGAGTACAACAGGATGTTGTCGATAAACACTACCACAAACTGACATAAATAGGGCATGAAGATACGGTTCATCAAATCCATAGACACTGCTGGTGCATTGGTTAATCTGAATGGCATCAACAAGAACTCATAATGTCCATATCATGACCTGAATGTTGTCTTCGGTATGTCTTCTTTCCGTAATCGAACCAGATGATATCTGAATCACAGATCAATCTTAGAGAATACTCTGGCTTTACTCAATTGATCAAACATGTCATCAATCCTAGGCAAGGGATACTTGTTCTTTATCGTCACTGCATTCAACAGCCTATACTCAATACATAGTCGGGTCGATCCATCCTTTTCTGCACTAATGCTACTGGGGCTCCCTATGATGACAAGCTAGTACGAATATATTTCTTTGCCTTCAACTCTTCAATATGTTGATAAAACTGGTCAAGTTCAGAAAGTGACATCTAGTAAACCATAAGAGATATAGGCTTCGTTCCTAGCATCAACAATATCCTAAACTCTACCTCTCGAACTTGAGGCAATCCTGAAAGTTCTTCGGAAAAGACATCCATGAATTCGTCAACTATCTTGGGTATCGGTTATCTTTCCGTTCTACCGCAGTGACTCCTTCTTTGTGCTGGCCTCTCGTAGACCTCACGAACGTAAACTCTTCCAAACCAATAATAGGAAATAAAATTGTAACCCTATGACAATATATCGTAGCATGACTGTCTCTCAGCCAGTCCATGCCCAAGATAACGTCAAAGTTAGCCATAGGGAACTCAATCAACTTCGCAGGTAGCAGGTGGTCACATACTACGACTGAATAGTCTAGGTACACCCTACTAACTTCTACAAGTCCATTACCAGTGAGTATATTTAGCCTCTCTGGCAATTTTTCGAACTTCAATCCAACACGTGTCATAAATTATGCAGATACAAATGAATGTGAAGCTCTTGAATTAATTAATGTTATGGCAAGAAAAGATGCGACAGAAATATTATCTGCCACCATATTACCTAATGCCAAATCCTCCTCCAGTGACAAGGTGAATGCCTGCCCTTGGCCTTGTCGAGCTCCTTGGTGGGGCTGTCATGGTCTTTGTTGTCCTTGCTATTATTTATGTAGATGTTGATGTTGCCTATACATCTGAGCCTGTGTCGGTAATGGTCGCTGAGTTAACGGTCTTACCGATAATATTGGCTCTCCATGCTGCTTTCCTCTAGGTGCTAGTAATACAGGAAACTGGGATGATGGTCCCCTTGATCTCTGTATCAATGGGCATATAGAAATCCTATGATCGAGACTACAACATCTCATGCACAACCCATATGCTACCCTATAATCACTCCTAGTATGGCCTTCTTTGCCACAATACGTACAGAATATTGATGCTGACTGGCTCTGTTGCTGGTGGTGCCTCGGCTGTTATTGCCAAGCTGGTGACATTACTATTGAAACTACCGCCTTGCACGGTGCTGTGTCACGAACACGAATACCATGAGATGGTGCTGACATTCGGGGTGATGCTCCTCCTCCAATGCTCTGTTCATGAGACCTCTTCTGGCATCTTGTCCTCGATATCATCCTTTGAAAAGTTAGTTCGTGCTTTATGGCAACCACTAATACATCATCAAAAGTCTGGTAATTGTGTCCCTCTAACAACTGTAAAATTTCCAAATATAGTCCTTGCTAGAACCTCATTGCCCTATCTATCTCTGTTGCCACCATTGTTGGTGCAACTCTACTCAGTCGACTAAATTTCAATGTGTAGTTGTCCACTGTTCTACCAAACTGCTTGAGGTTAATAATAGGCTGCAACTCAAACTGGGCCATATATCCAAAATACTTCATTCTGAACCGAATCTTAAAATTATTCAACAAAATAGGCTGCCTCAAGCCGACCTTCTCTACCGCCCACCAATCCCTGTCGAGATCCTGAAGTTGCAACTGAACTTGGTCAACCTGCTCCTCAGCTAGAATCTTAGCTGCCGCCAGAATACCCTCAATATCCTGGAGCTAATTATCTGTCAGGATGGCATCCACTGTACCTGTTGCGTTACAGTACCATCAAAGTACCGGGGGTTAAGTTGACAGAATCTAATCGACGCCCCCGAATCTAACTTTTTGCCCCTTTTTAGAGCTGTTTGCAACCCCTAGTTCAACTATATATTTCGTTCCTACTGCTGGAGTTGTTGATGTTGTTGTACCGCCATATGATGATGTTGTGCAACTATCATCCCCCTAATGATCTCTAATAAAGAGGGAGTATCAAGTGCTGTTGGCATTGCTGGCACTACTGGGGGAGCCAAAACCTCTGGAGCAGGTTGCTCAATATTTTTTGCCACTGCCTCAATTGGGGGCCCAACTACTGGCTCGATCCGAACCGGGTCCTAGAGAATCACTGTCTCACACTAATGTCCCATCTCACCCAGACCTACTTGTCACCTTAATGCCCCTGATGCTCCGACAACCGAAGACGGGGAAGCCATGGAAGAAAGGGACAAAAGAAATCAACAATAGGAAGAAAAGGAACAGAGAAACAATTAATTAAATAGTTCAAGCTAAGTATCGAGAAGAACGGATTCAGAAATTCAAGGAGGAATATGTTTGACTGAGACTCCTAAGACCATAACATCCCATAAGTCTGAAAAATCAGACATGCGTGGGCCACCACTACAATCTTGTCATGTCACGGTACCAAAAAACGAAGATGAACATGGCCAGCTCTCCCGTATAAGGTATAGAATATTGTATGGCGGTCACGGCTGTAGAAAGACAAGGGGGTGCATGCTACAAACAAGTCTCCTAGGGTCTCAGAACAACTACGTCTTAATCATTCAAGCAAGTAACAACAACATAGAATATGTGAGATAAAGCCACAAGGCGTCCTAAACGCTCCACCAAAATATTCTAGAGATCTAGCCATCAAAATGTTAGGCTAGCAAAATGTCAATAGTTAATGAACTAAGATCATCTACAGTCTGATTATATTGCAGTTATTTAAAAAGGAACTAATGTCCAGACTAGCCGGCTAACAAGTGTTGGTCGCTAAACGCCCAAAAGAGTATAATATACAAGAAGAGCAGTAATCAAGAAACCCATTCATGCCCTTCAGCGATCATCCGTATGGTGCACGTCATCGTAAGGGGTATAAGTTGGATCCTCTGGTATTGGCTATAAACTTGGCCATACAAAACCAATGGGGTTAGACCCCAAATAGCAAGTACCATAAGGAAGCACGGATGAAGAAACAAAAACCATATCAAGTACATAGTGCAAGAGCCAAAAATTATTGGCGCGTGCCCCATCTTTGGGATAACATGGCACTCCTTCACCAAAAAAGGACAAAAAATGCCAAGCCACCCAAGATAAGGTATGTCCCATGATTATGGTCAAGCTAGGATTATGTGTCATAGTTCGGTCCATATTCTATCATAACATAATGACTCAACTCCCCAACCAAACAAGGACATAATTTGAACACCATACTATGACAGTCCATGTCCTTAAGTTACTAGCAGAATTATAATCACAACCAAGTCAGGTTACGATGGCCAAACAATGTTACGGCTTGTTATGTGGAGTCTGGGATTATCCAAGATATAATAATAATAAGCATCCTCAAATCGTGCCATATCGAGCAGAGGTAACCGAGCCAATATTATACAAGCAGAAAATCATGATCGCACCAGTTCCCCATGGGGTCACCGCGCTAATAAATCAGTAACAGTTCCAACATTTCTATAGGAAAAATGTTGGCTCGGTCTTAAATATAAAAAAGGTCGAATATTGCACTCCACTATATAAGGATGATAGACAATATCCGTGGTGTCCAGCCTTGCACGCCATAAAAATTATCATGGGACAATCCATCACGCACGATCTCGGAATGTCGTTCCCTCCCTATGTTCTAATCAGCTTTTATGTTACCTAATTAACACTACAGTGATATAAAATTCCCTGTTGTGGTCACAAAAATATTCCCCTTAATGATGTCGTACAGAGTACGGGCATATTTGATACGAATCTATTTCAAATAAGGAGTCAATTCTGAATTCACCTAAATATAGAGGCAACATTCAAACAAGCAATAACCTACCCATGCTATGGTTCTGACCTATTATCATTTTTGTGCCAAGATTTTAGAAATATAATATAATGCACCGAGCTGGAATCATCATGTCATGTTCAGTGTACATGTTGGCCAATTTCCTACACTCAGTGTACAATGTAGTAGCCTTTATAAACAGGCAAGCAGGACAAGTGTATCGACACGAATACAATAACCAAGTAAGGATACCAAACCTATCAGTTGGTCACATAAATCATGTTTGATCAGGTTAGGAGTCACAATTAATCAGGGATCTCAAATCTTAAATGATCGAGTAACAGTAATAAATGCCTCATCAATTCCTCAAATTCTAGGATTTATAGATCATCAATCATGGTCAAGCTCAACTAATCTAGAATAGGCATCAAGTGCACAATAAGACCTATGCATGAATAATCAATCATAAAAAGTCCTGGGTTGGCGCACTTTGCAAGTGCCAAATATAGGCTAGTAAGGAATAGTGGTGCACTATGCACGAGCAAGCAATTAGATGGCGCACAAACCTATAACACTAGGTCACAGAAGTCATGGCGCAAAAGTTTATAACATGGCGCACAAAATCGATAATAGAGCAGCAGGAAGATATGGCGCACAAATCAAGAATTAGAAGAATTTGATCACTCTACTCATGTAAACAAACTAGCACAAAAAGAAAGAGTTACGAGTAAGAAAAGTAGCGCATTATGTGTCATGACCCGCATCCGGTGTAGGGATGCAAGTCGAGAACAATGCCCAGCCTATGTCGTAGCATCGGCGGTAGAACGCTGTCTTGGTTAACTACACTATCTAAACATCTCACAATAATATAAAATCTGCTAAGAATATCTCAACACAAAACTCAATCACATTCTAAAGCATGAGATGATATCAAGGAAGTCTAACATAACTATCAATTCAATATATAAACAATAATAGAAATAATATCCAATCTCATACTATAAGCCGAAAATAAATCCGGTACAAAAATACTAAAGAAACTAAATATAAAAAACTAGTTATCCGGATAAATCTTTCGGCAATCACTCCAGAACTAGTGAGTCCAAGTCTGCACCATCTATAAGTCGATGTCTATAGTATGTCGGACACCAAATTCTCGGATCCTCTGAAAAATATTTTCCAATCAGGAATGGAGCGAAGTACATCTCTAACAGCAGTTCTAAATCAATAATATAAACTATATAGCAGTAAATAGATATGAATATACAATATGCCATATATATGTACAAGAGATTCATAATAAAGAAAATACTGGAAATAAATACAAGAATGAACAATATGTCAATGAACAAGAATACTAATGACTAAATCAGTGAGTACCAGCTTTAACATGTGATCGGCTTGGGAACTTGCACAAGAGTAAATGTCCTGGTTAATCATACGTGTGGTGTATGATCAACACTCACAAGGAACAAGACTTGCACAAGGAGGGTATGATCACATATCTATACTACATACTCTCCAACCCCGACTGGTATAGTGGATCCAACCATGGTATGCTTTGTCACGGGATTCCCCAAGAAGATAGCGACTCTTTCCGAGAATCAGTGTCTGTACATGCACAAGATAATCAATAAAATAAGACTTGTACAAGATACACCATATACAAGGAATAACATCGCATGACGAGATCCGGATATACCAATCCGTGTAACTATCGTGTCAAGAAATATGGATATCTACACTAGATACAATGAACATAAAGGATATCATAAATGAGAAACTATCAGAGAATGTACTCGCCTGCGGTCCAAAGCAATGAATATCAAACTGTGTCCGAACTGGTGTCACACAGATCTATATATAGAATATTGCATTAATACAAGATTCTGGAAAGAAATTATGTTAAACTAGTCAACATCTAGGTCAACAAGATATTTCTAAGTCAAAAAGTCAAACTAGGTCAACTCTAAGTCAAACTGGTAAAACTATGGTCAACTATGTCAAACTACCTATCTCTAGATTGCATGAGTCTATCTCAATAATGTTGGGTTCATACACTATGAATCTAGGTCATACAAGCTACATCTTAGGATACTAAGATACTGTATCTCAGGATACGCAATAATAGATAAATATCACATATCTATAATAAAGCAATATTAAATATATAAATCATAATTACAAATGCTAAATGGATACCTTGGTTTTGAACCAACTTAGTATCGCAACACTAAACCTCTATCTTGATACCCAAACCAAATACCTTGGGTATCCTCAATACCTTGATACTTCTCTTTGTATCTCAAGGTAATCCAAAATGCTAACATATAACTAATACATATATATAAACCCAACTAATACTAAATATAACTAATACTATATTGTATGTATATCCATTCATAGGAACTAACTATAATATAATATTTCTAACTACTATATTTATATAACTACATATATCTAATTAACTACTAACCATAACATATCAAATACCTTAACTACTAATGACTAATATATATATATATATATCAATCTAATACAACTACTAACTAATCATTAACCACTAATACATATATACATGTACACATATCTATATATATAATACTTAACTAGAGATACTAATGCATATATATATATATATATAGATCTAATCAATTAACAAGGTAAATAGCAGGCTACTAATAAATACTAATTAACTATTACTAGTAAACTAACCAACTAATATTTAACTAAATAACTCAAGAAGCTAACTTGTCAATAACCAACTAGCTAACTACTAAAATAGTATACATAATTACCAATTAAGAAATATATATATACATATTAATACCATATATATATATATATTTATATATATATATATATATATAACCGCATATATGTCACTATAAACTGTTCCTGCCATCGCTAATTGTCATTGCTGTTGTTGTTATTACTGCTGCTGCTATTGCGACACTGTTGCTGTTGCTAATGCTGTCGCTGCTGCTGTTGCTATTGCGCTACTGCATCTATCGCTGAAGCCGTTGTTGTTGTTGCGACTACTGCCGCTGTTGTTGCAATATATTATTGTTGTTGTCGCTATATGTTGATGTTTGTTGCTGTTGTTATTACACATTGCTGCTGCTGTCGCTATATCTCACTCCCATATATTAACATAATATATATATATATATATATATATATATATATATATAACAATATATATATATATATATATATATACATAACTTATACATATGTAGAAGAATAGCGACATAAATATATAACACATAGATATATAGATCCATGACGTACCAGTACATAAATATATATATATATATATATATATATATATATATATATATATATATATATATATATATATATACATACATACATATAATTACACATCACCATGTCAAAGAACAAAAGAGAAATAGATCTAAAAGTAATTGCACAAACACATGGAGTGTATCGCACCCGTATCACACTAGATCTAGGATACGCTTGCGACACGAGTCCACCACACATCCAAACGTACCCCGAAGGACACGAATAAGTCTAATATATTATTTATGAACAATACAAAGAGTCAAACATAAATCTACGTGTCTGTGTCAAAATATGACATACACAAAGCCCTGTGTTGGAGAAAAAATCTCCAAATCAATACGTATCACCAAATTGTTGGGATACGACCTACACGTACCCAATTATGGACCCGACACTAGCCCTAAACACACAAGCACATGCAAAATTAATCTATAGGACCAATTGACACACACAACAAATATCAATCTTGGAATTCCTCCAAAATTGACACAAAAAGTACCATAACTTTCTCAATAGGCCTCCTATAAACACAAAACCAAATCCTATGGGTAGCCTATATATATTGGTTAATTTTTTATGGTTAAATCTCAGATTTAGAACCTAAATTAGGAGAAAAAACTAAATTATAACCTATTGGGAGATGGATTTCCAATAAAACCTCCAAAATTGGTAAAAATGAGCCTTCAACTTGTAGATACCTGTTCCTCTTTGTAGATCCATGCTTCCTCTTTATAGATCCTTACTCTACTAGTCTCCAATGGTGATTTGGAAAGAAATTGGGGAGAAATTTGGTAGAAATTTGATGTGGAATGAAGAAATTTGGTTGAGGAAAATTCTAGATCTAGTTTTGGAATAAAAAATAAATAAAGAGAAAGTTTTTATCCCCTTTATATAGGCCTCACTTGTCCCCTCCCACAAACTACTATGTAAAGTCTAAAATACCCCTTGGGACCTCTCATGAAGAAATTAATTAAGGAGGAAGGTTCTAGTCTAATGGGTTTAACATAATTAATCATCTTCCTAATGATTGGGCTTCTAATTATTTGGCTCAATTCTAACTAGAATTAAATGTTGGTCCATGAGTCTAAACTTAACTAGTTAGGTCCACTAACACAAGTCTAAAATAAATCTAACATGCTAACAATAAATAAATAACACGATAAATAAATATTTAACATGCACAATATTTAATTAATTACCAAATGACTAAAATACCCTTTTCTAGAAAATGTGGTAGTGACAACTCTACCCCCCCTTAGAAGAATTTCGTCCTCGAAATTAAAACTCTCACCCCTCTCTCTTAGGCCAGTCATATCCTATTCATATAAATCTTACTATGGTCAAACCCCATCAATCATAGTCTAAAATAGTATATATCTTATAACATACAATCCTACCATTCTACTGAAAGAGAAATCATACTTGGATATAGTCTCTTAACTATCATGAAATCAGTCTCTGCCCTACTAGGGTGTCTCCCTCTACTGGTACGGGATAAACTGTTATGCCACATGTGGCCTATTCCATCACACACTAAGCATTCACTGATCATCAACCTAGTCAAGATATTCTTAATACTGAGGGTTACCAAATACTAGTGATATACTCTAATTCTAGGTCATGGACATGCTTAACTCACTGGCACTTGCTACTTAGGATACTATACAAAACACTGCTAAGATACTACCTCCTTGTTATGTTTCAATTCTTGTAATCACCAAAGTTTCTCAATCATTCTCTTACAAGGAATACTTGTATACATTTTCAATCATGTGTTTTATTAGCACACCTTCGTCCAACTTTAATACTCGCAATAGGATACCTTACTTAAATCTTGTTACTATCTACACAACGACTAGCTCTCATATATATTTTTAGATGATATCCTCGTACCAAGTTACTCGTGTCTCTCCTCTATTATTATACTAGTTATTAAAATGCTTTGTGCCTAAACTTTCATAATACTTGAGGTACTCTGTCTCTTGTTACTAGGGTATTTCTTTCTATCTGATACTTGGTGCAACTCATCCTCTAACATTTGTTAATCATCTTAAAGTTCTCATATGTATATTAGTATTATAATATATACATAATTATCTTCTAGTCATTACAATACCATGATATCTCATTGGTATTCTTATACCCCTCAGACTATTCTCTGATACATACAACCTCTATAATCAAATTTAGCAAGGTACTATACTTACTAAACTTACTCCTATATATATATTGTCTCTCTCTGCTACTTCTTAGATCACTTGTACTATTACATTCAAATACTTTTTTATCCATTAACTGATACACCAATCCAGTCATTACACAAGGTACTTACTGTTACTAGCACATTACTCAACTAATCCCTGATATAGAAACACTAGCACATCTTGATATAGTAACACTATCTTCTTATCTACACAATATATGTCCTTAAGGTTCTAGGATACTAGCTTTATCATTAGATTATCTCATCATACTCACTAGAAATCATGATCAATTGCATCCAATGCACTAATTATTAACTTCTAGAATACACATGCTTCACTTCACTCTCAAAGGCAGACATATGGTTCCATATCTCTATTGATGTATATGTATTTCTTCTCAAACCTTTTATAGAAGGATACACAAATCAGTGATATACTACATATCTTCCATGACCAATCTTGATATTTCTCGACCCATGACATAATATTAACACTCAAGCTTCTACTTTTTGATACTCATGAACTTCCACACTGACACTTATCAACCACTGCACATCATACATATAATTTTTAGACACTCTTCCACCTATTACTTCCAATACATCACTAGCCTCAATATCAGGTGATATACCCATCACTAGTCATATACTGGTACACTCTCATCTACTCACATGCTCTACTTTTACCTGTAACACAAGTCTTACTACTTAGCATAATGTATTATTATTCCCTCACACTCTCCTATACACTTATGGGTATCATTCTACTATGACATACTCACTAATACCCTTGATGCATATACATTTCTCTACTCTTGACACACCCAAGTATCAACCATCTAATTGAATACCATGCTCCATTGATTTCCAATACAATTTCCTTGATACTTAATTGTTTACATGGCTCACCCAACTACATAAATTCATGACTATCTAGAACTGGTATGCTGACTCTGATACTAACTCATGGAACCACTACTGATTCTCTCTACTCTCCCTTCTACCATTAGTACCCATACTATCTATAATGATACCTATCATAGAACTATTGCTACAAGGTACTACGCTATGGGTTATCTCTAGTTTTATGTCTATTGCTCACATGCCCAACCAAGAACCACTTACAGACTTATAAGCCACACTCCCAACAGTCAATACTGATACACAAGACACAAACCTAATTATAATTCACCAATTATCACACTAACAAGGAACCCTAATGGAATGAAGCTCTATAAGAAACTGGACTAAAGAACTGAAAGTATCTCTACTGCTAAGCTAAAGAACAATGGAACAAAGTCTTATAATAACAGAAATGAATAAGTATTGAGATGATACTTTAAGAACCAATTTAAGATATAATCTGATAATCATACATGTCTGTCCAAAATTATGACACTCAGAATCCTCGCCACGCCAGTAAGCATAGATGCGATAAACGATAGATTCCATAACTAGGGTATGCAACTCTATAATTATGTCATCTAGAATCCTCACCATGCCAACCAGTACGGCTGCGAGAAACTCTAAATTTTATAACTAAGATATGTACATCCAAAGTCAAGTCCCTACGTTTTTGCTATGCCAGCTAATATGGTTGCGATAAACTCTAGGCTCCATAACCAAAGTAGACGTTTCACCTTTCTTACTGTCCTCATCAATATATGTTATCAGATGATACCGTAATTTAGTCCATAAAATTTCTCTCGATATAAAATCAAACTCAATAACGAATACTAAGAATTTAAATCAACCGATCACCAAGAATCAAATTCAATAATCAATCACCAGAATTAAATCCAACAACAACAAGTCAGAGCGGACGAAAACAAGGGAAAAAGATTTAAAATGGGAATTGTAATAAGATTCTCAAGGGTCGTCCCAGGAATCTATCAAGAAATTTGTGATTGGCCTATATCCTATATCCTATTGCAAGCTCGCAGTAGTACAACTAAGTCATCGCACTACCACGATATTGCATAACTTGCGAAGTCTGACCTGCATTGTCCACTACTAAAAACGTGTCACGACCCGCATCCGGTGTAGGGATGCAAGTCGGGAACAACGCCCAGCCTACGCCACAGCATCGGCGGTAGAACGTTGTCTTGGTTAACTATACTATCTAAACATCTCACAAAAATATAAAATCTGCCAACAATATCTTAACACAAAACTCAATCATATTTTAAAGTACGAGAAGATATCAAGAAAGTCTAACATAACTATCCATTCAATATATAAACAATAATAGAAATAATATCCAATCTCATACTATAAGCCAAAAACAAATCCGGTATAAAAATGCTAAAGAAACTAACTATAAAAAACTAGTAATCCGGATAAACCTCCCGGCAATTACTCCAGAACTAGTGGGTCCAAGTCTGCACCATCTATAAGTCGAAGTCCATAGTATGTCGGACACCAAACTCTCAGATCCTTTGAAAAATATTTTTCAGTCAGGAATTGAGCGAAGTACATCTCTAACAGCAGTTCTAAATCAATGATATAAACTATATAGCAGTAAATAGATGTGAATATACAAGATGCCATATACATGTACAAGGGATTCACAATAAAGAAAATACTGGAAATAAATACAAGAATGAACAATATGTCAATGAACAAGAATACTAATATCTAAGTGAGTGAGTACCAGCTTTAACATGTGATCGGATTGGGAACTTGCATAAGAGTAAATGGCCTGGTTAATCATGCATGCGGTGTATGATCAACACTCACAAGGAACAAGACTTGCACAATAAGGGTATGATCACATATCTATACTATATACTCCCCAACACCGACTGGTATAGTGGATCCAACCATGGTATGCTATGGCACGGGATTCCCTAATAAGATAACGATCCTTCCCGAGAATCAGTGTCTATACATGCACAAGATAATCAATGAAACAAGACTCGCACAAGATACACTATATACAAGGAATAACACTGTATGATAAGATCCGAATATACCAATTCGTGTAACTATCGTGTCAAGAAATATGGATATCTACACTAGATACAGTGAACATAGAGGATATCATAAATGAGAAACTATCAAAGAATATACTCGTCTGTGGTCCAGAGAAATGACTGCCAAACTATGTCCGAACTGGTGTCACATAGACCTATATATGGAATATTGCATTAATACAAGGTTCTAGAAAGAAATTAAGTTAAACTAGTCAACATCTAGGTCAACAAGTTATTTCTAAGTCAAAAAGTCAAACTAGGTTAACTCTAAGTCAAACTTGTCAAAGGATGGTCAAATCATGGTCAACTATGTCAAACTACCTATCTCTAGGTTGAATGAGTCTATCTCAATAATGTTGGGTTCATACACTATGAATCTAGGTCATACAAGCTACATACCTATCTCTAGGTTGCATGAGTCTATCTCAATAATGTTGGGTTCATACACTATGAATCTAGGTCATACAAGCTACATCTTAGGATACTAAGATACCGTATCTCAGGATACACAACAATAGATAAATATCACATATCTATAATAAAGCAATATTAAATATATAAATCCTAATTATAAATGCTAAATGGATATCTTGGTTTCGAACCAACTTGGTATCACAACACTAAACCTCTATCTTGATACCCAAACCCAATACCTTGGGTATCCTTAATACCTTGATACTTACCTTGGTATCTAAAGGTAATCCAAAATGCTAACATATAACTAATACATATATATAAACCCAACTAATACTAAATATAACCAATATTATACTGTATGTATATCCATTTATAGGAACTAACTATAATATAATATTTCAAACTACTATATTTATATCACTACATATATCTAACTAACTACTAACCATAACATATCAAATACCTTAACTACTAATGACTAATATATATATATATATATATATATATATATATCAATCTAATACAACTACTAACTAATCATTAACCACTAATACATATATACATGTACACGTATCTATATATATAATACTTAACTAGAGATACTAGTGCATATATATATATATATATATATATATATATATATAATCAATTAACTAGGTAAATATCAGGCTACTAATAAATACTAATTAACTATTACTAGTAAACTAACCAACTAACATTTAACTAAATAACTTAAGAAGCTAACTTGTCAAAAACCAACTACCTAACTACTAAATTATAGTATACATAATTACCAATTAAGAAATATACATATACATATTAATACCATATATATATATATATATATATATATATATATATATATATATATATATAATTGCATATATGTCACTATAAATTGTTCCTGTCGTCGCTAATTGTCGTTGTTGTTGTTATTACTGCTGCTGCTGTTGCGACACTATTGTTGTTGCTAATGCTGTCATTGTTGCTGTTGTGACTACTGCTGTTGTTGCTATTGCGTTGCTGCTGCTGTCGCTGAAGCCGTTGCTGCTGTTGCGACTACTGTTGCTGCTGTTGCTATATATTATTGTTGTTGTCGCTATATGTTGTTGTTTGCTGCTGCTGTTGTTACACATTGTTGTTGCTGTCGCTATATCTCACTCTCATATATTAACATAATGTATATATATATATATATATATATATATATATATATATATATATATATATCCTCACTAATACACATATAGTAACATCATAACATTTACGTATACGTATATATATATAATCATACCAATAATATACAAATACAACATATAAGTAAATATATATAACAATATATATATATATAACAATATATATATATATAACAATATATATATATATAACAATATATATATATATAACAATATATATATATATATATATATATATAGAGAGAGAGAGAGAGAGAGAATAAGGGAGGTGAGATGGCACCTCACTCTAAAAACAAGGGTGGCGGTGACGTAGCACAATCTCAACCACACATTTCATAATTGGCAATTTGCACTTAACCCCCTCCCCTCGTTTGTGTGGTTGAGATTGTGCCACGTCACCGCCACCTTTGTTTTTAGGGTGAGGTGCCATCTCACCTCCCTTATCCTCTATATATATATATATATATATATATATATAACTTATACATATATATATACTACAATAATTAATAGCTAATACATATGTAGAAGAATAGCTACATAAATATATAACACATAGATATATAGATCCATGACATACCAAAACATAAATATATATATAAAAACAATATATATATATATATATATATATATATATATATATATATATATATATATATATATATACATATATATATATATATAATTATACATCACCATGTCAAAGAATAAAAGAGAAATAGATCTAGAAGTAATTGCACAAACACATGGAGTGTATCGCACCCGTATCCCAGTAGATCTAGGATACGCTTGCGACACGATTCCACCACACATCCAAACATACTCTTAAGGACACGAACAAGTCTAATATATTATTTCTGAATAATACGAAGCGTCAAACACAAATCTATGTGTCCGTGTCAAAATATAACATACACAAAGCCCCGTGTCGGAGAAAAAATCCCAAATCAATACGTATCACCAAATTGTTGGGATACGACCTACACGTACCAAATTGTGGACACGATACTAGCCCCAAACATATAAGCATATGCCAAATTGATCTATAGGACCAATTGACACACACAACAAATATCAATCTCGTAATTCCCCCAAAATTGACACAAAAAGTACCATAACTTTCTCAATAGGCCTTCTATGAACACAAAACCAAATCCTATGGGTAGCCTATGCATATGGGTTAATTAATCATGGTTAAATCTCAGATTTATAACCTAAATTAGGAGAAAAAAACTAAATTGTCCCTATTGGAAGATGGATTTCCAATAAAACCTCCAAAATTGGTAAAATGAGCCTTCAACTTGTAGATCCTTATTCCTCTTTGTAGATCCATGCTTCCTTCATGTAGATCCTTGCTCTACTAGTCCCCAATGGTGATTTGGGAAGGAATTTAGGAGAAATTTTGTAGGGATTTGATGTGGAATGAAGAAATTTGGTTGAGAAAAATTCTATATCTAGTTTTGGAATAAAAAATAAAGAGATAGAAAGTTTTTATCCCCTTTATATAGGCCTCACTTGCCCACTCCCTCAAGCTACGATGTAAAGTCTAAAATACCCCTTGGGGCCTCTCATGAAAAAATTAATTAAGGAGGAATGTTTCTAGTCTAATGGGTTTAACATATTTAATCATCCTCCTAATTATTGGGCTTCTAATTATTGGGCTCAATTCTAACTAGAATTAAGTGTTGGTCCATGAGTCTATACTAAACTAGTTAGGTCCACTAACACAAGTCCAAAATAAATCTAACATGCTAACAATAAATAAATATTTAATATGCATAATATTTAATTAATTACCAAATGACTAATATACTCTTTCCTAAAAAATATGGTAGTGATACTATGCAAGTGCAAAATAACTACAAGACAAAACACAAGTCCCCAGGTGGCACAAAAATTGAGGGTAGGACAGTCGAGACGTGCCAAAGTCAAGGCTCGCTTATCGAGGCTGAACCGAGCAAGAGTGGGCCAAGAGTTAACAAGTGTGCCGTGTTATTAATACATCAAAAGTGCGCCAACCGTTGAGCATCCAGAAAATGCGCCAAGGGTTATGTGTATAAGAGCGGTGCACTTTTTATAGTTAATACACAATGTGTCAATTGTGCGCCGATCTGCTAATTAGTTAAAAGTGCTCCAAGGAGGAAGTTGGTCAAAAGTGCGCTGAAAAGTAGACTGACGCACTTTTGTTTGGTTCATTCGATAATATATCAATTGTGTGCCAAAGGCTAAAATCTTTCAAAAGTACGCCAGAGGCTGAAATCTTCCAAAAGTGCGCCAAGAAGGATTTTTCCCAAAATTTAATCCCTTTGACATACTTTTACAAGAAATTGACAGTACTCTTAAAGCACGCACGAGAATGGAATACGGGTCACATTCAACATGTGCCCATAGTGTAAATCCTTATATATACTTTTTGTTGCTGTTCTTTTTCTCCAACCGACCCACTCTTGATGCACTCGGAGCTCAAATTCAAGATTATGACAGTGCTCCATTCCTCAAGCAATAAGAACCAAAAAATAAGAAAAGATTCAGGCTCGAAATCAAGGAATAATATCTTTTAAAAATACCTCATTTATAGGGGATCATTCCCTAAGAAAATATATTCATGAAAACCCTCATAGTAAAATCAAGATAAAATTATTAACCACCTCAAATATGAAAACTCCAAGAACTAACTATAATCAGAACACTACTAGAAACTAATTACAACAACAAATACTAAGAATAAAACTATATCCGATCATAGTTCTTCATATTTTTAAGATATACTTGCCTATGAAGAAACCGGAAGAAAAATAAGAGAGATAAATAAGTGAGGAGAGAGAAAGAGAATAAGGATATATATAGGCAATGGGTTGATGGTGAACCGTCAAATTTCTCCAACAAATCCAAGCCTCATACCCTACCTACCACCACCACACCATCAATATTAGCCAATGTGAGCTAAGCTTCCATTCAACCGTGCACTTGATGTATACCCAAAGTGCGCAAGAGAAAATCCTAAGCAAAAGTGTGCCAATCTTGAGTATATTCCAAGTATACGGTATAGGGGAGTGACAATTATTTTTGAGTGTGTAATTTTTTTTTTATTTGAGCCTAGAAAATGATGCATATTGAGTCATACTTGGCAACTAGAGGCTTAAATCATTTCCATCAACCACAGTCCAATTCAAACAAACCAAATCCTATTCCAAGTCCATCTTTACCAAAATCCAAAAAGCCCAAAACCCATGAAACAACATTCTGGATATGGGTAGACCGAACTCGGGTAGAACTCGGTCTGGAACCAAGCTCGGTCAGCTCTGATTTGGTAAACCCTAAAAACTAGGTCTTCCTACAGACGAGGAGCTCAATGTTCAAATTTATGAACGTTGGGGACCAAACTCGGCCCAAATTCTGTCCCCCCCCCAGTATCTTATAAATAAAGCTCCATTCTATACCATTTCTATCATCTCATTCACTTTCATATCTTACTTTATCTGAGCTATAATCTTCTTCATCTCTAAAGCAACAGCTTCTAAGTTTCTAAGTGCCAAGTTTGAGTCGATTAGAAGTTGTTCGAATTGTACAAAGCTTGGAAAATTCTAAGATTACCTTCATTTCAAAAAGCGTGAAGTCGGTGTGCTCTTCATATCAAAGCATGAGTTATAAGAAGTTGCAAGTCTTCGGATCAAAGCTTGTATTTCACTTGATAGTAGATTCACTCTGAGCAAGAGTTCTCGGGACGGGATTGTTCTCCACTAGAAAAACCACTATAAAAATCTCGGTGTCATCCGATTGCTTTTATTGCCTTACTTACTTACTTGCAAGCTTAGTTCTTATATTCTGTATATTTATATTATTGCTTGCATAGTTAGTAGTTATTTATTTACTTAGTCATACTCATAATTTTCTAGTTGGTAATAATTAACACAGACTATATTCACCCCCTTCTATAGTTGCCAATAATTACTGTCTTCATAATTGTCACGACCCGCACCCGTTGTAGGGGCACGAGCACGTAGGTATGCCCAGCCTACGCCACAGCATCGGCGGTAGAACGCTATCAAGGTCACAATACTAGCTAATCACTCTCACATGAATATCTAACTCTATAAGGAGACACAGATATCACAATATAATATGGAATACTCAATCACATAAACTATAGTACGATGAGATATCAAAGAAAATAAATAAAATACAAGACAAGTCTAAACAATAAAATAATCTAACCTGCAATCAATAACATCCAAGTCTCCAAGTATGCCGAAAATAAGTCCTCTATGTCACAGTCTGGAAAAAATATCCAGTCAGGATTGAAACGAAGTACAAGCACTAACAGCAGTTCCATGTATATTGACAAAAACTATAATACAGTGTAATAAAATACAAGATGGATATACATATACTAGAAATAAGAGATACTGGTGAGTCTGAAATACTGGAAATAGAAATACTGGAGCACATATGTCATATCAATGGTACAACTAGCAATAAATAAGAATACAAGTGCACGCTAGAATAATGAACTGGTATATAAGTGAATGCTGGAACCATGACTAGAATATAAGGAATGCTAGATCAATAAACTAGAGATATATGTCAAGAACATCTAGTGAAGTGTGTGAAACATCAGCATATCATGTGATCGGCTTGGGACTAATCAGGCTTGTTATATATGATTAAATATGATTCATGTAAGGTCAGGCTAACCATCCGGATAGCTATGATGCAAGCAATAGTCAGGCTAATCATACATAACAGGCTATAAGGCATATAATGGTCAGGTTGCACCGATGTGAGGTGTGGGTGAGCTATGATTCATATAAAGTTTGGGTATGATCACATAAGCTACTAACATTTCCCCATTTCCCTAGCTAGCACAATAGATTCCAAATCATGACTCCTTGTGACAGGTCTCAATGATGCTAACTCGTGTATACAATAGTATCAAAATCATGCAAGCTATACAACTAAAATTATAGAGATAATCAACATAATAAAAACTATCAGAGAATGTACTCGCCTGGGGTCCTGCTGCTGGCAATACCAATAACCTAATTCTGAAGTCTTGTCTGAACAATCCAACAATCCTATAGACATTATATAATACAATATTGTATCAGATATTACACTAACACATAATCAAAAATATACTGAACTCAGGGGCTAGGCTAGGTATGATGCTGGTCAACTAGGGTCAAGTATGCGTCTAATTGCACGGGTGTCGCGTCTGTAATTGCTGTGCAAGACAGACAGTCAAAATGATATGGGTCTTGCCAGTACGTCAGTGTACATACACTTTACAGGGTTACATGGTCAATGTAGCTACGGGATATCCATAACTAACACTAGGTCTCCTAGTACATCTATAATTATACATATTATGATCTAGCACATAACATTAATACTTATAATATATATATATACTAATTAAATACATATGTAATATATATATATTGTGTATACACTAATTGAATTCACGTACTATATATTTATATATATATATATATATATATATATATATATATATATATATATATATAGATATGTATATATATAGATATATATAGATATATATAGATATACCAATTATATACATGTCAAGCCTATACTAATGGAATATATATACTAATACATACATACTAATTGTATATTAAACACATACTAAATACATATACTAATATATACCAAATACCTATTTGAATACATATACTAAATAAACAATATACGCATACGTGTACGTATGCGTACACAATAATTCATAAGAGAAAATACTCCTCACCTTGGCCTCGGCGTGCACGTGCACGAGAGCGGCGATGACGACGATGGTGTTGATGACGATTAGGGTGAAGGTGTTGGTGATGATAATGGTGAAGGCGATGATGATGATGATTATGATGATAGTTAAGGTGATGATGATAATGGAAATGGAGGTGATGATGATTATGGAGATGATGATGGTGATGATGATTAGAGGAGACGGGGATGGACGAGGGTGGTCGGACGTTCAGCGGGGTCGTGAAGACGGTGTACAGTCAGATTCAGGCGAGGCTTGATGGTCTCTCAGGCGAGTCGAAGGAGGGGAGGTAACTTTCAGGCGAGGATGGCTGGGCTGTGCTGCTCCGGTTGGCTCAGCTGTGAGGAGGAAGCCATGGTTCAGGCGATGGAGGGTGAACGGAGGGATAGGAGGAGATCGGGGAGAGGTCGGGAACAGGAAGGGGTGCAGCGGCTCAGGGCCGTGATGAGGAGGAAGATGGCAGCGGGGTCATCGACGGGAAAGGTGACCGGAGGAAGTGTAAGATCCGACGCTATGCAATCGATGGCGAGGGGGGAATCGGCTGGAAGAACGGGGGTGACAGTGTGGTTCAGTCGAGCGCGGCGGGACTAGCTCCGGCGGGTTGGTCGTCGTGTGGAGGCGGGGATGGCAAGTGCAGCGGTTGGCTCGGGACTGGTCGGCGCGGGCGAGTACGAGGAGATGCAGCGAGCTCCGGGCGTCGTTCAGGCGAGGGGGAAGTCGGCGGGATCTCGGGCGGTCGGGTTACCCCAGGCGGAGGGGAGTCTCCGTTCGTGGGTTGAAGGGAAGGGATGGAGGAGATAAATAAACAGGGAGGGGTCGGCTGAGGCTAAAGTTTGGTTGAAGGAAAAAAAATAGAAAAGGAAAAGAATTATTTATATATGTGTATAGTGTTTTGGGTTGACCTAGAATTAGGGCTTGGTCAACCCCTCTTGGGATTGGGCCTTGTCATGGAGATATTTCAAGGGCTAGGATTTAAATGGGTTCAAAATGCATGGCTAGGATTGCATTTGGTTCAAAGTTTGGAGGGCTTTGGTTTTAAGGAGGTTGATATGAGTTACCCACTCCTAAAAATTATGGAAAAATATACATGAAGGAGAAATGGGTTTATTCACGTATCGTGTCCAATGGGGTGGACACATTGATGCACTTTTACATAAAAGTGCCCAACAATTGGAAAATTACACAAAGTTGGATTTATGGATTTATTTAATTAAAATAATGCAATAGGTGTTCTAAAATTAATTGGAAGTATATGAGATTAAAATTAAGTGGGACACAAGTGTCATGGATGAAGTAGACTTAGAATAGAATATTCTCCTAATTTGGGTTGCACAAAATGGGTCGAGATTGTGTCTCCAATTTCGATTGGAACGCATAAAGATACAAAATTAAATTTATTCAGAATTAAATAATAACGTCTGCGACAAAAATTGTGCGACTAAAATGAAGCACAATAGAACATAATTATAAGTTACACAAGGATCAAAATGGAAGACTGGCACGTCTAGGACAAGGGTGTGAAATTTATCGGAAGGTAAAAGCTAGGGTAGCGCTCCAAATATCAAAGCAACGGTAAGGCGCAACAATTAAATAAAATCACAACAATTAATTATAATCCTAAATAATTAATCCCAAAAATTATAAATTAAATCCATAACACTATATTTCGGTTAGGGCTCCATCTAGTGGGCGTCTAGGTCTAGTCTACTAACTCAACATTAAGAACACTGTATATAATATAATATATATACATATATCAGGCAATTATTTAAAATAAATACACACAATACGAATAAATAATAAAAAGATAAAAATACCCCTATTTTCAGGATGTGGTAGTGACAAGTCTACCCTCCTTAAAAGAATTTTGTCCTTGAAATTTAAGATCCTCAATAGTTGTATGTATTCATTTATATTATTTTTTTCCATCAAAATTTAATTCATCAAATCATATAATCATGAAGTAATCCATATTATTATTTCACAAAATTTCAAATTTATATAGATATCATATTCCTAAAATCTTTAAATTTAAAATCAAATCTCATTCTTATCACAATCTCCTCTAAAATTTTAATTTAATAATTAAATACTCAAAAATTTAATATCTAATCCTCCAAATGAAATCCAATCAATGCATATTTATAGAATTTAAAAATCTCATCCCCAAAATTTGAATTCAAACACTAATCCATTAATGATTTTACTTCTCTAATTTAAATCCAATCATGCATATTTATAAAATTTAAATTCTTATCCCAAAAATTTGAAATCAAACACTAATCCATTAACGATCTTACTCCTCGATTTCTTTTTCCACATAATACTCAATGATGTAATACTTATGAAATCTTCAAATACAACATTCAAAATATAAATTTTTAATTTTATATCTTGCAATCAAATAAATATAATGATAATCTCTTAAATTCCTTAAAATTTAATGACCAATTCAATCATATTATGATCTTCATAAAATCAATAATTTAACAAGATCGCCAATTATGTCATATTAAGTTCTCAACTCTTTATTTTAATTAATATTTATCCTCGAAATTTAAGGCACCTTGTCTCTCTTTGTCAAGTCATAACCTCTTCATTAAATTTTTCACTATGGTCAACTCCCAATAATCAAAGTCTAAGGAAATTTTACCTACAGTTATACAACATACAATCTAGGGAAAACATGCATGGTCATGGTCTGTTTTATCATGGTATTGCAGTCTCTGCTAGGGTGTACTACTAACTATATTCTAACAAGAAAATTATTGATACAAGCTACGGTACTAAGGAATCAATCAATCAAACAAACAGATAAAAAAGGAACAGAAGGAAAGAACAGAACAGAACATAACCTGCTAATACAACCATAGGTTTAATGATGCATCTAAAGTTTGATATCTCTATCCCTTTAGGTACCATTGTTTCTACTACTAGCACACCTACTGCTAGCTCTCTTACCTACTATAATTGTTTATACTAGTTGTTCTTATCACTCAAGTGCACACCAAGTGCAACACAGCACACTAAGTACTACTCTCTCTAATACAACTCTAGATGGACACCCAAGTCAGTTTGCAGTGCCATCTCAGGCATTCTCAAACCAATAGATCCTTACACATACACATCAATCACTCATATACTAATATACATTTCTTACCCACCATAAAATTTAATCCTCAAAATAAAATCATCAAAATTTAACTTCTCAAACAATTTAAAATAAAATATGTATACTTTCCTCAAGAGTCAAATATTCAAATATTGAAATAAAAGTTTAATCACTTCCAAAAATCTTTATAGCTTTGATTTATAGCTTTGACTATGTTTATGAAATTGAATTTGAATCCTCAAAAATTTAATAACATAAAATTTTAACTCCTCAAAAATTCTTAAAAATTACAATTCATTTTCACTCTTCAAATTATAAATTTAAATCCACAAGTATACATATAAATACTCTCAGTCTCTAATACTCAAGGTGCACATAAATACACCAATTATCTATAACCCTCAACTGTGTACTGAATATTGCACTGGCTGGATTACTTGCACTATTACTCCCAATAATTAAAGTTATCATCATACATATTTTATATAATGATTTTATATCTATATTAACTGATACATTAATCCAATTATCATCACACGAAGTACTTACTATTATTAGCACATTGCTTAACTAATCCTCGATATAGAATCATTAGTACTCTTGGTATGGTAATATTAGCTTTATCATTAGATCACCTCATCACACTTATTAGAACTCACGATCATTTGCACTTTTTATAATACCCATGTTTGACTTCACTCTCAAAGGCAGGCATATGGTTCCATATCTCGATTGATGTACATGTATCTCCCTTTAATCTTTTACAGCCTGTCACACTAGTCTGTGATACACTTCATACCTTGCATGATCCATCTTGATATTTTTCAACCCATGGCACACTCATTAATACCCTTTATGCATATATATTTCTTTACTCTTGACACACCCAAGTATCAATCATCAAATTGAACATCATTCTCCATTAATTTTTTTTTAACAAAATTTCCTTGATACTTAATTATTTACATGGATCAGCCAACTACATGAATTCATGATTATCAAGGACTGGCATGCTGACTCTAATACTAACTCCTGAACCATCACTGATACTCTTTATTCCTTCTACCTATAATACCAATACTAATTATAATAATACCTGTTATATAACTATTGCTATAAGGCACTACGCTATGGGTTAACTCTAGATTGATGCCTACTGCTCACATATCCAACTAAGAAATACTTACAAACTCACAAGTCATACTCAGTCAATACTGATACAAGACACAGACCAAATTGTAAGTCACTAATTATCATACTAACAAGGAATCCTCAAAGAAAAGAAGCTCAAAAGGAACTGGATTAAGGAATGAAGGTATCGCTATTGCTAGCAAAGGAATGATGGAACAAAGTCATATAATAATAGAAGTAGATAAGTATTGAGATGATACTTTAAGAACCAATTTAAGATACAACCTGATAATCATACACGTCTGTCCAAAATCATGACACTCAGAATTCTCGCCACGCCAGTAAGCATAGCTGCGATAAACGATAGGTTCCATAACTAAGGTATGCAACTCTATAATCACGTCATCTAGAATCCTCGCCACGCCAACCGTTATGGCTACGAGAAACTCTAAATTTTATAACTAAGATATGTACATCCAAGGTCAGGTTCCTATGTTTTCGCCACGACAGCTAATGTGGCTGCGATAAACTCTTGGCTCCATAACCAAAATAGACGTTTTACCTTTCTCACTGTCCTCATCAATATATGTCATCAGATAATACCATAAATTTTAGCCCGTAAAGGTTATCTCGATATGAAATCAAAACTCATAAATGATATCAAAATTTAAATTTAACAACTGGTCAACAAGAATCAAACTCAATATCAACAAGTGAGAACAGACAGAAACAAGGAAAAAGATTTAAATTAGAAATTATAATGAGATTCTTAAGGGTCATCCCAGGAATCTCTCAAATAATTTTGATTGAGTATCCTCTCTCATCCTAGTATCCTATGTTCTATATCCTATCGCAGGCTTGCAGTAGTACAATTAAGACGTCGCACTACCATGACATCGCATAACTTGTGAAGTCTGACCTGCATGGGCCACCACTAAAAAATGTGTCACGACCCGCACCCGTTGTAGGGGCACGAGCACGTGGGTACGTCCAACCTATGCCGTAGCATCGGTGGTACAACGTTGTCTAGGTCACAATACTAGCTAATCACTCTCACATGAATATCCAACTCCATAAGGAGACACAGATATCACAATATAATATGGAATACTCAATCACATAAACTAGAGCACGATAAGATATCAAAAAAAAATATATAAGACAAGTCTAAACAATAAAATAATCTAACCTGCAATCAATAACATCCAAGTATCCAAGTATGCCAGAAATAAGTCCTCTATGTCATAGTCTAAAAAAAATATCTAGTCAGGATTGGAACAAAGTACAAGTACTAACAGTAGTTCCATCTATATTGACAAAAACTATAATACAGTATAAAGAAATACAAGATGGATATACATATACTAGAAATAAGATATACTGGTGAGTCTGAAATACTAGAAATAGAAATACTGGAGCACATATGTCATATCAATGGTACAACTAGCAATAAACAAGAATACAAGTGCATGCTAGAACAATGTACTGGTATATAAGTGAATCCTAGAACCATGACTAGAACGTAAGGAATGCTAGATCAATATACTAAAGATACATGTCAAGAACATCTAGCAAAGTGTGTGAAACATCAGCATATTATGTGATCGGCTTGGGACTGATCAAGCTTGTTATATATGATTAGCTATAATTCATGTAGGGTCAGGCTAACCATCCGGATAGCTATGATGCAAGCAATAGTCAGACTAATCATACATAATAGGCTATGAGGCATGTAATGGTCAGGCTGCACCGATGTGAGGTGTGGGTGAGCTATAATTTATGTAAAGTTTGGGTATGATCACATAAGCTACTAACATTTCCCCATTTTCCCATCTAGCACGATGGATTCCAAATCATGACTCCTCGTGACAGGTCTCAATGATGCCAACTTGTGTATACAACAGTGTCAGAATCATGCACGCTATACAACTAGAATTATAGAGATAATCAACATAATAAAAACTGTCAGAGAATGTACTCGCCTGGGGTCCTGCTGCTGGCAATACCAATAACCTGATTCCGAAGTCTTGTCTGAATAATCCAAAAATTCTATAGACATTATATAATACAATATTGCATCAGATATTACACTAACACACAAACAAAAATACACTGAACTCAGGGGCTACGCTAGGTATGACGTTGGTCAACTAAGGTCAAGTGTGTGTCTAATTGCACGGGTGTCGCGTCTGTAATTGCTGTGCAAGACAGACAATAAAAATGATACGGGTCTTGCCAGTACGTCAGTGTAGATAATGGCAGTCTTCTGACACTTTACAGGGTGACATGGTCAATGTAGCTACGGGATATCCGTAACTAACACTTGGTCTCCTAGTACATCTATAATTATACATATTATTTTCCAACACATAACATTAATACTTATAATATATATATATACATTAATTAAATATATATGCAATATATATATTGTATATACACTAATTGAATTCACGTACTATATATATATATATATATATATATATATATATATATATATATATATATATATATATATATATAGATATACCAATTATATACATGTCAAGCCTATACTAATGGAATATATATACTAATACATACATAGTAATTGTATATTAAACACATACTAAATACATATACTAATATATACCAAATACCTATTTGAATACATATACTAAATAAACAATATATGCATACGCGTACGTATGCGTACACAACAATTCATAAGAGAAAATACTCCCCACCTTGGCCTCGGCGTGCACGTGCACGAGAGCGGCGATGACGACGATGGTGTTGATGACGATTAGGGTGAAGGTGTAGGTGATGATAATGGTGAAGGCGATGATGATGATGATAGTTAAGGTGATGATGATAATGGTAATGGAGGTGATGATGATGGTGATTATGGAGATGATGATGGTGATGATGATTAGAGGAGACGGGGATGGACGAGGGTGGTCCAGCGTTCAGCGGGGTCATAAAGACGGTGTACATTCAGATTCAAATGAGGCTCGGTGGGCTCTTAGGCGAGTCGAAGGAGGGGAGGTAACTTTCAGGCTAGGATGGCGGGGCTGTGTTGCTCCGGTCGGCTCAGCTGTTAGGAGGAAGCCGTGGTTCAGGCGATGGATGTGACCAGAGGGATAGGAGGAGATCGGGGAGAGGTCGAGAACATGAAGGGGTGCAGCGGCTCGGGGCCATGACGAGGAGGGGGATGGCTGCGGGGTCGTCGACGGAGAAGGTGACCGGAGGGAGAGAAAGATCCGGCGCTGTGCAGTCGATGGCGAGGAGGGAGTCGGCTGGAGGAACGGTGCTGACCGTGGGGTTCATTCGAGCATCGCGGGACTAGTTCCGACAGGTTGGTCGTCATGTGGAGGCGGGGATGGCAAGTGCAGCGGTCGGCACTGGACTGGTCGGCGTGGGCGAGTTCGAGGAGAGGCGGCGAGCTCTGGGCGTCGTTCAGGCGAGGGGGAAGTCGTCAGGATCTTGGGCGGTCGGGTTAGCCCAGACGGAGGGGAGTCTCCGATCGTGGGTTGAAGGGAAGGGATGTAGGAGATGAATGAACATGGAGGGGTCGGCTGAGGCTAAAGTTTGGTTGAAGGAAAAAAAATATAAAAGGAAAAGAATTATTTATATATGTGCATAGTATTTTGGGTTGACCTAGAATTAGGGCTTGGTCAACCCCTCTTGGGATTGGGCCTTGTCATGGAGATATTTCAAGGGTTAGGATTTAAATGGGTTCAAAATGCATGGCTAGGATTGCATTTGGTTCAAAGTTTGGAGGGCTTTGGTTTTAAGGAGGTTGATATGAGTTACATACTACTAAAAATTATGGAAAAAATATACATGAAAAAAAATGGGTTTATTCACGTGTCGTGTCCAATGGGGTGGACACATTGATGCACTTTTGCATAAAAGTGCCCAACAATTAGAAAATTACACAAAGTTGGATTTATGGATTTATTTAATTAAAATAATGCAATAGGTGTTCTAAAATTAATTGGAAGTATATAGGATTAAAATTAAGTGGGACACAAGTGTTATGAATGAAGTAGACTAAGAATAGAATATTCTCCTAATTTGGGTTGCACAAAATGGGTCGAGATTGTGTCTCCAATTTCGATTGGAACGCATAAAGATACAAAATTGAATTTATTCAAAATTAAATAATAACGTCTGCGATAAAAATTATGTGGCTAAAATAAAGCACAATAGAACATAATTATAAGTTACAGAAGGATCAAAATGGAAGACTGGCACGTCTAGGACAAGGGTATAAAATTTGTCGGAAGGCAAAAGCTAGGGTAGCGCTCCAAATATCAAAGCAACGGTACGGCACAACAATTAAATAAAATCACACAATTAATTATAATCCTAAATAATTAATCCCAAAAATTATAAATTAAATCCATAACACTATATTTCGATTAGGGCTCCATCTAGTGGGCGTCTATGTCTAGTCTACTAACTCAACATTAAGAACACTGTATATAATATAATATAATATATATACACATATGTCACGACCCGCACCCGGTTTAGGGGTACGAGAGCGTGGGTACGTCCAGCCTACGCCGCAGCATCGGCGGTAGAACGCTGTCCAGGTCAAGTACTATCTAAACAATCTCACGCTAGTATCCAACTCCATAAGGAGACGTGGATATCATAATATAAATCTAGAAATACTCAATCACGACTACAGCACGATAGGAAATGAAGAAATAAAAGAATACAACACAAGTCTAATGACACAATAATCATACCTGCAATCATTAACTTCCAATCCCCAAGTGTCAGAACAAGTCCACTAAGGTCACAGTCTGGAAAAATATTTTCCAGTCAGGAAGGAGCAAAGTACATCTCTAAATAGCAGTTCTATATAAATGACATAAACTATGTAGCAGTTCTAGATGGAAACATACCAGATGCATGTATAGGTAAGAAATGTACAATGAGAGAAATACTGAAAATACTGTAAGTAAATGCAGGAAAAGAAACATATGTCAAAGAGCAAGAGATACTATGACTAAGTGTGTGAGTACTAGCTTTAACATGTGATCGGCTTGGGAACTTGATCAGGCTGGTTACATGTGATTAGCTATGGTTCATATAAAGTCAGGCTAACCGTTGGTTAGCTATGATGCATGTAGAGGTCAGGCTAATCACACGTAACAGCTATGGAGCATATAAATGGTCAGGCCGCACCCGACGTGAGATGTGGGGTGAGCTATGGTGCATATAAAGTTGGGTATGATCACATATCTACACTAAAGTACTCCCCAAACCCCCGACTGGTATAGTAGATCCAATCATGGTACGCTATGGCACGGGATTCCCTAAGAAGGTAGCAAATCTCCCCGGGAATCAGTGTCTGTACATGCACAAGATAACAAGGAAAACAAGTCTTGTACAAGCTACACCATGAATAAGGAATAACATCTCATGACGAGATCCGTGTATACCAATCCGTGTAACCATCGTGTCAAGATCATGGATATTTACACTAGATACAGTGAACATAGGAGATATCATAAATTAGAAACTAATCAGAGAATGTACTTGCCTTGGGTCCTTAGCTGGTAAAACCAATGTCCTGTTCCAGAGTATCCCCTGGGTAAACCAACAGTCCTATAAACATAACACAAGCAAACCACATTCGCATCAGATGCTACACTAACACAGTCAAAAATACTGGTCTCAGGGCCATGTCAGGCAGGGCACTAGTCAACTAGGGTCATCTAGTAGGGACACGTATATAATATACATTTACACTCAAAGTATACCAATAAAACGCATATAATATATATACAAGTGTCTCTTAGTAATTTTACAAAATACGTATTTGTGTATATACACTAATAGTTGTATATAATATATTTTTATACCAAAATACATATTTGAATATATATATATCAATCAAATATATTTTATACATATTTGACTAACCAGAGAATGTTCATCATGCCACACTTCTCAAGGTGATCCCAAATGAGGTAGCAGTTAGTTCCAATGGGTCCGGAGCAGTCCAATTAGCTAGAAACTATATAAAGAAGTCCAAGATCGGAGCTCGGCACGAAAATCGAGATAAGGATACCGAGTCCTTAATACATAGAGAAATTCACTGGGGTTTAGCTAAGGTTAAGATTTACAAGTTAGCTAATAAGAGAAAGGGTCGATTGTTCGTAATCAAGATAACTCCTTAATTTATGGAAAAATCATTTGGAAATCATTTTGAACAATAATTGTTAAAACTTCCCTTTTTGAACAAAATTACAATTTAAAGGTTTATTTATTAAAAAATCTAGGATTTACGTAAAAGCCAATATTTTTTATATCTATAATAAAATAGGTCACCAGCCCAATTTATCATTATACAGCAAAACCTAATATCTGATATAAACGAAACTTACTATATATTATTTATATAACAAAACTTATGTAAACTAGGTCTACAAATGCTACTCCAAGGTATTTCTTCATATATATTTTTAATCAATTTAAAAATCTAATCAATCAAACTAATATGAATATTTTTAAAACTCATTATATATAACTTAACTGATTTTTATAATTTAATTAAACTAATTGATTACTAATTAACCACTGATTAATAATTAACTAAACTAATTTAATTAATTAATTAACTAACTAATCATATTAATTAATTAATTAACTAATCTCATTTAATTAACTAATACACTAAACTAATTAAATATTAATTATAACTAATTAACTTTACTAACTATAGATAGAACAGAAAGGGGAAAGAGGGAAAGGAGAGAAGCTCACCGGACTTCACTCCGGCGTCGGCTTCGGTGGTCAGCGGTGGACGGTTCGAGGGGGCGGTCGGCGTTCGTCTCGGCGCAGCGGCGGCTTCGAACTCGGCAGCGGCGGGATCTCGAGGGCAGCGGCGGGATCTCGAGGGCAGCGGCGGCTGGGCGACGCAGGGTCGACGCGGCGGCGGCGTCGAACTCGGCGGAGGCGGAGGCGTTCGTCTCAGTCGGCGGCGGCGTCACTCGGCTCGAGGCGGCGCTCTGCCCGAGGGGCGGACGCTCTGTCCGAGGAAGCGGGCGCTCCGAGGCGACGGCGCTGGGTTCGAGGAGGCGGGTTCTTCGAGGCAGCGTCGGTCGACGACTCAGCGGCGGTGGCGGTTCTCGGGAGCAGCGGCGGTCGACGACTCAGCGGATCTGAGGCGGCCACCGGTCGAAGGTCGGCGGAGCTCGACGTGGCTCGACGCGGGTGAGGCGCAGCGGTCGACGGCTCGACGACGGGTGCTCGAGGTGGCGGTTGCAGGCGGCCACCGGCGTTCGACGACGACGAGGAGGACTCCGTCGCCGGCGGCAGCGGGATCTGGGTTAGGGTTAGGTTCTGTGTCGGGGTTTGGGTACGTGTCCGGTCTGGACACGAGGGTAGCTGTACTGTGGACGTGTCCGGGTCTGCCGGACACGGGGATGAGGTTGTACAGTGGAGGATGTGGATGTGTCCGGGTGTGTCGGACACGAAAATCTGTTTGTAATATTGTAATAACTGGACACAGAAAAATGAATGGATACGGTGGGACACCCGGGGTCGGACCCGAGGCCATCACGGCTGACACGGTGATGCTGGACACACGGACACGAGCACACAAAAATGGTGGTGGCTTCGGCCTTGGGAATTGTGGGGGCTAGCCAATAAATTGAAAATTAGGGTTTCTTGGGAATTGTGAGAATGAGAACTTAAATAGGGAGAAGGGTGTGGGATAAAGGGTTGCGGGTTGGCTCAATAATGAATGGCCCAGAATTAATTAAACGGGTCTCTCACGTGGGGAAAAAATGAGGGTGTGAAGGCTAGTTAATAGGAAATGGCAAATTTGAAAAATAAAAATAAAATAAAGATTATAATTTCAGAAAATGTTTTTAGGAAAGCTAGCAAATTTCCAATTTGCTACTAATTAATACATTTTGCAAAATCTTAGAAAGTATGACATTTATTTATTTACTATCCCAATAATTAAAATTTTATTTTACTTTATGAACTAGTCTTTTAAATAACTATTTAGTTAAAACAATAATTTTTTTTATGATTCAAGCCAATAAATATTTGAAACTAGAAATATATATATTATTATTTATTTACTTATTTTGTAATACATCGTCATTTAGGAAAAATGATTTTTATAAAGATTTTTAAATTACTTCCTACAATCAAACATCGTTCAAAATCAAAAATAAAAATTTCAAGGAGAAATATTTTATAAAACTTGATATTTTAAAATAAATTAAAATTTAATTATTTTGGAAATTGGAAATCGGAGGTTACAAGTCTATCCACCTTAGAAAATTTCGTCCTCGAAATTTTAGGGATGACTAGGATAGAAAAATTTTGTTGTTCATAATGATGGATATATCATTGAAAAAAAAAAATATTTCTATAAGGAAAATATTTACCAAACAGAAGGAAACATGAAGAAAAAGAAAATATGGTTTAAGACAGGAATGACTTGAAGGAATCATGGCTCGGCCTTGAATCCTCTAGAAGGTTTAGGTTTTGGGAAGTAGACACGATCACAAAAACAGATAATTTGAATAATGCACGTTACCTTTTCAAAGTAACTAAACCAAGGAAGATCCAGTATAATTAATGATATAGACATGAAAGTTATAGCTAATTCGAAAGATACGATCGACAATTTGATTTAAGAAACTTAAATACATCCTTCAGAATGTAATCAAGAGACATCTAATCGCCTTTCTTAATTTCTAGGAAAAATAGTCTTTACTACCACCTGAAAATAATCCTTCCTTTTTATCCTCGTTCATTTTACTTTTCTCAATCTTGTGATTCATCATTAACTAATATCTATATAAGTTTCAAATTCCACAAACTTTATTAGATTAGATCTTAGAATTTCTGATCAAAATCCTTATCATCAAATTCGAGTTTGTTTATCTTAACATCAACTATACCTCGATTATTTTCTTCGATTTTCCAATGTTACTGTCATGGTCAAGATTTCAATTTAAATCACAACCTCAATATACCATGATCTTACCTTACGACCTTCAATTTTTATGATTCCATAATCAATTATATTATAATCTTCTTTACCATGAGCTTCATTTCATTCCATATTTCTTTATCCGTATGTATAATGTTTCCGAAATTTTGAACTAATATATTTTTTTTTTTCATCCTCTGAATTTATTATCCCAATGTAAAATTTTTACTACTCAAATCCTCATTATTTTAATTGAATTACAGTCGTATCATAATCTCCTCAAATTTTGAGTAAATAACTAAACACAAAATTTACTATCCAATCCTTTTAATTGAAATCCAATCAATGCATATTTATAAAACTTAAAAATCTGCATCCCAAAATTTAACTTTAAACACTCATCAATCATCTAACTCAAATTCAATTGATGCTTATTCCAATCTAACTCCTCATCCCAAGAATTTAATTTGACACTATTCCATTTACGATTTTATTTCCTGTTTTTCTTTTTCCTCAAATACTCAACGATGCGATGCTTCCAGTATCTTCAATAAAATTTCTATCTTGCAATCAAATAGATAAAATGATAATCTCTAAGATTTCTCAAATTTTTAATAATCAATTCAATCATATCAAGACCTCCTTAAAATTAATAAATCCTCAAATTTTTGGCTCTGTGAATTTCTTAATTCTCCCTTTAAGTAAATGTTTGTCCTCGAATTTCAATCATACCTCGATTTTCATAAAATCAATGATCCATCAATTCCGTTATAACAACCCCTAAATTCTTTATTTAATTTAATGCTCATCCACAATTTTAATCCTCTTGTCTCTTTTCGTCAGTCATAACCTCGTCATAGATCTTTGCTATGGTCAAAACCCAATGATCATGGTTTAAGAAAACTCTACCTACAGCCATGCAATTTAAGAAAATATAGGTCATGTGTCTTTTGTCATGGTATTTCAGTCTCTGTTAGGGGGTACTGCTAGTTATATTCTAACAAGGAAATCATGCATGTGAACCACAGTACTAGGAAAATCAATCAATCAATCGAAAGACGAAAGAAAGGGACATTAGGAAGGAAGAAGGATCATGTTAACATATTACTTGTAGTGTCTACTATCTCTAACAACACTTAACTCTAGCACACTAACAAATTCCTATTCATGTACACTGGTACTCATATCAACTAATCATATACTAATATTCATATCTCTCATCTACCAAAAATTAATCCTCAAAATAATAGTCAAGGTTTAACTTCCCGATCAACTTAAAATAAAATGCATATACCTCCTCATAATTAGATACTTCACATCGAAATAAAATTTAATCACTTCTAAAATCTCTGTAGCCTTAACTATGTTTAGTGAATCAAATTTAAATCCTCAATATTTTAACAACATAAAATCTCAACTCCTTAAAAATTCTGAAAATTAAAAATTCATTTCCACCTTTTAATTTATAACTCCTCAATGTACATATCAGTGCTCACGGTCTCTGATTCTCAAGGTGCACTCAATACCTCTATTGTCTAGAACTGTGTACTAATTTGTACTGCCCGAATCACTTGCACTATTACCTCCAATGATCAAAGTTACCATCAACTGTGTTTTCTTTCATAATTTCAATTTATGTCAATTGGTATATCATCTAATTATCAACACACAGAGTGCTTACTGTTATTAACGTTATTCTCGACTCATCCTCGATGTAGAATCATTAGCACTCTTGGTATTATATCACTAGCTGCATTAATGGATTATCTCATCAAGCTCATTAGACTCATGATCACCTGTATCCTCTATAACACTCATGTTTCTTTACTCTCATGGGTATGTGTATGGTTCCTCATCTCGATGGTTGTATATGTATTTCCTTCAATCCTTTAAAGCCTATTAAACTAATCCGTGATACGCTTCACAACTTCCATTACTAATCCTGATATTTCTCTACTTATGACATCTCATTAAACCCTTTATACATATACATTTTTTTTTTTTAACATTTCCGATATCAATCATCAAATTGAACATCATGCTCCATAAATTCTTAACGCAATTCCTGGATACTTAATCGTTTACATAGATCACTCAATTACATAATCATGATTATCCAGGACGGGTAATTGGCTCTGATGCTAACTCTGAGAACTATCACTGATACTCTATACTCTCCTTAACTCTCAGTCTCTAATGACACTACTCCTAGAATCATTGGTACAAGGTACTATGCTAAGGGCTAACTCTAGATTAAAGCCTACTGCTCACATGCCCAACTAAGAAACACTTACAAATCACTAGCAACACAGTCAATACTAATACAAGACACAAACAAAATTACAAGCTACTAATTACCATGCTTAACAAGAAATCCTCAAGGAATATGAGCTCAAAGACTGAATTGAGGACAGAAGGTATCTTTGCTGCTAGTAAAGAAAGAAGCGGTGGAACAAAGTCCTGGAATAACAGAAATAGATAAGTCTTGAGATGATATTTTAAGAACCAATTTAGGATACAACCTGATAATCATACACGTCTGTCTGAAATCATGACACTCAGAATCCTCGCCACGCCAGTAAGCATAGATGCGATAAACGATAGGTTTTGTAACTAAGGTATGCTCTCTATAATCATGTCGTCTAGAATCTTCGCCACGCCAACCGGTATGGCTGCGAAAGACTCTAAGCTTCATAACTATAGTATGTACATCCAAGTCAGGTTCCTACGTTTTTGTCACCACAGCTAATATGGCTGCGATAAATTCTAGGTTCCATAACCAAAGTAGACGTTTTTTACCTTTCTCACTGTCCTCATCAATATATGTCATCAGATGATACCGTAAATTTTAGTCCGTAAAATTCATCTCAATCTGAAATCAACTCAACAACGATACCAGGAATTAAAGTTAACAACTGGTCAACAAGAATCAACTCAACAATGATACCAAGAATTTAATTTAATAACTACTCAACAAGAATCAAGTTCAGTAACAACAAGCGAGAGCGGACGGAAACAAGGAAAAGATTTAAATTGGAAATTATAATAAGATTCTCAAGGGGTCGTCCCAGGAATCTCTCAAGAATTTGTGATTGAGTATCCTCTCTCATCCTAGTATCCTATGTCCTATATTCTATAGCAGGTACGCAGTAGTACAACTAAGACGTCGCACTACCACGACATCGCACAACTTGCGAAGTCTCACCTGCATGGGCCACCACTAAAAACGTGTCACGACCCGCACCCGGTTTAGGGGTACGAGAGCGTGGGTACGTCCAGCCTACGCCGCAGCATCGGCGGTAGAACGCTGTCCAGGTCAAGTACTATCTAAACAATCTCACGCTAGTATCCAACTCCATAAGGAGACGTGGATATCATAATATAAATCTAGAAATACTCAATCACGACTACAGCACGATAGGAAATAAAGAAATAAAAGAATACAACACAAGTCTAATGACACAATAATCATACCTGCAATCATTAACTTCCAATCCCCAAGTGTCAGAACAAGTCCACTAAGGTCACAGTCTGGAAAAATATTTTCCAGTCAGGAAGGAGCAAAGTACATCTCTAAATAGCAGTTCTATATAAATGACATAAACTATGTAGCAGTTCTAGATGGAAACATACCAGATGCATGTATAGGTACGAGAAATGTACAATGAGAGAAATACTGAAAATACTGTAAGTAAATGCAGGAAAAGAAACATATGTCAAAGAGCAAGAGATACTATGACTAAGTGTGTGAGTACTAGCTTTAACATGTGATCGGCTTGGGAACTTGATCAGGCTGGTTACATGTGATTAGCTATGGTTCATATAAAGTCAGGCTAACCGTTGGTTAGCTATGATGCATGTAGAGGTCAGGCTAATCACACGTAACAGCTATGGAGCATATAAATGGTCAGGCCGCACCCGACGTGAGATGTGGGGTGAGCTATGGTGCATATAAAGTTGGGTATGATCACATATCTACACTAAAGTACTCCCCAAACCCCCGACTGGTATAGTAGATCCAATCATGGTACGCTATGGCACGGGATTCCCTAAGAAGGTAGCAAATCTCTCCGGGAATCAGTGTCTGTACATGCACAAGATAACAAGGAAAACAAGTCTTGTACAAGCTACACCATGAATAAGGAATAACATCTCATGACGAGATCCGTGTATACCAATCCGTGTAACCATCGTGTCAAGATCATGGATATTTACACTAGATACAGTGAACATAGGAGATATCATAAATTAGAAACTAATCAGAGAATGTACTTGCCTTGGGTCCTTAGCTGGTAAAACCAATGTCCTGTTCCAGAGTATCCCCTGGGTAAACCAACAGTCCTATAAACATAACACAAGCAAACCACATTCGCATCAGATGCTACACTAACACAGTCAAAAATACTGGTCTCAGGGCCATGTCAGGCAGGGCACTAGTCAACTAGGGTCATCTAGTAGGGACACGTATATAATATACATTTACACTCAAAGTATACCAATAAAACGCATATAATATATATACAAGTGTCTCTTAGTAATTTTACAAAATACGTATTTGTGTATATACACTAATAGTTGTATATAATATATTTTTATACCAAAATACATATTTGAATATATATATATCAATCAAATATATTTTATACATATTTGACTAACCAGAGAATGTTCATCATGCCACACTTCTCAAGGTGATCCCAAATGAGGTAGCAGTTAGTTCCAATGGGTCCGGAGCAGTCCAATTAGCTAGAAACTATATAAAGAAGTCCAAGATCGGAGCTCGGCACGAAAATCGAGATAAGGATACCGAGTCCTTAATACATAGAGAAATTCACTGGGGTTTAGCTAAGGTTAAGATTTACAAGTTAGCTAATAAGAGAAAGGGTCGATTGTTCGTAATCAAGATAACTCCTTAATTTATGGAAAAATCATTTGGAAATCATTTTGAACAATAATTGTTAAAACTTCCCTTTTTGAACAAAATTACAATTTAAAGGTTTATTTATTAAAAAATCTAGGATTTACGTAAAAGCCAATATTTTTTATATCTATAATAAAATAGGTCACCAGCCCAATTTATCATTATACAGCAAAACCTAATATCTGATATAAACGAAACTTACTATATATTATTTATATAACAAAACTTATGTAAACTAGGTCTACAAATGCTACTCCAAGGTATTTCTACATATATATTTTTAATCAATTTAAAAATCTAATCAATCAAACTAATATGAATATTTTTAAAACTCATTATATATAACTTAACTGATTTTTATAATTTAATTAAACTAATTGATTACTAATTAACCACTGATTAATAATTAACTAAACTAATTTAATTAATTAATTAACTAACTAATCATATTAATTAATTAATTAACTAATCTCATTTAATTAACTAATACACTAAACTAATTAAATATTAATTATAACTAATTAACTTTACTAACTATAGATAGAACAGAAAGGGGAAAGAGGGAAAGGAGAGAAGCTCACCGGACTTCACTCCGGCGTCGGCTTCGGTGGTCAGCGGTGGACGGTTCGAGGGGGCGGTCGGCGTTCCTCTCGGCGCAGCGGCGGCTTCGAACTCGGCAGCGGCGGGATCTCGAGGGCAGCGGCGGGATCTCGAGGGCAGCGGCGGCTGGGCGACGCAGGGTCGACGCGGCGGCAGCGTCGAACTCGGAGGAGGCGGAGGCGTTCGTCTCAGTCGGCGGCGGCGTCACTCGGCTCGAGGCGGCGCTCTGCCCGAGGGGCGGACGCTCTGTCCGAGGAAGCGGGCGCTCCGAGGCGACGGCGCTGGGTTCGAGGAGGCGGGTTCTTCGAGGCAGCGTCGGTCGACGACTCAGCGGCGGTGGCGGTTCTCGGGAGCAGCGGCGGTCGACGACTCAGCGGATCTGAGGCGGCCACCGGTCGAAGGTCGGCGGAGCTCGACGTGGCTCGACGCGGGTGAGGCACAGCGGTCGACGGCTCGACGACGGGTGCTCGAGGTGGCGGTTGCAAGCGGCCACCGGCGTTCGACGACGACGAGGAGGACTCCGTCGCCGGCGGCAGCGGGATCTGGGTTAGGGTTAGGTTCTGTGTCGGGGTTTGGGTACGTGTCCGGTCTGGACACGAGGGTAGCTGTACTGTGGACGTGTCCGGGTCTGCCGGACACGGGGATGAGGTTGTACAGTGGAGGATGTGGATGTGTCCGGGTGTGTCGGACACAAAAATCTGTTTGTAATATTGTAATAACTGGACACAGAAAAATGAGTGGATACGGTGGGACACCCGGGGTCGGACCCGAGGCCATCACGGCTGACACGGTGATGCTGGACACACGGACACGAGCACACAAAAATGGTGGTGGCTTCGGCCTTGGGAATTGTGGGGGCTAGCCAATAAATTGAAAATTAGGGTTTCTTGGGAATTGTGAGAATGAGAACTTAAATAGGGAGAAGGGTGTGGGATAAAGGGTTGCGGGTTGGCTCAATAATGAATGGCCCAGAATTAATTAAACGGGTCTCTCACGTGGGGAAAAAATGAGGGTGTGAAGGCTAGTTAATAGGAAATGGCAAATTTGAAAAATAAAAATAAAATAAAGATTATAATTTTAGAAAATATTTTTAGGAAAGCTAGCAAATTTCCAATTTGCTACTAATTAATACATTTTGCAAAATCTTAGAAAGTATGACATTTATTTATTTACTATCCCAATAATTAAAAATTTATTTTACTTTATCAACTAGTCTTTTAAATAACTATTTAGTTAAAACAATAATTTTTTTATGATTCAAGCCAATAAATATTTGAAACTAGAAATATATATATTATTATTTATTTACTTATTTTGTAATACATCGTCATTTAGGAAAAATAATTTTTATAAAGATTTTTAAATTACTTCCTACAATCAAACATCGTTCAAAATCAAAAATAAAAATTTCAAGGAGAAATATTTTATAAAACTTGATATTTTAAAATAAATTAAAATTTAATTATTTTGGAAATTGGAAATCGGAGGTTACAACATATCATGCAATTATTTAAAATAAATACACATAATACGAATAAATAATAAAAAGACAAAAAATAATCCTATTTTTAGGATGTGGTAGTGACAATAATTTTTAGAGCTCACTGTCTCTGCCACATAGTGCTTTATGCCGCATAAGAATCACTATCTTTGCCGCATAAAATTCATCAAACTTTGCTAACTTTGATTTTGGGAGCGCATAACACTTAGTCGAATATTATTTGATTTCTATCATCAAATTGCTGGATAGGTAACCTCTACGCCTAGCAACCATGTGCATGGATGTGGATTTTTCCATGCTTCTACATATGCAAGACCGATCTTTCTCATGTATCTATGACAATTTCTTAAGAAAATAGATTGAAATATCTGAGTGTCAAAACCCTAGCATCAATAGGTTATTTCATCGCCATATTCACCATTGTGGGTCGAGTGACATCCGCTATAGAGGTCTTCACAAACTATTACCCTTAGAAGAGGACTTGGCGCCATAAGAAGTTGATGATCGAAACATAAAAAGAGATTGTCTCTATAGAAGATGATAATGAAAGAGAAGTAAAAGTTCTCTAAAGATAGCATAATGGCCTTTTATAGACCTAATGCTAGCCTCATTATAGGTTATTAAGTCTTTCCATATTTCAAGGAATTTGAACTGAGATAAGGGCAATTAACCTAAATAGTGAAGCTAGTAGCCTTATTGTATTGCTGGCTTTGCGGCAAGACAACCTCACCTAATAAGAAGCTAGTAGATTCACTTTGCCTAAGATTCTCTAGAATCTATTACAATCAAATTAGCTTCACAACTAATAGTTCTAGTAAAAGCTAACCTCATATAAGCTTCTTCGGAAGCTGAGTCCGACAATACACTTAGCTTTGCTTCAAGATGAATTCACCAAGATATACCATAGACGTGTTGTCAATGGCTTAGTAATGACTGAGGATGAAGGGCAAGGCCTTTAAGCTCTGGAACATGTTCAGTGAGTTCAAATACAATATCTAAGATATCGACATGAATACAACGAGGTAAACTATATAAAATATGGTTCTCATTGTGCAAGTGGATGGATTCATATCTCTAGTCGAAGTGGTTTAAATTATTTCAAAATCCAAATCATCCCATAAGGGATTTTGAAAGCTTTAAAGTTGGTTGTGTTAATACTTCAAAAAATTAATCTAACCAAGGTTTATACAAGTCTATAAAGGTCATAATACTTATTTTGGCTTTGGTAGGCCTATCGAAGCCTAATATAGACTAAATACGACAAAATAGGATGACTTGGCCATTCATGCAAAGTTAGACAAGCCTAGAAGTCTAGCAACACCACAAGAGAAAGCTATATAACCCAATCATCTAGCTTTACATTCTAAAGCGAGCTTCTAAATTAAATTGTGTTATATAAAAAAATAGTCTAGCTCAATTGTCTAAGCGAGCTTTTGAATCAAATTGTGTAGTTTTGATGTATAAGCAAGCTTTGAGCCAATAAGACCAGTACTGCCATACAATATTGGCAAGTTCTTAGCTACTAAGGCAAGCCTTATTATAGGCCAAGCCTTCTATATGGCTATCCAATGTTATGAGTTTCTAAATTTATTGTGTAGATAACAGTTACAAGTTGTTTGACCTGTTCCTCTCTCTCTACGAACAAAAACCTAGGTTGTAACTTTTCAATTTCTTAGTAGGTTATTATTTCCCTAATAGTAGGCCATTATGCCTATAATTCTAATATGAAATGCTTTGTAGGCCTTTAAGCCTTGTGTATTAGCTATCTTGCCTCCCTATCAATCCCACTATAGACTTTGAAGGCTTTTTAGCCTTGTTGTCAGTCTCGCTGTAGGCTTTTAACCTTACTGTTGTAGGACCGTAAGGTAACTCTAGAGAGGGTGAATATAGTACAATGAAATAATCTATCTAATTAAAAATTGATGCAAATTAAAGTCAGCTACCAACTAACAATAATATATATATATATATATATATATATATATATATATATATATATATATATATATATATATATATATAAAGCAGATATGTAAAGCATAGAGTTAAGAGAATGCAAACGCAAACATCATGATATATACTGGTATCCCTTGTGGAGGACAGTCTAGTCCCGAGAACTCTTACTCGAAGTTGTATCGACTATAATCACCAATAGTGGATTACAATATTTGATCTGAAGGCATGCAACTTATTACAACATCGATTTTTGATTCAAATGACTCGAAAGACTTCACACGTGTATTTGATGCGAAGGGCACGTAGACTTCAAACACTTGAAACTTGACAAACCAAGCTTTTATAACTCTGAAAGACTTCTAACCGAGATCGCACTTGGCACTAGAAGGCTGGAGAGTTGATCTTGGAGATAGAGAAGGTTAAGGCTCTGGGTATTGCTCACTAAAGGATAGGAAGATTGAGATGAGGTGAGTGAGTTAGAATGGAGAAATCTAAGTCTATTTATAGGCTATTCTGAGACAAAGTTCGGCCAGAATTCAGAACCCAAATATTCAAAATTTTGAATATTAGAACCACAAAATTAGGGATTTAACTGCTAGCCAAATTTCTGTTAATGGCAGACCGAGTTCGGTCCGAGTTCGGTAGGCCTATCTCTAAAATGGTCTAAGTTTTGGTATAGGCTAGTTTTGGTTTGATTTGAGTAAGGTTATGGGTAGGCTAATGTGAGTGGACTTGAGTACTTCTAGTTGCCATGTGCTATTCGACTTAGACTCGATAAAATCAGGAACACTTGATGACGCCAAACTTCTAAAACGTCCGCTGACTTGAAAACTTTTTTCCCTTGACGACAGTTGTCCAAAGATAAATATATCTAGAAATCTGAATACCTTTTGGTAGCTTCTCCCCCGAACCCCCACGAGGGGCGCTACCCCCTTGACCCGCATCCGTTGACCAGACAGCTGAACCCCCGAGTGCGAGGCTTCGAAGATGTCGTAGGTGGTTAAGAGAAATCATCTAGTATAACGAATTCTTTGGCTCATCATCTTTTCTTCGTTGCATATGTCCATGCTGATCTTGCTTATTACTTTTTGTAAGTACATCTTAGACGAACAAAATAATATACAGAAGCAAATATTAAATTATTAATGCATATCTAGACAATACTGAGTTTAAGTAGAAGTTACTATAGTGATTGATCGACTATCATAATGCTAAACTTAATCGATTAGCTATATTCAAAAACTTAACTTAACATTGGGCCAACGACTGTTTTGGTAGTTACAAGGGACATTATGCTAATATAATTCTATAAATAGCCCTACTAAATTGAGTATAGAAACTTGAAGATGATTGTCTTTGGTAAAAGGAATAAAGATTGTTGTACTTCTGCTTCTTTAATATTTTAGCATTTCTTTTGTTGTAAAACTCATCAACTTGTCTACTCTATATCTTTTGAGAATAGATTCCATAGACTAAAAAGGGTTTAAACATCCTGATAATTCAACGTAGAGTTCACCTAAAGAGTTCTTGCAATCTCAATGGTTCCAAATCAACTACGCAAAATCCATAGGCTGTCGAAACAAAGAAGAAGAAGAAGAAGAAGAAGAAGAAGAAGAAAGATTCTTGTATTCAGATCGTCAACGGAATAAAGTTCTAGCATGCTTATCGGGATTCTACCGATAGGCTTTCCTAGAAATTTATGTTATAAAAAGTTATTGTAAACTCTTGTTAAAGAGTATCAATTAAAATTTGTCTTCATTGACACAAATTTTCCTATCATCATCTTTTCATATGAATAATATTTGTTTATAAAAAAACAAGATAATATAATATAATAAAATTAAAAGGCAAAATATGATATAACTAACTACATATGTGCAGAAGCTATATCTAGTAATAGAATAAGTTTGTGAGGAATATCGATTGCAACTGGCACAAAAATTGAGCACGAATATCATAGGAAATAGGATTGTCCTGGCCTATTCTAGGCACACCAAGATCAAAGAAACCATTACTATATTGTGTATCCTAGGGTAAGCCAATAAAAATCCCTGGGGATCGTGGTTTCTCTGAAGGACCATGAGGCAACTCTTGAGGGGGGAGGGTGAGTAGAGTGTAGAGAAAAAGCAAACGCAAATACCAAGATGTATATTAATTTCCCTCTGAGAGGACTAGTCCAGTCCCAAGAACTCAAGCTCGGAGTTTTATCCACTATAATCACCAATAGTGAATCACAAGCTTTGATCTGAAGGATTTCCACTTCTTTACACCACGAGGTTTGATCCGAAGTCTCACAACTTCACATCTTAGAGAGAAAGAGAGTAACTGAAAGGAAAAAAGCTTTTTACAACTTAGAAGACTTCTAGACCGAGATCGCACTTGGCACTAGGAAGGCTAGGGAGTTGCTCTTTGAATAGAAAAGTTAAGGCTTTAGGGGTTTGTTCACAATTGGATAGAAGACTTAAGAATGGTTGATTGAGTAAGAATAAAAAAATTCAATCCTATTTATAGGGTATAGACAAACAGATTTTGGCCAAAATTCGGATGGGGTTTAATTCAAATTTTCAACCGTTGGGTCAAGAAATCAGGAGCTTATTGAACCGGTTGATTTTATACCAAAAGGGTAACCGAATTTGGTCCGTGTTTGACACGAGTTTGTCCTGAGTTCAGTCTCTTAGTATGGTAAACTTTGTAAATGAATGTGGCCTTATTTGGTGGTTAGGTTCTTTGGTTCATTTTAGTGGACTAGGTATCTGGGTATAGGTATTTAGGTTTTGCCAGTGCAACGCTTACATCAGTCCTAGACCCAAATAAATAAAAAATTACAATTGAATAGACGTTATACAAATGACATGTAAAATAGCAGTATTGAGGCTTCAGATCGTGATATATCAATGCATGGTTTAGTTAACTATCAAAATCAAGTTGACTGAGACCAGATGGGCCAATAATCTCCCATATTTTGATAATTGACAAACTATGACTGATACTGCAAGTCTTTGATATACAAGGCTCCCCTATAACTATGGAGCAGTTGATATGCTGAAGACAACGTCTGTCAAGTATCATCTTATATGCTAGTATCATGTATGTATTTTTCCCCCGTTGTCATTTGATCAAAATGGAATGCACCCCCGAAATCGGTGAGATAACAAAAAATAAGAGAGTAAAGTGTATACAGGATAATATATAATGACAAAAGAAAAATTTGCATTTAAACTTTTATTCATTTGAAAGGAAAATATACAGAAGCAGATGTGTAGTAGAAACATCATATAGAGCATCTAAAGTAAACTTTTAAAATATTTAAAATCCATTGTGTAACTAGTTATCATTTTCTTCATCTTCATCATCAAGTTCAATTATTCTGTTTGGATCAAAGAAGGCATCAGCTGGATCCAAATGTCACTGAACATAGGGATGATCAATACGAAATCCTTGTTGATTCGGATTCCGGAGAATCGAAAAAGGTCCGATTGGGTGCTTCGATAGGGTGTACCCGATGTCTATCAAAATGTTGCCAAAAGCCTGAGTCTAAAGAGTTTGGCGATGATCAGTAGCACGATTGCGTATATCTTCTTTGTGGACTCGATTATGCAATAAATTGAAAATAGACTATAAGGTTTGCGGTTGTTCATCAATAGGATGGACGGAATCAACAGGATGAGTGTTGGAGTTTGATGATGAGTTATAAGATAGAAGCATAGTTGGCTCAATTCTCCAAATTCTATTGAGGTATAAAGGTTCCTCAAGATTTGGACAAGTATCCAAAGGAATGTCGAAATAGCTGAAAATGGTTGGCAAGTACATGGCGTATAGTAGTGGACGTCCTTTCTTGCGACATTGAACCATTTAAGATAAGATGGTCTGGGGAACATTGAAGTTAATATCGAAATACAAGTGATATAAAGATGACATTTCTAGATAAGAGACCTTATCAAAGTAAGTCTTCTTAGGTAGAAAAGTTGAAAAGATAATACGATGCATTTCAAAGAAGTGACCATTCAAGTATCTAGCATAAAATTTTCCAGGTGGACATTCAAGAGGGTGAAAAAGGATATTCTTGAAAGAATCTAGGGTTAAGCCATGGTCGAATTGAACTTGCGTGATGTTGACTAAGGTTTGTCCATCAGTGGAAAGGCGTAGGATTTTACCCAAGTTATTTGCATCGAATTCAATCGGAATGCCACTAACTCTAGATAAAATAGTGTCATGTTCATATATTAAGTTATAATAGAACATTTAAATAGCATTGGTGTAAATACTGTTACGGGTCATAACAAATTCTTCGAGTTAAAGTTTTTGAAGAATAGGTAGATAGTCGTTGTGTTGGAAAAAAAAATCAATTGGATGGCCAAAATAGATGTATCTCTTGGATAAGTCATTAAACTAATCATTTAAAATTTTGAGACTTCGAAAGGTGAAACCGTCGAATTCTTCTATGTTTGACATAATGAAACAGAAAAGAGAGTCAGAAAAGGAATCTAGTTTCCTTTTAAGGGCCACTGGGAGAGGATGAGCTAAGTTTATTTGTGGAGGAGGGAAGATTTTGTTGGTCTGAATGAATGAGCAACGAAATAATCAATATAGAGAGTAGCAGAAACCTAAATTAGGAAGAGAATTAAATGACATAGCATATTCTGGAATTAAACTAACCGAGTTCGGTCCGAGTTTGGCCCATGTTCGGTCCAAATTCTGTTGACATTTATTTCCAGAATCTCAATGTAACTTTAATCGATATTATGTCTTTCTTGACTTGATATAAATACAGAATAATAAGTGCTGAACTTAAATCATACATTTTTAAGAGTTTAAATCATCTCGGAGTAGCTTTAGAGGTCGGATCCCAGCTAACGGTGGTCAGAAGACACTTAAATATCGTGTCGATTAAGGTTATTTACATCTTTTTGCAGAAGGGCCCTTTCGGCTTGTATCCAAAAAAATTAAAACTTTTTAAAAAGTGTGACAAAAAATTTGTAAAGTATCTTATGATTCTTATATTTTATCAAAACCTAAAAGACGTAATTCTCGACGGATAAAGTTGAAATGATCTTCAGCTAAAGGTTTAGTAAAGATGTCTACTAATTAATGTTCTGTATCTATATACTCTAAACAAATATCTGCGTGTAATTGATGATCCCTTAGAAAATGATGACAGACTTCTATGTGCTTAGTGCATTAGTGGCAAACTAGATTTTGGTGAGATTAATGGTGCTAGTGTTATCACTAAAAATAGAAATATTCTTATAGTACATATTGAAGTCCTCTAGGGTTTGCTTCATCCATAAAATTTGAGTACAACAATGTCCTGCGACGATATACACTGCCTCAGTTTTTGATATTGTAACAGAATTTTATTTCTTACTAAACCAGGAGACTAGAGACTTTCCTAGAAAATGACAGGTGTCGCTGGTGCTTTTTTGATTGACTTTGCATCCAGCAAAATCAGTAACCAAGTAACCAGCAAGGTCAAATGACGTGGTTTTGGGATACCATAAGCCTGCCAACAAAGTCTCTTTAAGGTATCTAAAGATACGCTTAACTCCACATAAATGTGATTCCTGAGGATTTGCCTGATATCTAGCACAAAGATATACAACAAGCATAATTTCTGGGCAACTAGCAGTTAGATATAACAAACTTTCAATCATACCTCGATACGTACGTATGTTTGTTGGTTTACTTCTATCATCAAATTCAAGCTTAATGGATGTTGCCATTGGAGTTCCGATAGGCTTTGCATTGTCCATGTGAAACTTTTTAAGCAAATCCTTCGTGTACTTAGCTTGATGGATAAAAGTTCCTTGTGAATCTTGTTTGATTTGCAATACTTGGAAGAAATTCAGTTCTCCCATCATGCTCATCTCAAATTCATTCTGTATACACTTAGCAAACTCATTACATAGCATCTCATTAGTAGATCCAAATATGATATCATCAACATATATTTGCACTAATAACAAAGAATCAGCAAAAGATTTTATAAAAAGGGTAGTATCAAATTTTCTTTTGAAAAATCATTTTCAAGTAGAAAGAAGCTAAGACGTTCATAACAAGCACAGGGTGCTTGTTTGAGTCCGTATAGAGTCTTTCGTAACTTGAATGCGTGGTCAGGGTGTTTGAAATCTCCAAAACCAGGGGGTTGTTTGACAAAAATATCTTCTTTGATAACTCCATTTAGAAAAGTACTTTTAACATCCATTTGAAAATGTTTGAAGTTATAAAAACTAGCAAAAGCGTAAAGCATTCGGATAGATTCAAGTCTAACAATAGGAGCATAAGTCTCATCGTAGTCAATACCTTCCTCTTGGTTGTATCCTTGAGCTACGAGACGTGCTTTCTTACGTGTAACTGAACCATCATTATTTAATTTATTTTGGAAAACCCATTTAGTATCAATGATCGGATAATCATTAGGTTTAGGAACAAGTTCCTAAACTTGATTGCGTTCAAATTGGTTAAGTTCCTTTTGCATATCAGAGAGCCAAAATTTATTACCAAAAGCTTCATCAGTATTTTTAGGTTCTATTTGAGAAATAAAAGCAATATTTGTAATGATATCTCTATTTGAGAAATGTGTACTTTTATCTTTCGATACATCACCTATTACCAAGTCCTTAGGATGATCTGTGGAAAACATTAGTCTTCTTGGAAAACTTTTCGGATGACTTGTACTATTTGTATCTTCTGATGTCTTGTTGGTTGCGGGTTGACTACCTTCATCGTCGCTTTCGTTTAGTGTTTGAGTGTTGTGTTCAGCAAATGTAATATTGATTGATTCTTTAACAATCAATGAGTTCTTATTGAATACTTTGAATCCTTTACTTTTGGCGGCATAACCTAGAAAAATACCTTCATCGGCCTTGGAGTCAAATTTTTATAGATTATTTTTTGTATTAATAATAAAATATTTGCAACAAAAAACTTTAAAATAACTAATTGTGAGGATTCTACCAAACCAAAGTTTATAAGGGATTTTCTTTGATATAGGTCGAATAAGCACCATATTCAAAACATGGCATGAAGTACTTGCATCTTCAGCCCAAAAATATTTTGAAAGGTTATACTGATTTAACATAACTCTAGCCATATCGCCAAGAGTTCTATTATTTCCCTCTACAACACCAATTTGTTGTGGAGTTCTAGGACAAGAAATTCCTGTGAAAAACTATTTTTATTACAAAATCTTTTGAATTAGTACTTTTGAATTCGCCTCCATGATCACTTCGGATATGAGTAATCATGAAACCTTTTTCGTTTTGAACCTTTTTGCAAAAATTGACAAATTCAGAAAATGCTTTATTTTTATTTGCAAGAAAATAAATTTATGTTTATCTAGAAAAATCATCAACAATAATAAAAGCATAAAGCTTACCGCAAAGACTGGCAACCCTACTGGGTCCAAACAAGTCCATATGGAAGAGTTGTAGGGGTCTAGAGGTACTTACAGAGTTGATTGATTTAAAGGAACATTTAGTAGCTTTATTCTTTTCACAGTCAGCACATACCATATCTTTCTTGAATGTAATCTCTGGCAATTCTCTTACGAGTTTCTTTGTAGATAGTCTTGTAATAGTGTCCATATTTGCGTGTCCTAGACGCATATACCATAACCAACTGTCATCTTTGTTGGCGTATAAATATTTGTCTGCATTGTCAGTGTCTTTTGCAAGATAAAAAATATATATATTGTCTTTCCTAATCCCTTCAAAGATAACCTTACCAGTGGATCTTTATAAATAGAATATTTATTTTTAATGAAGTTAATACCATATCCATGGTCAGCTAGATGACTGATGCTGAGTAGGTTATATTTTAATTTCATTACTAGACAAACATCTTTTATGATAGGATTAGGAGGAACACCTATATTACCACTACCAATAATGTATCCTCTGAGGTTATTGCCGAAGGAGACATAACCTTTTTTCCATCGATAGCGTTGTAAATAGGTTAGCATCACCAGTCATATGTCGTGAGCAACCACTATCGAGAATCCACTTGCTTCTAGCATGAGAGAGTTGGTCCACCTACAAAATAAGTTGTAGATGTAACCCTTGGTACCTATTTCCTTGAGGGTCCTGTTGTGTTAGTTTTTGGTACCCATGCATAAATGCTTTTCTACTAACTTATTTGTTCTATAGAATCTAGATATATTTTCTTTCTTACCACAGTAGTGACATATAGCTGTATGATTGGTGCTTGGTGCAGCATGATAGATATGATTATGTGAAGCCATTCTTTGTGGTCTATGTGGATATTATGCATGATTGTGTGGGACATTTTTATGTGGTCTTCTATAATAGAATACATGATTATGTTTGGTTCTACGTGCATGATGTGTTCTGAACATATGATTGCAAGTACTGTTATGCATGTAGGTAAGATCATAGCTGTGAGTGTTTATTTGTCTTGCTATGTGTCTCGTGTTAGGTTGGGTGGAGGTTCGTTTGACCTGTTTACCCAATCTAATCTCTAACTTTTTAGAGGTAGCATATACTTTATCATATTTAGCAGTGAGAGCATCTATTCTACGTGCAGCAATAAAATACTTCTTCTTTTTAGATTCGAGTTCTTCCTTAAGTTTAGTGTTCTTCTGAGAGCTCTTGTCAAGACTGGCGAGCACCTCGTGGAGGTTAAGCTTAAGTCTAGAATTCTCGTCTGAATCATTTGAGGTATCATTTACTTCACTTAGTAGAGATGTTAGTCTCTCTATTTTAGTTTGACATTCTTGAACTTCTTTCTTCGCATGCTTGTACTTATTTTTATGTTTCCTAAAATCATCAAGCAGATTACTAAAAGTATTACCTATTTCATCAAAAGTAAATTTATCATAAGAGTTATTATCCGTTACCTGATCAGCTAACACCATGAAGCATAGGTTTGCTGCTTTTCGAGGATTCTCTTCTTCGAATTTACTAGCTTCACTTTCGTGCCAAATACTAGTGTTTGCATATTTTCGTAATGATGTTCTTCTGGATGAGTAGTTGTGGCAATTTTCTTTTCTTAGTGTTAGACAATCTTTATTTATATACATTGTCTTCTTACAGTTGTAGCATATAGGCTCTTCATCATTGTTGTCAGTTGGCTCCTTCTTCTTTGATTTCTCAAGCTTTAGAAATTTTTGGAAGTTTCTGGTGGTCAGGACAACTTCTTTACCATGAGACTCATTGTCGTCGGAGTTGTTGTTGGTGACCTTTTTGTGATATGCCTTAAGAGCAAGCGTCTTCTTCTTAGGAGTGGGTTCTTCAAATTCTTTGAGATCCAGATCGTGAGTCATCGCTTGCCTATGAGCGTCTCGAGGGTCATCGTTGTAAGATTATTCTCTTCTATGATTGTAGTGGCCTTGGGTTTCCAATTATTGGTGAGTCCCCTGAGTACCTTGCGAATCTTTTCGTGATTGATGTACTCCTTGTCGAGTGATAATAGAGGGTTGACGATGCCTAGGAATCTCGTGAACATTTGAGTGATCGTCTCATTTTGCTTCATATTAAATGCTTCATACTCTTATGTTAGACATCTTATTTTTGATTCCTTCACTTGGGAGGTTCCTTCATGAGTGAGCACAAGAAGTTTTCATACTTCATGCGAAGTTCCGCTAGTGGAGACCCTGTTAAATTCAATTATGTCTACAGCACAAAATAGAGCGTTAATAGATTTAGCATCAAGACTAGCTTATTTCTTTTCGGTGTCTGTGTACTTATCATGAGACTTCACTACAAGGTTACCATATGTGACTATTCGAGGTGGTTTTTTGTATCCTTCTGCTACTACAGTCCAAAAGTCAAAATTAAGTGACTTTAGGTAGAAGGTCATACGTGTCTTCCAATATGTGTAGTTAGTACCATCAAATAAGGGTGGCCTATTTGTGGACTGGCCTTCACCATTGTTTGTGTGGATAGATCTAACAGTTTCCATAAGTCTCTTAGGATGTTAAGCCAAATATCAAAAGAACTAGCTCTGATACCAATTGAAGGACCATGAGGCAACTCTAGAGGGGGGTGAATAGAGTGCAGCGGAATAATCTACCCAATTGCAGATTATCAGAATGAGTTGCTAACTAACAGTGTACATAAAGACTGTAAAGAAAAGCAGTAAAGTAGAAAGAGAAAGTAAATGCAAACACCAAGATGTATACTAGTTTTCCTCTGAGAGGACTAGTCCAGTCACTAGAACTCAAACTCGGAGTTTTATCCACTATAATCACCAATAGTGAATCACAAGCTTTGATCCGAAGGCTTGCCACTTTTTTACACCACGAGATTTGATCCAAAGTCTCGCAACTTCACAGCTTAAAGAGAAAGAGAGTAACTGATGGAACAAAGCTCTTTACAACTCAGCTTACATCTAGACCGAGATCGCACTTGGCACTAGGAAGGCTAAGGAATTGCTCTTTGAGATAAAAAAGTTAAGGCTTTAGGGGTTTGCTCACAATAGGATAGAAGACTTAAGAATGGCTGAGTGAGTAAGAATAAAGAATTCTAATCCTATTTATAGGGTGTAGGCAAACATAATTTGGCCAGAATTCGGATGGGGTTTAATTCAAATTTCCAATCGTTGAGCCAAAAAATCAGGAGCTTATTGAACTGGTTGATTTCATACCAAAAGGTTAACCGAGTTCGGTCCGAGTTTGACACGAGTTCGGCCCGAGTTTGGTCTTTTAATATGGTAGACTTTGTAAATAAATGTGGCCTGATTTGGTGGATAGGTTCTTTGGTTCATTTGAGTGGACTAGGTATCTGGGTATAGGTATTTGGGTTTTGCCAGTACGACTCAGCTTACATCAATCCTAGAATCAAATAAATAAAATGTTACATTTGAATAGACGTAATATAGAGGACATGTAATAGTAGTGTTGAGGCTTCTGATTGTGACATATTAATACATGATTTAGTTAACTATCAAAATCAAGTTGACTGAGACCGTATGGTCCAACGTTCTCTTCGTTCTTGATAGATATTTATCTGAATCAAAATCCTTTAGTTGGGTTATACTCGTAATTACTAGTACGATATATTGTGAGAAGTTATGTGCCATTCTAATGTGTATATAATATATTATGATCCTTTATATCAAAATCATGATAAATACGGTAACTTGATGAAAACATAATCGATCTAGAATGCATTATCCAGGGATACATGTTCCAAGTTATAAAAACATAAAGTGCGGCCCATATTTTCTTCGAGAAAGTTTTACTTAATGTGATGCAAACTACTATTTGAGGGGGCTTCAGTCCACTTCTAGGTTGGATCAAAATCAAACATCTCGCTCCCTAGCTCTGATCCTAATACAAATTGTATAAGTTGAGGTAATTCTGATTTGCTCATAAGGAATTGATCTATCTCCTGAAATATATGACTTTATTGATCCTTCTTATTTTTCTAGTCTTCTCGATTATAATCTATATATGTTAGTAGGGCTAGATTTGAGAATGAACTAGAATTATATTCCAATCATATTTAAATTATCGAGTTGATAATATGTGGTAAACACCTTAGTGCTCCCTCCGTGTAAGCTTAGTATTTGATAATAGATGGAAGGTCACTGGATGAATTAAATTTTAAGAAAATTTGAGTTGTACCCTACATGATTACCATAATGTATGACGGCCCCCACTTTTAACAAAAACTATCTCCAACTAACGATAAACTCATTTGACCAAAAAATTTGGACAAAAATATCCCCCACTTTGTACACGGCAAATGAGGGGGGATGGAAAGAGGGAAGGGGTATTTCGGTCAAATATTAATGGTCAATGCAGTTGACTATTAGTTTTCATAAAAAGTGGAGGCTGTTATATATTAGGGTAATCGTGTGGGGTGAACCTTGAATATGGATAAATAAATTGGGGTGCAACTCAAATTTTCTCATAAATTTTTCCTCCGGCCTCCCCTTAACATTGACTCGAAAAAAAACTAATAAGATTTCGGTCTGGCTCTTAATGAGGTTTTAAGAAAAGAACGAATACAAAAGAAAAGAATAATGAAGACTAAAGAGAGAAAAAAATGAATGAATGCAGGGGTAGGTTTAGATAAACCCTCAGAATAAATCTTTCTCGTTGATAGAAATATCCATCGGACAAGATTTAAACACCAAGTCCAAGTCAGTTATTGACTAGCACAAAAATAAGTGACTAGTAAATAAAAACTATATTAGTGCTTTACAGTCATCTAAGGGAATCTGTCATACCCTAGTACCGGAATACGGAGACGGACATAGCCAGCTACCCCGTATAAGGAGCTATACGTCGTATGACGATCATGGCTGTATGAGACAAGGGGGTGCATGTCATGTCCCGTTCTCCTACAAGAAATGGCCGTGCCCGCTAGGCGCGAATTACCGCGCCAGCGCTCCCGCGGGACAATTATTTCCATTGGGAAGCGATGTCGCGTGAGCCTGGAGTTGCACCCACGCGAGGCAAATACCAAAACGGTCGTTAATAACTAGTTCGCAGAGTCGTCATAGAGGAAACATAGAATAAACACAAGTTTTGAATCCAAAATAAACTTTTTATTGATATGAAGTAAAGATTACAAGCGGCACTAGGCCGACATTATAAGTTGTTCATTCTCTCTCTCTCTCTCTCTCTCTCTCTCTCTCTCTCTACAATGAATATGTCCTTAGGCTTACAACTAATGCAAATGATCTTGATGATGATGTTCCCATACATTATGTCTCATATATGTGAGCTCCAAGTCTGCTCACCATGCTCCACGATGCCAAGTGCGGTCCAGCGCCTCATTGCATTAAACGATCTCTGAATCCGTACGATTTCCTCCCGCACCATACATGCAATATGGTTGGGTATCTGTACATAGAATGCAATGGTGGGGAGGCCTCTCGCCCATGTCACAAAACAAGCACGTTCATTAGTTATGTGCATCGACTGATTATGTTGTCTTTTTAGCCTTTTGCCTTAGGATCAGTTATATGGGAATATAATGAAAGTAATATCCGTGTCTGCTCAAGAGTGTCATAATAATGAACAACTGAGTTCGTCTTACCATTCGGCCTTCCCTTTCACATACAACAATATGAATAATGATATACTGAATAACAAAGAACATCTATAAATCTAAGTGTTATGTTTGTGTCTCTGCCTCAGACCCAGTCTACTCGAACTATGTTTGTTACCATGCATCCATTCTAAATTTACAAAGTATCATGCCAATTTACTCCTTCAGGTTACTCCTCTTCTGAATGCGGATAGCCGCTATGCAAGCATGACTTATCTATATGAAGGTCATTGGCTTTGTTAGTCATATTGGACAAGATCTGGGATAGAACGATTGTCTTCCCAGCTTGGTTTCTAGCCTTGCTAGATGTTCTGAACCATCCAACGAATAGGCGACCATCCAGGTCGATAGAAAGCCAGGTTGGATGTCCCGTACTCGTTCGCTAGTCATCCACTAGCGCATTACTAGGACTACACTAGCCTTGTCCTTCTGGGCCGATATGATTCGAATGCCTCAGCAATCGTGTCAAGGACTCATCTCTACCTGGTAGGCAACCATTGTCCGTGACCATGCAACTACTCCCCCACTTTCAATCCTAGCCGAGAATAACTCGGTTCAATCTTGCCGAGGACTACACTCGGATCTTTCTTCTTTACGCAGCTCCCTGATTAGAGACTGCCTCGGTGATCTGGATATCCCGAGTACTTTCTTTTCTTTCCTTTTCTTCTCCTGACTTGGAACGACTACTTGATAGTCTTTCTTGTCTATGTATGCACATGATTATACTCTATCTCGTGTCATATTTTGTGCAGTACGGTGCCTCAGTACGAACTCAAACTACTTTTGTGGCATATATATAAGAAGCTACTATATTCCAACTCAATAGCCCAATTATGCAAATAGCAAGTAAGATCTCTATGTTCTATATAATGATAAGGCGGGGTTATCCCCTTAGCTATGTGTGTTCATCTTATTTTATTAGCATGCAAAGGTTATCGCCTGAAAACTTGCATGTATCATTCATTTTCTTAGTCTGCAACTAAGTAGGGATAGGTTCACCGGGGCCACCCACCTTAGCGATGAATCGCATCGGTCGAGCGAGACTCCGAGTGCGCCTCTGAAAGTAAGTTTAAACTCCATTTTTAGATCCAAGTATAAATGCCTTTACATCAAACGAGCCATCTCGTTGAGCAAGGCAGGTCGATTCGGTACACTTGTGCCATTTGAATCGGCCCTCCGGGTTGAGCGGAGCGGGTCATTACATTATACACCACTCAGAACAAGTCTCGTCCTCGAGACTTTCTGTGCGGAACTCGTATTGTCGCACAACTTCTAATCCAAACTCTATACATCTTGTCTAACTTTCAAGGACCATTTTAATACTACATTAATTTATTTTCTCACCACGCGTTACGCACATATTTTAGCCAATTCTCATCGAATGACTCTATCGTTCAATGCTATCGAACTATATTGAACTTAATCATTGCACTTCCTGACTCAAACTATGCAGCGCCTGGCGTAGGGTTGTATTACTTAAACATGGGGTATTCTATAACTTAATATGCACTAAAAAACTCTGGCTTTAGGTAGACTTGCCCAAATTGTTATATTTCATTCATACAAACCCAACGCATCCAACCGATTACTTGACGTCGCCTATCGAAACCCATCGTTATACCAAAACTCAAAAGCTCGAATCTCAGCTAACTTTTAATCTCATTTGCATCAATATCTCTCTGAGTCACCATCCATTCTCGCTAAGTAAATCTACTGTCACCCAAGGTCATTGCATCAAATTGTCTACGTTTTCTGACTCTGTCTTTATTGCGCCTTAGCGTGGAGCTAAATTGTCCAACATGGGGTACGTTCTAATCATTCGTGTCTTAGGTCCAATCGAACTTAACTTCCTATTCGTTTTCTTATTCTATTTTGTACGGGTGCTTAACCATTTTATCGAATGATTCTATCGTCCCACTATTGTACTCCCAAACTCAGTCTCTTACTGCGCCTTAGCACAGAACTATCTCGATCACACGCGAAATGTTATAATATTTCCTTTATGAAAGTCTAGGTTGAGGCTAACTTACTTCAGTTGCTATACTCATCCATACGAATTCAAATATTTTTATTTACAACTGTATTCAAGTTATGCATATCGCTAAGTCTGGATCGTACCCATATTCAAGGCGTCCTCCAAATATGTGTATTTCAGCCAAGCTTTGTGACAGCTAAGTCAGACAAGCTACTCATAAAAATCTTTTGAATCGCCGATCATTTCGCTACCCGACTAACCAAACTCTGGTTTATTTTAGTTATCGTCTACTCCAATCTCACTAAAATCCAAGTATTGTATTACTAGCAACGCATATCTTCCAAGCAACGATTTAACTCGTTATGCCAAATTATCATGAATATCACCAATTCTAATCATAAGAGTTTTGTTCGATGATTCCCCAATACAGTCTTATTCCTCACCGCCATATGACCTATCCAACCAATTAATTATCACCCGAGTCCTATCTTCCAATGCATTTATTTCAACGCCAATGTCGCTAGTATACACTCCCAATTAAAAGTCCTAACTCTAAGTCTCGTTGCCCCAGTTTTATCATTTTCCTGAATGATACTCTGAAGTCAACCACTCTAGTTTAACTCAAGGCATAGGGTCGTCTGCCTAGCCACTAGGTCAGCTTACAAGGTCATAGGTATAGTTTGAGTTTGTGACTCATCGTGCAATTGCGTTGCATAATGCTTATCCCAAATACCCTAAGGTCAAACCATTATTCTTTCACACGGATATTATACCCAAGCTCGTTTAACTCAGATTTCTAAACATCGAGCACAGATCATCATATCACACCAACACGTTCGTTCAACCGAACCCACGATATGTCAACGTCGTATGTCCAACCTAACGATTTGCATAATCTATCACCTTAAACACCTGATAGGATCCATATATCCAATCTTTTCTAAGTCTAGACCACTAAGTCATGATTCAATTTCTACTTCTTCGATCTCAATTATAATTTTAAAGTCGTACAACATAATTCACGTATTCGTTCACTAAACTATCGAGAGTTTTGCTTCATGTTCTAGACTAACTCATCCCCAAAATACCTTTGATTCACTTATATTCTGAAAATTGTCTTATCGTGTCGAACCATAAGTCAAAATGATCCTTCAATTGTCACGTTTCGGTCTTCCGCAAGTTCAATCATCCCCGTCGGGCGTGATATCACCACGGCAACGCTTCTGCGGGATAATTATCATAATCCAGATGTGATGCATGTGTGAGTAAGGAGGTGCACTCGTATAAGACAACAAGGTCAAACGTTATGGTTATCATCGAATGAACAGACACCTTATCCTCATACTTATTTTTATTCTAAGTTATACATTGATCCATCAAATTATGTTCATCTAACAACCATTTTTGTCATAATCATAATTCATCTAGCCCAATCTTCCAACTTTAATATTATCGTTTGATCATTTTGTAGTCTACTTCAAGCATTCCTCAAGCAACTAAGTTCAAATCCCAAACTTAAGTCCATTCAATTTTGATATGTTCTATTTTATCGAATTTATTTGTAAAATCTTCGAATATGTTCCTGCGAGTTCGATCATCCCCGTCGGACGTGAAATCACCACGCCAGCGCTCCCGCAGAATAATCGATCTCGTCTAGGCCTGATGTCGAGTATTATCCTTCGAACTCGATTCAAGATCATTCGTTCAAATTTAAGATTAAATCCATAATCGCCGATCTTAATCTCTGGACCATAATTTTGCTAACTTGCATCAATCCATGCTATCTTTCAACTATCAATATTATATAAAGTCTCTCCAATTCAAAACCATGGCATTCATACTTAAACTGAATTCTATCGAGCGATATCCTACTCAAATCCAAATTTTCCATACGCACTATCATTCGTTCACGCCATATTTTGATTGCACTAACTCTGATCATATCCCCGATTATTCTATCTCAACTCAAGTTTTAATCATTTGTTTCAATTCAAAAGTGTTCGTACGATCCACTAAGTTTTCCCGATCATGACATCAATTCCAATTACCCTGAATTCCTATTCGATGTAAGCCTTATCCCTTATTCAACTCATTCTAACTCGTTCTATCAAATCTTGCAAGCTTTCTTCGAGTTCGGTTACTTGCTAGGCATTATTTATTTATACTAAGGCTTTTACACAATCTCGTCGCTTGCTACTAGACTCGTTTAATACTACGAAATCTACTATTCGTTCAAATATTTCTAAGCCGACCAATACACCACTCAGGGATCGAGCTATACTCTATGAATCTTTATAACTCATTCTATCCTCAATTCGCATATTCGAACCTGGGACTATCGCATACACCACTCAGGAATTGAGTCATCCTATTAATTCCTGAATCGCGTTCGTATCCTTCACTCGTATATCTAATTCGTTCATTTAAACTCCAGCACGATCACTATTCGCCGCCTTAATAATCTTAGTCTTGTATGCACCTTTATCCATAGACCTCCATACAAACTATGCTTTGACTCATAACTTATCTTTATGAATAACCGTCCAAAGTATATCTTAAAATCCAATACGATTCCCATTGTTCGCCTCAGCGGTACTCCGATAACGTCTCTACCGATTTCTATTCTAAGTCCAACTTTATTCTTATCTTAGTGATACCCAAATCTCACTCACAACTCACTAGAACCAAGGGTCTTGGCGCACGATACTCAACATAACTTGGCCAAAAAGTTGTGTGCATAGGCAACTGTCCAAATGATATTCGATCTCGTACACTAACCCGCTTGGTGTTCTTGTATCGGGCTCACATATAACTTGCCAATTATAACTTGAGTCTATTCCCATGAAGTCTGACATAGGTTGGCACAAAGGCCATCGCATAACTATTCCATTCAAGCCAATCATATCATCCACATGCACTTTTTAAAAATATTTAGACTTATTGTATGGAACATTCATCGAGATATCGAGACAGAGCATCTATCCCTTTTTTAATACACAAGTTCAAAACTGAGAGAATCGATACGAATTCCAAGGACGTAAAGCCGTACTCTGATACCAAAATGTTACGCCCTACTCTCCCACAGGAATTGGCCATCCCTGCTAGGCGCGAATCACTGCGTCAGCGCTCCCGCGGGATGATCGTTTCCATCGGGACACGATACCGTGCGAGCCTGGAGTTGCACCCACGCGAGGCAAATACCGAAACGGCTATTGATAACTAGTTCACAGAGTCGTCATAGCAAAAACATAGAATAAACACAAGTATTGAATCCAAAATAAGCTCTTTATTGATATGAAGTAAAGATTACAAGCGACGCTAGGCCGAGATTATAAGTCGCTTGTGCTCTCTCTCTCTCTCTCTCTCTCTCTCTCTCTCTCTACAATGACTATGCCCTTTGGCTTACAACTGATTCAAACAATCTGGACGATAATGTTTTCATGCATTATGTCTCATATAGGTGAGCTCCAGATCTGCGCGCTACGTTCCAAGATGCTAAGTGTGGTCCGGCACCTCATTGCGTTAAACGATCTCCAAATCCATACGAGTTCCTCATGCACCCTGTATACAATCTGGTTGGGTATCAGTACATAGAATGTACTGGTGGGGAGGCCTATCGCCCATGCCACAAAACAAGCACGTTCATTAGTTATGTGCACCGACTGATTATGTTGTCTTTCTAGTCTTTTGCCTTAGGATCAGTTACATGATAATATAATAAAAGTAATATCCGTGTCAGCTCAAGAGTGTCATAATAATGAACAACTAAGTTCGTCTTACCATTCGGCCTTCCCTTTCATATGCAGAAATATAAATAATGATCTACTAAATAATAAAGAACATTTATAAATCCAAGTGTTATGTCTGTGTTACTGCCTCAGACCCAGTCTACTCGAACTATGTTTGTTACCGTGCATCCATTCTAAATATGAAAAGTATCGTGCCAAAATACTCCTTCAGGTTACTCCTCTTCTGAATGCGGATAGCCGTTATGCAAGCATGACTTATCTATATGAAGGTCACTGGCTCTGTTTGTTATATTGGACAAGATCTGGGATGGAACGACTGTCTTCCCAGCTCGGTTGCTAGCCTTGTTGGGTGTCACAAACCATCCGATGAGTCAGCGACCATCCAGGTCGGTTGAAAGCCTTATTGGATGTCACGTACTAGTCCGCTAGTATCCACTAGCGTATTACCAGGACTACACTGGCCTTGTCCTCCCGGGCCGACACAATTCGGCTGTCTCAGAAATCGTGTCGAGGATTCATCTCTACCTGGTGCGCAACTAGTTATCCGTGACCATGCAACTACTCCCCCACTTCCAATCCTAACCGAGAATAACTCGGTTCAATCTTGCCAAGGACAACACTCGGATCTTTCTTCTTTACGTAGCTCCCTGATTAGAGACTGCCTCGGTGATCTGGATATCCCGAGTACATTCTTTTCTTTCCTTTTCTTCTCCTGACTTGGAATGACTACTTGATAGTCTTTCTCGTCTATGTATGCACATGGTTATACTCTATCCCATGTTATATTCCGTGCGGTGCGGTGCGGTGCCTCAGTACGAACTCAAACTACTTTTATGGCATATATATAAGAAGCTACAATATTCTAACTCAATAGCCCGATTACGTAAATAGCAAGTAAGATCTCCATGTTCTATACAATGATAAGGCGGGGTTATCCCCTTGGCTATGTGCGTTCATCTCATTTCATTAGCATGCAAAGGTTATCGCCTGAAAACTAGCATGTATCATTCATTTTCTTAGTGTGCAGGTAAGTAGGGACAGGTTCACCGGGGCCACCCACCTTAGCGATGAATCGCGTCGGTCGAGCGAGACTCCGAACGTGCCTCTGAAAGTCTAAGTCTGAACTCCATTTGAAGATTCAAGTATAAATTCCTTTTCATCGAATGAGCCATCTCGTTGAGCAAGGCAGGTCGGTTCGCTATACTTGTGTCGTTTGAATCGGCCCTCCGGGTTGAGCAGAGCGGGTCGTTATAGTGCATGCTATAATCAAGTCTTATATGGTTAAGAACTTCTATGTCTCAATTATTCAAACAAGAAATAGTAAACATAGAGCATATATGATAAGCAATAAGACATCTTAAACACTTTCTTAAAATGTTCTGGAGTTTAGCTGTGCAAAATAAGAAGCTAAAATAGTAACAAAAGTACATGACAGTGATCAGTTGCAGTCTGATTTAGTACAATCTTGTAAGAAAACTAATTTCCAGATGAGCCGGCTAACAGGTGTCGGGGGCTAAACGCCCAAAAGAAATAATTGTACAACGATGATCAAGGAAGAAAAAAACCCACTCGCTATCCTCTGCGACCATATTCCTGATATGCGCCATGAGTAGGGGGAAAGTACACTGGATCCTCCGGTGCTGGCTCAAAACCTGGCTATGCAAAACCAGTGGGATTAGACCCCAAATAGCAAGTACCACAAAGGAAGCACGAAATGGAGAAACAAAAACCCAAGGAAATAATACATAGGTTCAGTGTCGTAACTTAGTTCCATAGCATATCCTAGCACAAAGGCCCAATCCTACAACCAAACAAGGAAAAGGGTTGAACCATCACACTATGATAGTCCATTTCCTTAGGCTACTAGCTGAATAATACAATCACAACCAAGTCCATTTTTTTATATCGACCAATCATTTGTATGGCTTGTTATTTTGTGGGGTCTGAGGTTATCTCAAAAATAATGCATAATAAGTATCCTCAGATCACGCCAGTGCCAAACATGAGCTAATCGAACCAAATAAATAAAATAGGCATTTGTAGGATGCATCAGTCCCCCGTAGAGCCACTGTGCTAAAAATACGGTAATAGCGGTTCCAGTGTTCCTATTTTAAAACAGTGGCTCGGCATAATAATAGTCAGATACTGTACTCCACTAAGGCAGATGATATACAATATCTATGGTGACCAGCCCACAACGCACTTAGAATGAATTTCTATAGGAAGGTTCATTGGCATGATATCGGGATACCGTTCCCTCTAATGTTACTACTACTTTTAGTTACATTATTAACCCTACGTTGTGTTTGAAGTCTTAAGGCATGGTCACATGAAATTTTTTCTTAAGATGTTGTACAAGGTATGGGCGTACTAGATACGAATCCATGTAAGTCAAATCTGGATTCACCCGAGCATGTATGCAACATTCAGACAATCAATATCTTAGCCACGCTTTGGTAGTTGACTCGCTTATTATGCCCGTTATGGGGAACAATATATATATATATATGTATATATATATATATATATATATATATATATATATATATATATATATATATATATATATATATTACTTGTTTAGGGATTTGGAGGCATTCTTGATGCACAACCCAAATATAATCACTTAATATGTGACACGATATGTCGTACCTCGGCGCACATTAAATCATGAACAATAATCAGGCAAATAGTAGTATCAGCACGGATACAGTATTGGAGTCCAATTACCAATTATATATTGGGTCACATGAATCATGAAAATATTCAATCAAATAATCAAGGCCGCATGGGATGTCATGCCGTATAACAATCCTGGCCGCATATGAAGTCAGGCTACATGAAAAGTCTGGCCGCATAAAGTCAGGCCGCATGGAAATCCTGAACGCATACTCAGGGTTAAGGTTTACTCCTTGGGACAAGTGTTGAAGTGACAGTCATTAAATAAAGTGTCAGAGATGTGACATAAAGTGACTGATGTGACAAGCCATAAAGTGTGTCAGAGAAAAAGACAAAATCAAGGAAAAGTACCAACGGTTCAGAGCCATACGTCCAAGGAAAATAGTGGCTGCATGCTCTCCCGGCTGTATGAGTATCGGTGTCGCATATGAAGTCGATACCGCGTGGAGGTCTTTTTGGACTTAGCGAATTTCTCATTCGTTTAGCGAGTGAAAACACAAAGTGTTCAAGGACACTTGCGTAAATCAGTAGTCATGCGTCCAATAAGATGGATACATGTTGTCAGTATTCGATAAGAGTTTAGGCCGCATAACCCTATCGGGACCATAGCACTCTCAGTTGCATATCTCACTGGCCGCATGAAGACTTTAACTTCTCCAACAGCAGGTTCGGCTAAGGCAAAAAAGCTCCAAAACTGAAAACTTTTTTCTTCATAAAATTCTCATTTTAAGTCCAAATAGGGTAAACTAAAACCCAAAATGCTCTAAATTGAAAGCTCTATCATGTAGCAAATTTTGGTTTTCAAAGACACAAGTTTAATAGATCAAAACCAAGAAAAACTCATAAAATCCATAAAACCTTAAGTTAGAAATATAGATCTACACTAATTATCCATCAAAATAGAAAACTCTAAAAACTAAAAGTGCTTAAAACTATATAATAAACATAATAGAACCATAATATAGAGGATTTCTCTATTTCTTATGCAAGGTGTACTTGCCTATGGAAATGGGAAAAGAAAACTAAAGAGAGGGTAAGAAAATGAAGAAGTGAAGAGAGAAAGAGAAATATTGGGTTTTATATGGTAGGGTTGAGGGTTGAACCAAAGGTTCTCAAGACTTGAACCAACCCATAAAATAAACCATGAACCAAGTTAAACCAAAGAATGAGTCTAGTCTCCACGCACATGCAACCATGCTAAAATAAAATATGTTCCAAATACGTATATCAAAAACGGGGAGTAACATCTCTATCCACCTTAGAAAAATTTCGTCCTCGGAATTTGAATCCAAGCAATTGCTAGAGAAATCAGAACAAGCACGATATAAATCTACTAGCAACTACACATGCAAGCAATATCATCACAACACATAGGTGATCACCTGATCACGAAAGCTAGATACAAAGGCATTAGGTAGAATTTACCTTCTGAATCAAACAGGTGTGGGTATCGGGATCGAATATCGTCCTTGCACTCCCAAGTCGATTCTCCAAGAGAGTTATGGCCCCAAGCAACCCGAACAAGAGAAATTGTCTGATTCTTGAGCACCTTCTTCCTTCGGTCCAATATGGATACGGGTTGCTCCTCGTAAGCCAAGTCGGTACTAACGACTAATTCAGAGTTATCGAGGATATGACTCGGATCAACATACCTACTCAACTGAGACATATGACATATAGCGTGTACCTCACGTAGTGAAGACGGAAGGGCAAGACAATAAGCAACATCGCCTACCCGCTCGATAATATCGAACGGACTTACTTATCTGGGACTAAGCTTCCCGCGAACCCCGAATCTAATGACTCCATGGGTAGGCAAAATTCGCAAAAATATATGGTCGTCGACACGAAACTATAAAGGTCTACGATGCTGATATGCCCAATGATGATGCCTATCTTATGCAACCCGAAGTCACTCTATAATCTGCTTGATAACCTCTACTGTCTGTATAATTATTTCAGGGCCTAACATCTTTCACTCACCAATGTTGTCCCAAGCCAACGGTGACCTACACTTCCTGTCGTACGGTACCTCAAAAGGTGCCATCTGAATACTATCCTGATAACTATTGTTGTACGAGAATTCTACCAAGTGAAGGTGATTCTCCCAAGATCCACCAAGATCTAAGTTACAGGCTCATAGCATATCTTTCAGGGTCTGGATGGTTCTCTTTGATTGTCCGTCTGTATGGGGTGGTAAGTAGTGCTGAATCTTAACTTGGCCCCCAAACTCCGATGCAAACTTTTATAAAATTGTGAAGTAAATCGAGTGTCTCGGTCAAATACGATACTTACTGGGACACCGTGTTGTCTCACTATATGTCGCATATATATTTTAGCCAATTGTTCTATAGACTGTTCTACTCGAAAAGGAAGAAAGTGAGCTACTTTTATGAGATAATTTACTATCACCCAAACTGTATCTCGACCAGTCAGTGATCTAGGTAAACTATTCACAAAGTCCATCGTTATGTGTTCCCACTTCTACTCTAGAATAGGAAGCGGCTGAAATAATCTTGCCGGTCTCTGTTGTTCTGTCTTCACTTGTTGATATATCATACATCGCGATACAAAGCATGTAATTTTCCTCTTAATTCCGTTCCACCAAAAGTGTTGCTTGATATGTACATCTTCATGCCTCCCGGATGAATGGAATACTGGGAACTATGTTCTTCAGTCATAACTTCTTATGGAAAATCCTCGCTTAGTATGCATAGACGATTCCTAAATCTTAGCGTTCCATCTGCATGTATTGTTAACTTCTTCCGAAAACCTGACTCACATTCTTCTCGTAGCTTTTGAATCTTCGGGTATATAACCTCCATATCCTGAAATTCTAGCTTAAATATTGTTATTATGTTAATTTGGGACTATTAAAATTATTCCATAATTTTTGGTTAATTAAAACTAGTAACACAAACTTTCTAAGATTTTCAAGAATTTATTTTAGTTTCAAACATAATTAAAAAAGTCTCAAAATTTTATTTTAGGTTCTAAGTAATCAAATATATTTTTTAGAATTTTCTGGGAATTTTTTGAATTTTTTTAGTATTTATTGGGAGTTATTTTGGCTAATAACCAATTTTCTAGGACTTCTAGAATTTATTGTGCAAGCCAAGAAACATAAAATGGACCCAAGTAATTTTATAGCATTTATAATATTATTATATATTTTTTGGAGTTTTTTCAGAATTTTTAGAATATTTTTAATATTTATTTTTAGTTAAATATGTAAAACTAATTTTTAGAGTTTCTCCTAATTATAGTAGAAAACCTATAAACATAAAATAGCCCCAAATATTTTTCTAGGGTTTTTGGGTTCAAAATATATATATATTGTAATTTTTTCTAGATTTTATGATCATTTTTAATATTTATTTTGAGTTATTTAGATTTAAAATAACTTAAATAATATTTTGATAAAGGCAAATCAAAAATAAATAATATAAACAAACCACCCAACCATATTCTGAAACATGTCCAGTCTATCTCTTTTCTATCAACCGCATACCAACATCTATATATGTATATATATTATAATAACCTTAATTAGCGGATTAATTTTAGAGAGAGAGAGAAGGGGTTGGGGGATAGTCATCTAGGGTTCTTCGATCTTCCAGAAACCATTACTCATAGCTACAGACTCCAAATTCATCCTTGTTTCATGTGTTGGAACCATATTGATGTTAGTTTTCTGAATATATAATTTTTTTCATAAAATTCTGAATATTAAATTCTAAAAAATTCGTAGAGCACAGCATGTCCGAAAATAGATGAGTCTCGGTGTTTTTGCTATTTCGGGAGAACCATGAATCATAATCATAAACTTTTTGAAGTTTTAGAAATCTAACATGACAAAATTTAACATATATTTTTTTCAGAATTTATTTCTAATTATTTCTATGCTTTTAATTCTGTAGAACTTTTAGGTTAGCAATCAACCACCGTTGCACAATATGATTTTGTATGGCAATAGTTTCTAAACGAATTTAAATCCGGATGAGCCATAAATTTCAGCATGTTTATGATGCTGAAATCTATAAAAAATCATATATAAAAGTTGAGTTTCTATCGGTTGACTTTTTGGTCAACATATCGCCTCAATTTATGTGTCATGAGTCTCGAGTTGATAAATTTTGGTTTCTTTGGACAAAATTTAGGAATTAACCTGAAAATAAGAATAATAAAATTAAAATAGGATTTTAGAATAATTTTTTAAAATTAAATTAAATAAAATATCTTTTGACATTGTAAATTCGTACATAAGCTATTTGGACTTTGACTTGGATTCCGACTCGTACCAGCTACGGACCACAGGCGAGTACATTCTCTGATAGTTTTTATTATTTGATATTTTCAATGATGCATGTTTATAGTAGTGTTTTACCAGATTCTTAACACAATGGATACACGGATTGGTATTGTATGGATTCATTTTTGTAATATACGTATTTTCAGGCCTATTGACTTTTTTCCTGGATTAATGAATTACTGGACTAATATATTTTCTGGACTATTGACATCTTCTGGACTATTAAGATTTTTTATGTCTGCACTTTGATCCATGAGTACTAGTCAGACGAGAAAATACCTAGGAGACACGTGAATATCCTATTTCTATCCTATGGTCTTACTGGAATAATATCAGCCATGCATGACACGTGTGGCTTGTCGGATATTACCCCCTAGCTGTTCATATGTCAACTTGGTATTTCAAAACACTGGTTAGATACAGTCATTCTGGATTAATCTATACTTGCTGATTGTACACTTGCATGACAGATTTTCTAGTTCACATATCTGTCTATCTTTATATGTTTCTCTGTTCTTCTTTCTTGTCTTTCATTATTTTTTTAATTAACTGTTCCTCTATGATGTACCCTATTCCATTATTATATGCTCATCAAGTATTTCATAACTATTTACTGTTCATAGTACTTGTCAATTAACTGGAACTGCTATTGGGTTGTACTCGTTCTATCCTAACTGGATAAACATTTTTAGGTAACTTGCTATCTTGCTCATTAAATTTTGTTAGAGATCGAGATGCTTTTGGAGGCCAATATTAGAATTTAGATAGTTTAGCAACTTCTTTGGATTTGATGTTTAGCGGATTTGTTCCCGAATTATGATTTAATTATAAATTAAGAATCTTGTAAAACTATATAAATGTTGTGAATGAGCAATAGATTTGAATTTGTGATTAAATATTATCTATTTGGATTGATGGACCATTGTTATCATAGACAGTGTACTACCGCCGATGTTGCGGCGTAGGCTGGGCTTGGCCATGTACTCGTATCCGAAAAGCGGGTGCAGGTCATGACAGGGTCCTCTGCCTGAGCTAGTTTGATTCTATCTATTAAAGTTGACTGAATCTGTAGGCTAGCTTGAACTCATGTACTCTGTGGAAGTACTATCTCGATACCCATCTCTCGTAGTTTATCTAGAATGTGCCTCTGAGTAGTCAACATAAATTTTTTACCTCTTCTGCTAAGTGCATCAGCTACTACATTAGCCTTGCCTGGATGGAACTGAAGTTCCATGTCATAATCTTTCAATAACTTTAGCCACCTTCTCTTCCTTATGTTCAGGTCCTTCTGCGTGAACACATACTTCAAACTCTTATCATCCGGGAATATTTCTACTCTATCACCATATAAGTGGTGCCTCCATAGCTTAAGTGCAAACACTATTGCCGCTAACTCCAAGTAGTAAGTTAGATAGTTCTTCTCATGATCTCTGAGATGCCGAGAAGCATACGCTATCACTCTTCCTTGTTGCATCAAAACACATCCAAGTCATTTGCCCGATGGATCATAGTACAGTGTAAATCCTCCAGAGCCTGCTGGAAGAGTAAGGATTGGTGCAGAGATTAACTTCTTCTTCAACTCTTCAAAGGTTATCTGACATTCTGCTGACCATATAAACTTAACTTTCTTGTGCGTCAACCGGGTTAATTGTGCCGAGATTTTAGCAAAATCTGACACAAATCTCTTGTAATATTCTACCAATCCTAGGAAACTATGCACTTCTGCTACTGTCTTCGGGACTGGCCACTTATCTACTGTCTCTACCTTCATGGGATCAACTGACACTCCTACTCCAGAAATAATGTGTCCAAGAAAGGATATACGATCTAGCCAAAACTCACACTTACTAAACTTCCCATATAACTAGTACTCCCTCAAAGTTTGCAGAACTATCCTAAGATATTCTTCATGCTCCTCCTCATTACAAGAATATACCAGGATGTCATCGATGAATACTACCACAAATTAGTCTAAGTAAGGCATGGAAATACAGTTCATCAAGTCCATGAATATTGTTGGAGTATTAGTCAGCCCGAATAGCATAACTAAGAATTCGTAATATCCATATCGTGACCTAAATGTTGTCTTTGGTATATCCTGCTCCCAGACCTATACCTGATGATATCCTAATCGTAAATCTATCTTAAAAAAGATTCTTGCTCCACTTAATTGGTCAAACATATCATCAATCATTGGTAATGGGTACTTGTTCATCATGGTTACTGCATTAAGCCGCCTGTAATACATACACAATCGCGTTGATCCATCCTTCTTCTTCACCAATACTACTGGTGCTCCCTACGGTGATGCACTGGTCCGAATAAACTTCTTCAACTTCAGTTCTTCTATGTGTCTATATAACTGATCAAGTTCTGATGGTGATATTGGGTATACCTTCTGGGATACTGGTTTTGATCCTGGCATCAACTCTATACAGAACTCTACTGCTCTAACTGGGGGTAATTCGGAAAGATCATTGGGAAAGACGTCCATGAACTCTTCAACTATCTTGGGCAACGGGTCTTCTTCCTTTGATACTGTTGTGACTCCTCCCTTATGCTGGTCTGTTGCTATTCTGCTAAGGACAAACTCTTCTAGACCGGGGATTCTAAACAACACTCTGCCCTCGCAACAGTCTATTATTGCATGACTGTCTCTCAACCAGTCCATGCCTAAGATAACGTCAAAGTTACCCATAGGGAACTCGATCAACTTCGTAGTTAATAAATGTTCATATACTACGACTGGACATGATAGGCTATAAAACCACATATTTTAATATATTATTTATTTAATTAATCACTGAATTTATTTATATTATTATTTTAGTTAATTAAAAATATGATTTATTGATTTAATTACCTAGATAATTAATCATTTAGAATTATTGTACAAAAAAATGACTATTTTATTTTAGGGATCATTGTGGAAGAGTATAGATTTTTAGAATTTAATTTCGGGGTACAAATATATATTTTTGGATTTTTATATACCTCAATTATATACGTAATAATATATAGTTAATAAATAATAGTTATAATAATAATAATAGTAATAATAATCTTAATAGTAATAATAATCATAATCATAATCATAATCATAATCATAATAATCATAATAGTAATAATGATAATATTAATAATAATATTAGTATTGAAAAGAAAAGGAAAAGGAAAACCAAAAGAAATGAGAAAAGAAATATAAAAAGAAAAGAAATAGAAATAGAAAATAAATCATAATCCCCTTAACTACACATTCCCTAATAACATAACTAAACCACTAAAAGCCTAACCCCAGCAGCCCTTCCTAAGCCTACCTCCCACTGCCAACATCCGTGCGGAAGTTCCCCCGCCCTCGTCATCTTTATATATATATATATATATATATATATATATAAACCCTAACCCTAAATCTCTCAACCCTACTCGACCCAGCGCCGCATCCAGCAACGACACCGCCGACCCGCCGCCGACAGACCACCGCGCAACGCCTGGACCCGCCGGCCGGCTACACACCCGCACACCCGCGCACGCGGCAGCAGGAATTCAACAGCGACGAACCTCCCTTTCCGTGCTGATTTTTACCTCCTCGCTCGACCGAATTCGACCCAGTCTTCACCGGTATGTTCACGAATTATCCCTCTCTAAATCCCTTAAATTAGTTTCAATCGTTCAGCGCTAAACCCTAGTTAAAAAACGACGCCAACTTTAGGAAAAACTATGTTTTTTAAACTACTATAAACTGTTGCGATGACCCATGTTCAAGGACTCGTATCTCCCACCACAGAGATCCAAACTTAGATTTTCTTCTTGTTGTGAAAACCATATAACCGAGATTAACTCCTGTCAATTATATTATTTATTTGGTGTTATATGCAGAATTAAATTAGGTTAAAAACTCACAAAAACCTATTTTTAAAATAATAAAATTTGTGATACGGAGCACGCCCCGCCAAACGGGACCGCCTCATCGTGTACCAGTTGTACCAAAAGGCGTGTATGGTATGTCCAGACGTGTGGGCTTTCGCGGAAACTGATTTGGACGTATGTGCGCGTCAGAATCACCATGTATCCGTAAAAAGGCCCTGTATCGCGACTTTTGCAAAACACTGCACCATTTAGTGTACCTTATCAGAATGCGACAAAATATGTGCCATTGGATTCATGATATCACGCTAGTCCTATGACCCAAGTTTCACGTGATTCTGAGATAGTTGACCAAGCTGCCTATTTGCGGGCCCCACGGTTGACTTTTTTGGTAAATTTGTGTTCGGCTCACCGGAATCCAAAATTGGATGTACCGTTGAGTTCGTATTGACGTTTAAAATTTGTTTGACCTATAATTTATCCCTTTTAGAGACCTTTACCCTTGGCATGCTTTTCGGTGGAAAGTGGACCCCGCTTTGACCCAAAATTACCGTTTTGCCCCTGTGTCCAAATTGGATGAAAGGATAGTGTTTTCTAGCTATCTCGCTTATTCTGCGAACGTTGGTGATATTTATTTCAGTATCCAGAAATGTTCATTCTGAGGTTGTAGTTTCTGATCCTGTGTGCTTGACTTCTGGACATTACACTTTGCAACTTCCTTGCCAGACAAGATACCTTGACAAATTGCTTACAGTACTTTGCATGATTATTATATTTGTATATGTTCATTGCATGTGTGTTTTTCTTTCAGTCATATTTACATACTATATATATGTTAACATACACTTGACACATAATATCATGGAAGGAGAGGACAATCAGTAGGCGTATTGGCTATAACCACTCTGGTAAATCATAGTATCTAGCACGCACTACGGTAGTGTGTCACGCGGGTCGCTACCCCCTCGGTATGTCAATTTCTGGAGTCACGTTGGTTGCTACCTTCGCGGTATGTCGATTTCTGATGTCCCTGCCGTGTATGTGAGTTGTAAGATTTAGATCGAGTAGCCTACCCATGCCCATACGTCAAAAAGTTGTCCTCTTTATGCATTCATATAGATTATCTTGTACAGCGTACTTACATATTTTTTACCTATTATGCATGTTTACTATATTCAAATTGGCATGCTTCTATGTATCTTGTTACGTCCCTCTAAGGACCTGGTCCCTTTCCAGGTATGGACAATCTTGACTATTCATAGGAGCACGGATCAAGACTTACTACTTATGTCTTCCGAGGAGGCCTTACCTTCTGAGTATCTTTGATTATCTCTAGTGATGGATCTTCTTCGCTGATACATTTATATCATCAACTTATTTTATATTGGAGATTTATCCTTCTCCCTCATTTTAGTATTGATATAGTCACTGGTAGTGGATTTGTCTCCACCCGACTATTATTTTGGATTATTCAGACTCATTATTCTAGTTTAGTTATTTCTTTTCTATGACTTGTTGTGTGGATGAGATTAGTATATCTGTGACTTGTGACCATATATATACAATATGTGAGTTTGTATTCATGTTACAGCGTACGTGTATATTATGGTATCCATATACATACGGCTGGCATGCTTACGTATTCTTAGTCCTACATATTTTGGGATTGGAACGTGACATAGGCACACCCTACTAACTTCTACGATCCCATTGCCAGTGAGTATATTCATCCTCGCTGGCAATGCCTCAAACTTTAATGCAATACGTGTCACATATTGTGCAAATATAAATGAGTGCGAAGCTCAAGAATTAATTAATGCTATGGAAGGAAAGGTTGTAACCGAAATGTTACCTGCCCCTACGTCGCCCGACGCCATTGCTTCCTCCAAAGACAAGGTGAGTGCCTTCCCCTGGCCATTTTGAGCTTCATGCTGCTGTCTTTCTTGCTTCCGTGGTTGCGGCCTCTGCTGATTCTTTTGTTGCTATCTATAAAGCTGGGCCTGCATCGGCAACGGACACTGAGCCAAAGGTAGTGCTGCTACTGTTGGTCCTCCTTGCTGCACTACCCTCGGAGCTGGCAATGCAGGAAATTATTGTGCGGGCCCTCCTGGCCTCTGAATAAATGGGCACATGGCAACCTTGTGATCAGGACTCCCATATCTCAAACATAGTCTGTTAGCTGCCGACAAATATCCTGGGTATGACCTCATTTGCTACAATATGTACAACCAGTCGGCGCTCCCCGTCGTTATTGCTATTGTTTATGCCTCGGCTGTTGTCGAGCTGGTGCCATTACTGTCGAGGTCACTAACCTCCTCTGTGTTATGTCATGGATGCTACTGCCAGGGGATGGTGCTGACGTTCATGGTACTGGTCCTCCCTCATTGTTCTGTCCATGAGGCCTCTTTCGATCTACTCTTCTGGATGCCATCCTCTGGGAAGTAAACTCAACCCTCTTGGCTGATATCAAAATTGCCTCGAAGGTCTGGTAGTCGTGCACCTCTACCATATGTAAGATCTCTAAGTGAAGTCCCTGCTGAAACCTTATTGCTCTTTCCAACTCTGTTGCCATCATGGTTGGAGCAAATCTGCTAAGTCGATAAAATTATACCGCATAGGCTTCTACTGTCCTTCCAGCTTGCTTGAGGTTAATGAACCTTTGCTGCAACTCATAATGAGCCACAATCTCAAAGTACTTTGCCCTAAACTTGTTCCTAAAATCCTGCCATAAAATAGGACTCCTCAATCCTACCTCCATCGTAGCCCACCAATATCTTGCCAGATCTTGGAGTTGTAGGAAAACCAGGTCAACTTATTCCTTGGAAGAAACTTTAGTTGCTGTCAGAATGTTCTCAATATCCTGGAGCCAATCGTTTGTCGTGATTGCGTCCTCCGTACCATCGAAATATCTGGGGTTCAGTCTGCAAAATCTAACAGATGTCCCAGAATATGTTCTCTTGCCTCGTTCCAGTATTGTCTGCAACCCTTGGTTCTACATGATATTTTGTTCTTACTGCTGGAGCTGTTGTTGTTGATGTTGTTGTTGTTATTGTTGTTGTTGTTATTGTTGCACCACCATCTGGTATTGTTGGGCAGCCAATAATCCATGGATAATCTCTAGCAAGGCAGGGATATCCAGTATTGCTAGTACTGCGGTAGGTACGGGAATACCTGGAGCCTGCTATAATTTTATTCCTTTAGCAACTATACCTCTCTTGTTGTTGCAGCATCGGGGAAAGGTGAATCTCTAAAGAAGAGCACAAGGAACATCATGAATAGGACGAGAAGGAACAAGGAAGCAATCAATCTGGAAGAATTCAATCTGAGTATCGAAGAAGACAAATTCAGGATTTTAAGAAGGATCATATTTGATTGAGACTCCTATGACCATGACACCTCACAAGTTTGAAAAACAGACCTGCATGGGCCACCACTAAAATTTAGTCACGCTCAGTACTGAAATACGGAGACGGACATGGCTAGCTACCCCTTACAATGTGTTATACGTTGTACGACGATCAAGGTTGTATAAGATAATAGGGTGCATGCTACAATCAAGTCTCCTATGGTAAAGAACTTCTATGTCTCAATCATTCAAACAAGAAACAGTAAGCATAGAGCATATATGATAAGCAATAAGGCATCCCAAACGCTTTCTTAAAATATTCTGGAGTCCAACTGTGCAAAATAAGAAGCTGGAAGAGTAAAAAAAAAGTACATGACAGTGATCAGTTGTAGTCTAATTTAGTACAATCGTATAAGAAAATTAATGTCCAGATGAGCCGACTAACAGGTGTCGGTGGCTAAACGCCCAAAAGAAGTAATTGTGCAATGACTAGCAGGAAAGAAGAAAATCCACTCGCTATCCCCTGCGACCATGTTCCTGGTATGCGCCAAGAGTAGGAGGAACGTACATTGGATCCTCGGGTGCTGGCTCAAAATATAGCCATGCAAAACCAGTGGGATTAGACCCCAAATAACAAGTACCACAAAGAAAGCACGAAATGGAGAAACAAAAACCTAAGAAAATCATATAATAATACATAGGTTCAATGTCGTAACTTAGGTCCATGGCATATCCTAGCGTAAAGGTCCAACCCTATAACCAAACAAGGACAAGGGTTGAACCATCACACTATAATAGTCTATTTCTCTAGGCTACTTGCTGAATAATACAATCACAACAAAGTCTATTTTCTTATATTGGCCAATCATTTGTACGTCTTATTATTTTGTGGGGTCTGGGGTTATCTCAGAAATAATGCATAATAAGTATTCTCAGATCACGCCAGTTTCGAACATGATCTAACCCAACCAAATGAATAAAACAGGCACTTGCAGGATGCACCTGTCCCCCGTAGAGCCACTGCGCTAAAATTATGGTATTAGCGGTTACAGTATTCCTATATTAAAGAAATGGCTCGGCATAATAATAGTCAGATATTGTACTTCACTAAGACAAATGATATACAGTATCTGCGGTAGCCAGCCCACAACGCACTTAGAATGAACCTCTGTGGGAAGGTTCGTTGGTATGATCTCGGGATACCGTTCCTTCTAATATTACTACTACTTTTAGTTACCTAATTAGCCTTATGTTGTGTTTGAAGACATGGTCACATGAGAATTTCCTTTAAGATGTCGTACAAAGTACGGGCACGCTAGATACGAATCCATGGAAGTCAAATCTGGATTCACCCGAGCGTGTATGCAACATCCAGACAATCAATATCCTAGCCACACTTTGGTAGTTGACTCGCTTATTATGCATGTGCTAGGAAACAATGTGTATATATATATATATATATATATATATATATATATATATATATATATATATATATATATATATATATATATCATGCATTCAGGAATTTGGAGGCATTTTCGATGCATAACTCAAATATAATCACTTAATACGTGACACGATTTGTCGTACCTCGGCGTAAATTAAATCATGAACAATAATCAAGCAAATAGTGGTATCAGTACGGATACAATATTCGAGTCCAATTACCAATTATACATTGGGTCACATGAATCAAGAAAATATTCAATCAAACAAGCAAGGTCGCATGGGTCTCTAGGCCGCATGGAAAGTCAGACCGCATGACAATCTTGGTCGCATATGAAGTCAGGCCGCATGAATTCAGGTCGCATGGCAATCCTGGCTGCATACTTAGGATTAAGGTTTACTCCTTGGGACAAGTGTTGAAGTAAAAGTCAATAAATAAAGTGTCAGAGATGTGACATAAAGTAACTGATGTGATAAGACATAAAGTGTGTCAGAGAGAAAAGACAAGACCACAAAAAAGTGCCAACGGTTCAGAGCCATGCGTCTGCTCTCCAGGCTGCATGAGTGTCGGTACAGCATATAAAGTCGATGCCGCATTGAGGTCTTTTTGGACTTAGTAAATTTCTCATTCATTCAGCGAGTGGAAACACAATGTGTTTAAGGACACTTGAGTAAATCAGCAGTCATGCGTCCAACAAGATAGACACATATTATCAGTATGCGGCAAGAGTTTAGGTCGCATAACCCTCTTAGGCCAAATATCACTCTCAGCTACATATCTCACTGGCCGCATGAAGACTTCCTCTTCTCCAACAGCAGGTTCGGCTATGGCAAAAAAGCTCCAAAACTGAAATATTATTTTCTTCATAAAATCCTCATTTTAAGTCCAAATCGGGTGAACGAAAATCTAAAATGCTCTAAATTAAAAGCTTTATCATGTTGCAAAAATTGGTTTTTAAAGACACAAGTTTATTAGATCAAAACCATGAAAAACTCATGAATTCCATAAAATCCTAAGTTAAAAATATAGATCTACACTAATCCATCCATCAAAACAGAAAACTCAAAGAACTAAAAGTGCTTAGAACCACATAATAAACATAATAAAATAATAATATGGAGGGTTTCTTTATTTTTCATGCAAGATGTACTTACCTATGGAAATGGAGAGAGAAAACTAAAGAGAGGGTGAGAAAATAAAGAAGTGAAAAGAGAGAGAGAGAAATGTTGGATTTTATATGGTAGGGTTGAGGGTTGAGCCAAAGGTCCTCAAGACTTGAACCAACCCACAAAATAAACCATGAACCAGGTTAAACCAAAGAATGTGTCTAGTCTCCATGCACATGCAACCATACTAATACGTTCCAAAAACGTATATCGAAAACGGGGAGTGACAGAATAGTAGGTTGTTCCTTAGTTCTGTACCATTCTACCTGTGGGTTATATGGTAATGCCATAGTTATATACAGGTTGTAGTCTACAGGTTAGTCTATTATATCAAGAAATCTATGAAATCATTATTAGTTACATAAGTCTCTTGATCTCTTTACAAGTATGTCAATATCTTAAGAGCAATATACTCGTGCTATAGCCGAGGCACACAACCAAAAAAACTATGAAAGATAATAAATCTAATACTATTGATACAAAACAGTATCGATAACCATGATCACACAAACGAGAAAGATAATATAAAATCATATTATAAGAAAAATGCTATATAAGAAAACTCAATACAGAGCTCGCGCATATGTATATAAAATACGAATATTCAAAAATAGGTATTACACTAGGTATTATTATCAATGTGGGAATAAATAAGAATATATAGGTAAATAATTGATCTTAACATTGTACATATGAAAAAGTATAATTGAGCTTTCTTTTTAGAAGAACAACCATTTATTAAATTATACCCTGGGTTCTGACTTAAAGAGGTATGTTTCTCTTACAAAAGGTCTCAACCATTGGATAACATTAAGCTTGATGTGTTTGTATCTACAATTGATTTAGCATTTGCTTTAATTTTTTTACTCTAGGTTAATGTATATTATCCTATTTTACTAACTTTTGTCCAGCATATATAATACAATATAGGTTTCACTTTTGTATTATTGATAAGCAAAAGAAAATTATGGCTCAATTCATAACTTCTCCTTTTATTTTATTTTTTGTACGTATAAAAGGAATAACAAAATTCTACCATGTTCCTATCAAGCATATAAACATTTATTTTTGTCACAAATTAATGATTTACATCATATTACATAAAAAGAAGTATAGGGGATACTAGATATTTTTAAGTGATTCAACTTGTGACTTTCCTTTTGGTCCGCGTTGCCTGATGTAGAGACGATATTGGTCAAATGTCATGGATTGATAGAGTGCAGGTTTCTCTAATGTCACGAGATCCGGTATCGGAGCCAATGGAAGGTCGCTCTTCGGGTTATAGAAGAAGGCAATAGAGAGTCGCTCGGCATGTGAGTTCACCATCACTCTATGTTCGACACTTTTGTAAGTTGCATTTGTCAAAACCTGATAAGAAGTTGTTACATAGACATTTATATATTTCTTACTTCTGACTTAAAACATAATTTGCAGGAGTAACATGATTTAGTATATGATTATATCTATAGTTACCATATTATTCAAATTTCTTTCTGGACAAGTTTTACTTAACAGATAAGAAAATACAATAAACACTATGCTTATCTTTACTAGTGAAAGATTTAAGCATACTACTACCTTTACTCTATTTATTCACATGATATAACTGGTAAAAATTCTACTAGATCACCAAAATCATTATTTAATGTAGAAAGGATGAAAAAACAAGCACTACATTGGAACAATACAAAGATTAACTTTCATCCCATCACAACTCTAAAGTTTTTGGTGGACTCACAACATCTTTATCATGGTACTAGAGCAACTCATGTCCATATCTCATATGTCCAAAGCAAATGAGGATACTAACACACAAGCTTAAGTTGGGAGAAAGATAACCACCACCTATATTCAAGCTTGTTGGTGAATGATATCAATCCACAATCTTACACATAAAATCTGATCATTGATATTACTATTATAGCCATATACACATTTTAAGATGAGATATTAAATTATAAAGTTCTAGTTTAAAGTTTAAGATATTTGTATTAAACTTTCTTAGTATTTGCAAGCTATTGTAAAAAATCATAAACTATTGCATATTTGCAATACATGATTGCTATACTATTCCATGTGTGAAGCATCATTCATGTGGTCTAATTTATCAAACATGCATTTATCAACAAGAGAATTACATGTTAGCAAGCATTGTTTATGTGATAGAGTGTCGATATATTCAATGGTGTTAATGAAATATAAAGAAAGATTTCAGGAGTAGTAATGCGCTATTTATCTTATAATAATAAGAAAATTATAGAGCGGGGAAGGAGGCATGAAGGGATCTTGCACTCCTAGTCCATTAACAATCTATTTTATCTCCCCTATGAATTATTTTCTTTACATTTCTATCCTATTACCATGTACATTTCTTCTTTTGTTTTGGAACTCCATAATGATTTCCTTCCTTAATGATTGATATCATTGATATAAAGAATTACAATGTGCCTCAATGGGGTCACGAAGAATTCAACATGATTGTATTATACACCATGTACTTTATAATACTCAAGTATCCACGTCTTCATTGCTTTGACTGTGGAGTGTTCTAGTTCTCTTCCAAACATGGATGACTTTTCAAAATGTTAACATTCCTTAGTGCACAAAAACTTCTCATAGAGCATTTTAGATATTTTGGCACTCCTTCGCATGATGATATTCCATCAACTTAGCATACTTCTACACACTAGTGAATCTATTAGAAAATTGCTTACTAAATCATTCAAGGAAGGACCGAAGATAGTTTATGCACTAAATAATCTAGAGCATTAAGATTATGATGTCATTTCTCATTCTATAAGAAACTATGAATTTATGAAAGAAGATGTTAGATTCACCATTTTATCATGATATTATAATGCCAATGATCTTCAACTTCATTTTTGGAGCATCTTGAAACTCTTGGGAAATAGGAATCTCATTCAAACAATGAAGTTTCACATAAAGGTAGTATCTTGACTACTTTTCTTATTGTCAAAGATTGGTTTTATCATCTTTGCTCATATGCATCATCCATAATGTTTAGCCCTAGAGTTAGCTTGGAAAAGATGTTAAGCACATTAGTGCCTAAGCAACACTAATATATAGCTCTTAGGTTCCATTTGGTATATGGATTAGAATATTGTTAGGGATTAGAAATTTCTAGGAAAAAAACTCTTGGGCATCAAATTGATTGCAAATTTGTATTAACATTTTTGGTTTTATTTCCAAAGTATATAATCTATATGTAAGATGATATATATTTTGGATATCCCTTTATAATAAAATTTTGTTTTAGTGTAGTTGGTTAATATGGTTTTATCATCTTAAGATGATATACATTTTTGGTTAACAAAAAATTATATATCATCTTAAGATGATATATCATTTAGTGTAGTTGGTTAATAAAAATTATATATGTAAGATGATATACATTTTTGGTTTAATTTCCAAAGTATATAATCTATCGACAACCAAAATGTAAGATGATATATATTTTGGATATCTCCCACTTGAGACATATTGTTTTAGTTTTAACAAAAAATTATGATCTGACTCATACCCAACCATAAGAGCTTGACTCGGATGCAGACCCAACACAAATAATTCGATAATAACCACTTGTGAGTCTAACAATGTCGATTTGTCAAACGATACAAAGATTCAATGAGGCATTACATCTATGATTTTATAACTCTTGCAAAAAATCATGAATTAAATGAAGAAAACTTGATATGCCACACGGTTTATGACAACTAAGAATTTAAGTCTACATCACATTCATGAACCATTTATTAGTCTAGTTAAGCATAATATATTTTCTTGGTTGTATTCCTCTTGTGTGTGAGCCGCTGAATTTAATTCACATCAACTAAACAATCTATAGGTTGACCACACCAATCAATTGAATCAAGAATATATTTTTGAATCCATCATTACAAATCAATATTTATATCTTAGCAGTACGAAAAGGCTCTCATATAGTGCGAGGGTGTAGCTGCACTCACTAAGATTTTTTTTATGTCCAATTATCGACAAGATTGGCTTCCTGTCAAACAATGTATGATATAAATCGATGTAAAATCCTCAAATGTCTAGTTTTATATAATGATCAGTGTTCCATGTATTATGATGAATATAAGGTCCTTTTCATCTTTATCCTGCCTAGGTCCATAAATTTGCAAGCGTGAAAGAATCAAATCATGTAGAATGTTCTCTCATTTTCATTCTCTCATCTTAGCTCCTGCTAGGATTGACTGCTTCTAATTATTTATCATCTTCATCAAAAATTGCTATACCCAACAAATACCCTCTATTAACCCATGCTTACGGCTATTATGGAGTATATACAAATGCAGTTGTATATCCACAAGATGTCTTGGTGATCTCTGGTTAGAAAAAAGATTGTACTTTGTTGGTGATAATCTTGTTAGTTGGTTTAGATTGTTAGTTTGTTTAGATTGATAAGTTATTTTGTTTGTTGAAACAACTTTGATATATCTTTTAGTCTATCTCTTTACATCAAATGTTCAACTATATATAGCTACCATTTCATTCAATAAAAATTTACCAAGTCTATTCATCCTCCACAAAACTTATGTCATATTTCCTCTTTACTGGGCTATTTTACTACATTTGGTATCAGAGCTCGGGTTGAGGAACAGAGAAGCTATGGAGTCGTCGAAGATCACATTCCAATATCCAATGCTCACGAAAAGCAACTATGGAGCATGGGCGATCAAGATGAAGGTGTATATGCAAGCCCAAGGAGTATAGGACGTCATTGCACCTATCGACCCGAAGGTGACGGTTGAAGCAAGGAAAGATAAGATGGCCCTTTCTGCCATCTATCAAGCGATCCCGGAGGAGATTCTGCTTCTACTGGCCGAAAAGGAGACGGCTAAAGAGACGTGGGAAATGTTACAAACAATGCACATGGGCGCCGAGCGCGTCCGGGAGACAAAGGTCCAGACTCTAAAGAATGAGTTTGAGACTCTCCGCATGAAGAAGGCAGAAACGATTGACGACTTTGCCATGAAGTTGACAACTATGGTCAACAAGATCCGTGCATTGGGCGACAAGGTAGACAAGACCTATGTCGTGAAGAAATTTCTTCGGGTAGTGCCATCGAAGTTTCTATATATCGTATCAACGATCGAACAGTTCTGTGACCTCAAAATAATGACCGTAGAGGAGCTCATCGGTCGTCTAAAGACACACGAGGAACAGTTGTGCGGTACTGGTGACAACGGTGAGGAGAAAGTCATGTTGTCTAGAGCCGAGTGGAAGGCGTGAGATACAAAAGCATCAAGCGAAGGATCTACTGGTGAGTGGCGACATGGTAACGGTACTCGAGGTCGTGGTCATGGTCGCGGGCGTGGCCGAAGTCATGGACGAAGCAATGGCTACCACGGGACGGCTCTCAATCACCGTGGAAGAAGGTTCGACAAGACCAAGGTACAGTGCTACAATTGTTAAAGTTATGGGCATTTCACCTCTGAATGTCGTTCTAACAAGAAGGAAAGGGCTCACCTAGCCGAGAAGATAGAAGACGATGAACCAACACTGCTCATGGCCATGCTTCATGAAGAAAAAGTGCAGATCCATGAAGAGAAGGTGCAACAAAGATTAAAAGGTGATGAGAAGGACGAGAACCACCTATGGTATCTTGACACAGGGGCTACCAATCACATGACGGGATGTAGAAAGAATTTCACCGAACTTGATACATCAGTAAAAGGTAAGGTGCGATTCGGAGATGGGTCTATTGTTGACATTTGTGGCCGTGGTGATGTGTTATTCAAATGCCAAAATAAAGAACATAAGGTCTTGACCGGCGTATACTACATTCCAAAGCTCCACACCAACATTGCAAGCTTAGGACAACTTGATGAACAAGGATACAAGATGATCATGGAAGGAGGGGTCTTATGCATGTTCGACCGACAAAGGCGGCTGATGGCGAAGGTGAAACGGTCGAGTAACCGGTTGTATATTCTCAACCTGAGTCTAACTCAACCGGTGTGCTTGCTGACAAGATACAACGATGACGCATGGTTGTGGCATGCATGGTACGGGCACCTAAACTTCTAGTCATTGTGAAATATGATGCAAAACAAGATGGTGGAGGGAATGCCGCCTATTGAGCACGTTGACCAGCTATGCGAGGGATGTATGGTAGGCAAACAACGACATGCACCATTCTCTCAGGAGTCATCGTATCGGGCAGAGAAGCTACTCCAGCTCGTACATGGGATTTGTGTGGGCCAATCTCTCCAGCAACTCTGGGAGGTAAAAGATATTTTCTTCTACTTGTTGATGGTTTCACTCGATATATGTGGGTAGATTTTCTCAGAAACAAAGATGAGGCATTGAGTGCTTTCAAGAAAATAAAAGCAAATGCCGAAATGGAGGTGGATCGCAAGTTGAAGGGGCTCCGAACCGACAGAGGTGGCGAATTCACATTAAAGTAGTTTAGCCTCTATTGTGAGGACCTGGGAATGAAAAGGTTTCTCACCGCACCATATACTCCACAGCAAAATGGTATGGTCGAACGAAAAAATCAAACCGTCCTTGCCATGGCACGGAGTCTTCTAAAAAGCAAGAAGGTGCCCGGAATCTTTTGGGGAGAAGCAGTGGCGACGACCGTACATCTTCTTAACCAGGCGACGACGCGAAGTCTGGTAGGAAAGACTCCATATGAGGCTTGGTATCTCAAGAAACCAAAGGTGCGTCATTTCTGAACTTTTGGTTATGTGGCGCACATGAAAACTGTGATGTCACATCTCAAGAAGTTGGCGGATAGGAGCACTCAAATGGTGTTCCTTGGCTATGAAACTGGATCCAAGGCCTATCGAGTTTATGACCCAGTTGCGAAGAAGTTGCATGTAAGCCGGGATGTGGTATTCCAGGAAGAGAAGGAGTGGAATTGGGACTCGGCCACAGGGGACTGTCCTACCTCGGAGAACACATTCATCGTGCTACTTGAGAAGCATGGCAGCACAGGAGATGAGGAAGATGGTGACAATGACGAGCAACATGCGGTTGCTGCGGCTGCTGTTGTTCCACGCGATGGGGCAGCTTCGGGGGGAGCCGCTGTTGTCACTTCTTCTTCGACAGCATCAAGTGTAGCGGACGATGCCGCTGCTGCTACATCTTCGATGATAGGCGGTCAACCACGTCAACCACGCTATCGATCTATCCAAGAGGTGTACGACGCCACAACACCGATGGAAGAAGTTGGACTATGTATGCTAGGTGTGAAGGAGCCTGCGAGTTTTGCCGAAGCCGAGAAACAAGCATGTTGGCGACGAGCAATGGAGGAAGAATTGGCCGCTATTGAAGACAACGAGACATGGGAGATCATAAATCTACCGAGTAGACATAGGCCTATTGACCTGAAGTGGGTTTATAAACTGAAGAAGGATCCACAAGGAGCCGTGATCAAGCACAAAGCGCGCCTTGTTGCCAAAGGGTATATGCAAAAACAGGGAGTGGACTTCGAAGAAGTATTTGCACCGGTAACGAGACTTGAGACGGTAAGGCTACTCATTGCCTTAGCTGCTCAAGAAGGTTGGGAGGTACATCATATGGACGTCAAATCGGCGTTCCTCAACGGCTAAATTTGTGAAGAGGTATACGTATCTCAACCTTCGGGCTATGTTGAACAGGTCAATGAACACAAAGTACTAAAGCTGAAGAAAGCACTTTATGGCCTTCATCAAGCTCCACGTGCATGGAATTCCAAACTCGATAAAAGCCTGATGTCACTTGGCTTCGAGAGGTGCCCTTTGGAGCATGCCGTATACAAGAGAAGCGTGGATGACTCAAGCTTGTTGGTTGGCGTGTACATTGATGACCTGATTATCACAGGATCAAGCAACACGGAGATTGCAAGGTTCAAGACACAGATGAAACAGTTGTTCAACATGAGTGATCTCGGGCTGTTGTCTTACTACTTGGGGATTGAGGTATCTCAAACACCCCAAGGAATTACATTGTGTCAATCCATGTATGCTGCCAAGATACTTGAGAAGAGTGGGATGTCGAATTGCAATCCAAGTCAAACTCCAATGGAGCCGAGACTAAAATTGAGCAAAGTGAGCCAAAATCCTCATATCGACACAACATACTACAGAAGTATCATTGGTTGTCTGAGATATTTGGTGAATACAAGACCAGACATAGCTTATGCGGTCGGGATAGCAAGCAGATTCATGGAAGAACCAACTACGCAGCACATGATGGCAGTGAAGCAAATCCTCAGGTATATTCGGGGTACAATTGATTTTGGGTGTTTTTATGTGAGAAAAGATCAGGAAGAACCATGCTTGGTCGGCTATAGTGACAGCGACTTAGCTGGTGACATAGATGATCGCAAGAGCACATCCGGAGTCGCTTACTTCCTTGGAGATAACATTATTAGCTGGTTGTTGCAGAAGATCGTGGCGTTATCATCCTGTGAGGCAGAGTACATAGCTGCGTCAACTGCTGCTTGTCAAGGGATATGGCTCGGTCGGTTGCTAGAAGATCTGAAGAAGAAGAAGACGAAGTGCAAAGTATTACTCAAGGTAGATAATAAGTCGGCGATCGCACTCTACAAAAATCCAGTCTACCATGACAGGAGTAAACACATTGACATGAGGTACCATTTCATTCGTGGATGTGTGGAGAGAGGGGAACTTAAAGTGGAATATGTAAACACAAATGATCAGCTCACCGATATCTTGACTAAAACACTTGGACAACTAAAGTTCCTTGAGATGCGCAAGAAGATCCGGGTGCAGAAAGTGAAGCATTGATGCAACAAGATTAAGGGAGTGATTGTTGGTGATAATCTTGTTAGTTAGTTTAGATTGTTAGTTTGTTTAGATTGATAAGTTGTTTTGTTTGTTGAAACAACTTTGATATATCTTTTAGTCTATCTCTTTACATCAAATGTTCAACTATATATAGCTACCATTTCATTCAATAAAAAATCACCAAGTCTATTCATCCTCCACAAAACTTGTGTCATGTTTCCTCTTTACTGGACTATTTTACTACATACTTGATATAAGAAAATCGACCTATGTACTAACGTGTAGCAGATGTTACTCCATTGAAGATTACATGGTCAATTTGCTCGATGGACTCATTCTTCTAATGAACGCCTACACTCATTGATAAGTGTCTTCCATACTAATGACTTATAAGACCACTCTCACTCATTGAGTCTGTAGCAACCGCTACTAGAAAACCTAATTTGTAATCATAAGAATGAAATTAGGAAAATGTTAAAATATTGATCTATTTAGAATTATAGTGACGTCGAATCTATAACCATAAAAGGTAATAAAAATGTCATACAACACAAACACCCTTTAGTAAGGCTCAACGGGACATTAAAAGTCTCTCTAAAGAATCTTTTTTAGAATTTTATAAAAAAATTAGAATTTTAGTCGGAAAGGACGATTACCAATAAGGAATGATAAGTCTATAAGTGAACCATGAATCGTGGTCGAGAAACCATCCCTAATACTTTGAAAAAACCTAGAGTTACCCTAAATAGCTTTCTAGATATTTAGAAAATTATTGAGAATTTTTAAATAATCAAAAGTAATTAGAAACATAGAAAACAATTTTTCTAGTGACGTCTAGGATTTACTGTAGATAACCTCGACCATAGATTGGACCAAAACTTTAGAACTATGTTTCTAATAGCATACCGATTTCTAGAATATTTAGAAATTTTTATCTAATGTTTAGGTATTTTTTAGAAGGCCAAAAACTAGTTTAGAATCAAATAAATGGTTAGTATATATTTTCTATAATTAAAAACTTAGTTATTATTTATTTAAATGTAATTTCTAATTAAGCTCTGAGAGGGTTGGGTCAGACCCGCTAATCCCATACATGTCTCCTAACTTAAGTCAAAATTGTTGACTATTGATCTTCTATGATTAAATCATCACCACCCAATTCAAAATCTCATGGTATCTTCCCATACCATACCAAACCTAACCTTAAGTTGTTTTTACCTCAACTTTTATTTAACCAAGTTTTAATTATAGCAAATCACGTGATCATGCTCATCAATCTCGGATAAGACTGATCCACACCTATTGGATCGAGTCCCTACCGAGTCTCCTTCGATTATGGAGTAACTAAATCATATTTGGATTTGGAACCAACTAGAAACCCACTCATATATATATATATATATATATATATATATATATGAGTGTGTGTGTGTGTGTGTCTGTGGGGTTGTGGCATTTTGGTTACGATGGGTGCTCCCGTGGGGATAGGTACGGTTCGAATCGAGTCCTCCCTTAGAAACTTAGTTCCTAACCCGGTGGAAAAAATTATCATATATATATATATATATATATATATATATATATATATATATATATATGGGAGGTCGGGATCTCCGCATTTTTTTATTCCCAATACCATAGCCGTTGGATCTTGTTTAAGTCATCTAAACTTAACCATTGATTTGAATGATTTCAAATCAACGGTTAAGATTAGATGACTTAAACCGCGGGATGCAAATGGACTGGGGCCTCTGTGCAAAAAAATAACTAAATTATATATATATATATGATCTCCCGACCTTTCCGCTCGTGTCCCACTACATTTCCACTAGGCTGCACCCACAAGGACATATATATATATATATATATATATATATATATATATATATATATATATATATATATATTTGATTTAATCAAACGGTGGATATTTCAAAAATTAATATAGATAATAAAAAATTAGTATATATATATATATATATATATATATATAGCAACCGTGATTAAATCAAACTATATTATTAGTTAATTTTTTATTATCTATGCTAATGTGTTATTATCTATACTAATATGAATGATAAAAAAATCTATTGATTAACATCCAGATAAGGCAAAGGTCCCTGAAAGAATAAACGCGGTTCCTGCAAAACCCCTTCCTCCAGCTAAAATGAGGATAGGAAATATGGTGACTGACAATCCAGTTTTTACAAAAATCTCTACAAACTGAAGAGGACTTTGTCTTTCCTGGACTCTGCCAAGGAGACTATGAAAAGGTAAATGCTCTTTGGAAAACAGTAGGGGGGACTCCCTTCCAAAGCACTGAGAATACATTTTTTTAATTTGGCTAAGGCAATGATAACCAAAGATAGATTATGTTTGACCTATTATCCCAACACAGGGATAATCTTATGGGAATTTCAGTACATATTGAAAATATTCTACTGAAACAAGAAAGCAGGATTTCTGATGATTTGTACACATTGTGCAAAAAGTTAGAAATATCAAATACCGTTTTAATAAAAAACGGTTAAGATTTCTTGAAGAATTAGAGGAAATATGTTTCCTTGATATTTTTGAATCTATCAAATTTTTTTTCTAAAATGATAGATTTCGAGAGTTTCTCCAGAAGGAATGGATGAGTTATATTAAAGTATAGCCAAATGGTTATATTTGTCCTAGAAGTAATTTTTTATGAAGTACCTCTCTTTTTCAAGGAAATATAGATGGGTATTGTTTATTCTATCTACCTTGAGAATCAGCCAAAAGTAACAAAAGATTGACCTGATATTTGTAAATCTATGTTATATGCTACTCCATTAATGACAAGAGCAGTACGATGTTTGGTCTATGCCACCCTTGCAAAAAGGAACGAAATTAAATTCTTTCCGTAGTTCAAATCTGGGTATTCACTAATCTTGTCGGGAACGACCGATATGATACCGAAGAATTTGATGAAGAACAATGGGATGAAGAAGCCCATTGTCGCAAACAAGCAAAATAATTCTATATGCAATATAGATACTTCTGTGAAAATGAACCCTCCCATATGTAAACAGATGGACTTCGTTTAGTTTACACAAACTTACACCTGGATGCTGAGTCCAACATTGAGAGGGCGAGTATCAAAGAATTTTTTGATAATGCTAAATTTGGATCGGTGACCAAAAAAGTTCTAGAAGAATGCCATTAAGCCTACTGATTTCTAGAAGCAAACGATTTGTTCCCAATCGATGAAGAACAATCTAAAGAAGAGGATCCATCTGATGATGAAGATCATGAAGACCAGTTAGGAGATGAAGATCCTGACTTGGGAGATGAAGAGCTTGATGAAATTCTTGAAAACATTAATGAAGTTCTTGAAGACATTAATGAAGTCCTTGGAGACGAAGAGCTCGACATTATTGAGGAGTACAATCTCAATAATATGTTTGAGTACTGACGTACTCCCGCCCAGACGACGACATCCGACTGCAAGACTATCCAGCACACGAAAAGACGTGGTGGGACCATCTAGATGCTTTATTTCACATCCAAAGCAGCTTTAATAAAGCAGACTCTCTACTTTGTGTCATTTCAGCTAAAAAGGAAAATCTTTACTTAATGTCACATATACTTTACCTAAATTAGCTTTATGTCAGTTCAACTTTATGTCAAGTCTATCTTTATGTCAGATTATGTCTTTTCGGATCATTCCATGTTTTGGAATAGATTTTTTGTAAAGCGCTATAAGTGGACATCTCTTCTTCTTCTCAGATCATCTGAATCTCTCCCACCCCCTATTTGTAATATCAGAGTTCTGAAGAAAAGAACTTGGCAGTTCTTATATATATATATATGTGTGTGTGTGTGTGTATCTCGTGTACGACTGTTTCTAGTGCTTTAGAATCTTCAGGCATCTTTCTCAAATTACTATCACCTAATACGAAATTTAGCATTTCCGTATTGGCCTCCCCTTTGAAATATTTTTTCATCATTTGGTTGTTGCTGTTTTAAATTCTCAAACCAGGAGAATTTGGTGTCTTTCTTGTCAGTAATGGAAGCAATCGTCCCTACCGTCGTAAAATAAAAGCACCTGACTTTGCCCATTCACAAGGACTCGATTCTATGTCCAAACATCTCGATCTCTGATCTTCTTCCAAGCAACACCAATTTACTCCCCTTTAGTTTCTCTTGTGATTGAACCCATTTTTTCCAATCCTTGTTAACATAGTAGTTCGTGTAAGGACAACTACTATACCCAGACAGGTCACAGCCACGTTGTTTAAAGCGGTGAGTTTGCATGGTCATTGTGATCGATCCGTTCGATATTATTTTGATCCAACTTCACCATTGTCTTCTCTTGGTTATCAACTACAAGTGTGAGAAATTTGCACGACCAAAATATCGTTTAATAGGTTCAATTGAATCGTAATGGTGTGGCGAATCTAACGTGTATCCAATAATGCGTTTAATTTCCAGGAGCCACTTCTTCATGCCATATATCCGATTATTGATCCATTATTAGATAACACTTCATTTTTTTATTTTTTTTGTTGGACCATCCAGATTTTAGCTGTGAATTGCATGCAATCCCTAACTCTAGAAGTTGTCTAAAATTATTGATTTGGATTTTTTTTTTTAGAAGATCCAACTATTGGATCTTTGATTTGTTTCTTCTGTTACAATTCTAGCGAGTTCCTTCATCCCCCTCTAAATTTAGATCAAATCAACCTCTCTAAATTTATATTTAGATCATAAAGTTTAATATCTCAAAATGAATGCATCAAAAAAACAGAAACTAGTGTCTCCAATAAAATTGTACAAAATTTATCCAGTGACCATATGGACTATTAAAACGAGATCGTTAACCTTGTAATTGACAAACTTTTCTTGGTCTGTATGCCTTGGGTTCTGATGCATGAATTACGAGAAAGAAACTTGATTTTTCTAGACTTAATTCCTTAACTAGAACTAAAATTTAATAGTTAGTTTTCTAGATAAGTAACCTAGTTACTTAGCCAACAAGATACCCTAGTAACTATGTCGACAAGAAACCTAGACCGAGATAACTTACTTAATGAGAAACATGCCTAATTTATATTTACCTTTGCTTTGATTTGTTATAGGTTTGTTAGCTCAAGGATAGACTTCGATAGCTCGCACTTATGGTATTGATTTCTTTTATTTAGTCACGATAATAATTAAGTACAGTAATTAAACGAATCTACTTACAACTTTTTCATATATGATTTTCCTACTTGAACTAGAGATAATCACATATATATCTCATAGATCTCCAAGTAGCGACTGTCAAGATATAAGATCTATTCAATATGCTAGCTATGACATATGTTACTTAAATTCAACCAAGATACAATCTCAACCAATGATTTCTTAAATTAAATTGAATTTCCATAAAAGTTGTATAGATTATTGATGAGGCCTTTATTATTATAGCTTGCTTCTTAATAATATCGCATCATAGTATTTATTAAACTATATAATGGGTCAGATCGAGTCATGTATGGTAAGGTTCCTATAACTCACTCAAAATTATTTTTGACCAAAGCTTTTGGCCAGGCCTAACCCAAGACTTCTAAAACATAGGGCCTAACTCAGCTCATAGGGCTTTAGGCGTCCTGTTTATATTAAGTAACGTACGTGAACCCTAAAAAAGACTCATAATTAATTAAATTAGGAAGTTATAAAAGGAAAGATAAAAAATTATAATAAAATAATATTTGGAAAATCTTTAAAACCTGCCTAAAATAGGATCTCCTAATAAAAATGATGACTACCCCAAAAACAAGACATCATAATCTAAAATGATTTGGTAGGCTTTTTTTAGCTTCTCCACTGTCATTCATTATTTAGTGTCTATCCTCACCACTTGTAAAGAACTCGGCCACAAGTTTTTTGTGCTGCCACTTGAATAAAGCACCTAGTTTTCTATATAATGAGTGTACATGTCAACAATGTTGACTATTTAAGAGATTCCTAACACAACTTGTAATTCGATGGCATAACATTGCCCTTAATCTTCTGCAGCACCTTGAAAGGCACAAACTTTCTCGACAACTTTATCCCGAGCGTTGATTCCGCGATGTCGACAAAGCTATTAGAACCAAGTCCGAAAATCAACTTTCATTCACTCTTTTCTCCTCATCTTTATGACATTTATGTTTGTATCCACTGGAAAAATTCATCATTATTTGATTTTCCAGCAGGCAATTGTTAATGGCTATAATGGCTACATTTTTAGCAATTAATTGTCCAATGAATGGGTTGAGACTGCTATATCGCTATATATATATATATATATATATATATATATATATATATATATATATATATAAAAGGTCCCTATTTTGTGTTTTAAGTATAGACCAACAAGCTAAAACTGTCTATACTCTTCTAAAATTCCTCCTATCCATTCCATCAATCTTCATTTCGATGTCCTTTTGTTCCCTCTAATCTTTTGGGCAAAGCTAAGTTCGAGTCGTTTCTTTTGGAGCTGCGTACAGTAACGGAAAGCTGGTAGCAAAAAAAATTTACCATTAGGAGAATTTGAAAGGATGTCTAGACATAGACCTCGAATAAATTCTTAGAAAAATATTTCGTGCATGACTTTTCCGTAGACCGGTAAATCTAACTCTTTGTTATTTTGTTTACAGAAATCGAAAATAATATTTTTCAACAACCATGAGGTGGAGTCCACTTGTCATGTAGTTGCTGTATCAAAACTGTATCAAAGTTTTTATCTACCAGGTTTTGCTGTTTAGCATATATTTATCCATATCCTCTTTAATCTCCCACTATTTATATAGTACACACACAAAGAGGAAAACTCTTATTTTAAGAGAACGAGGGCATAGTGTGTCAACATCCATTAGTACAATCTTAGATTATATGATGTGAAACCTTGGTTTGTGTGAACGCGTCACTAAGTGTGTTCTAAACTAATTTATTGGATCTCTAACAAAACATAAAAAAGTATATTCGTTAATTTTATTAAGAACAACCCCACCGAAAATAATGACCACAAGAAGAAGAAGAAGAATATATTTTATATGATTGGAAGAAATATAAAGAATATGGTTAATTGGTCATCAATTAATTAATGAATAAAGTTGAAATAGACTTATATATTGATAGATCAGCAGAAAATGCCAGCTTTTTTTTTTATTTAATTTTGTTTGTGAAGTATATCACCAAACACATTTGTGGACCATCCGACATGAGATGTATAAGGTTGGAATGGGCTTATATATCTCTAGGATTTAAATTCTCGCTCCACCCCTGATGATGTAACTTGCTGTGAGGTGATGGATAGTGGAAAGGAACAAATGAGTAATCATGACTGAATGAATTAGTATTCAAATATTCCATAATAATTGATGATGTATCAGACCGAAGCAGATACACGGAAGTAGTTTAACTATTGCACGTACCTAACCATTTGTGGCCTTAAATCTCTGTCAAAACAAATAAAGAAGGCATGTGGGGGAGAAGGAACAGGTGCATATGACATGATATTGGCGTCCGATAGGGACTTGGCCGGAATTATTGGTGCAGATATTAAGCATTAATTTATATATATATTTGGAACGTACGGTTGAAAAACCGGCACGGCAGGTAGTGGTTAAGATGCCAATTTGTTTACCTAGTATTGCCACGTGATTGTTGCTTAGTATAATGACAACGGAACCCAACTACAAAATCCAAGAGTACATCCCATTAGATTTTCTTGGCTAGTGACCCACATCCTATCTCAAACGTTATACACAGCTAGAATAATAGATAGCTAAGAATTGACAAATTATAACAGATACACACAGAGAGAGAGAGAGAGAGAGTTAACGATTACCTGAATTTGGTCGCCGACGTTGATGATGAAGGCATCGGGGACGGGCTGGACCGTGATCCAGCTGTCTCCGTTGCGGACCTGGAGGCCCTTGACACGATCGTCCGGGAGGAGCACCGTGATGCCGCCGGGATCCGAATGAGAGGAGAGGCCGAGGGTGAGGCTGGGCTGAGGGCACTTGGGATAGAAATTTACCCTCATGCACGCTCCGCTATCGTCACCCCCGAATGCCCGGAGCAGGCATTCTTCGTCCAATCCTAAGCCCGTCGACAAAACCTTGATCACTCTTTGGCATAGCTTTAGCAATTCGCAGCCATACTCCTCCACCGTCTCCCTATCGAAATTCACTTCAGAATTAGCCAATCAAAAACATAATTTTTTTTTTTTCCGAACGATGTAATTGTATTAATTGAAGCAAAACTGAGACACTTTACAAAACTCTCCATTCAATATTAGAAAACTCTCAATTTAATATATAATTCCTTCACCTCTGGAAGGAGTTAGAATTTTCATATCATTCTCTATATTATATGTACGAGCCCAACACGACTCGTTAATTATTAATTAACCTCAAAAATATGCATGTTTTGTTCTCCCCAAATATCTCACACCATAACAAGAAGAGCAATCCAGACCTTCCTGAACTTCAAGACGCCTAGTCGTCTCCAAATATGCCACGATCCCACTCGACACCTAAAGAACACGTGATCTCGATTTCATCCTCCCGGCTACAAAAGACACATCTCGTATCTTTAATTTTACCTCCAAACTGGGCTAACATGTTTTTAGTTAAAAGTTTGCTTATGATAAACTTTTACACACACATCCTTCTTCTTTACTATGACACGAGTCGTCCCAACTTTTAGCTTGCATTCCTCATCTTGAAACAAAGTCCATGCACATCTACTCTATTTTATTGATAATATTAGTAGGCAACAAGAACCAACAGAGCATAATAACCGAGATGATCGTCCTAACCAGCTTGATTCTTCCTCCAAATGATAACAACTGAGCGTGGCATCCTTCTAGCTTAGCCTGCGTAAATGCGATCAATCGCTGTAAATCTGAAGCATTTATATAATTGATCTAGAGAGGAAGACCAAAACATCACACAAGCAATTTTCCCTCCTTCATATCAAGCTGGCGGATCCATCGATCTTTATAAGCACAAGTTCTTTTAAAGAAAATTCTACTTACTTCGGATGGTGTTTGACGAAAGATTGGTGTTGGAAGTGTTGGAGTCCACTCCGACTCATGGCACGGAGGGTGCCTCTTACTTCTACACTTTTGTAGGGATTGGTCTTTCTGGCGGTCCAGAACATATGGACGGGGGCGCGAAGGGTTTTCCGGTGGTGGTTGGTGCTTTTTCCATGTCCTCCCCCGGCAAAGAGACCCGCTCTCCTCCCTCGGGCCAAGGCCTATTTGTTCTGGATCCGCCTCCCTCCCCTTCTCTACTCCCCTAGCTCCTATCCCGATACACAGGTCATCCCCCACCCCCCACCCCCGCTCCAGCCTCTACGATCTTTGTCACCGCTCCTCCCACTTCTAGGTTGTAAACCCCCTCACCCAAAAATAGGTATCTTATGTGTATTTTGTATTTCTTGTATTTGTTTTAGATTTTTTTTTAATCAGATAACATCCAATAATTTTATTAGGACATTTCACCGTGGTTTGGACATTAATAATATAGGATGGCCCCAAAATCTGTATCGCCCTTCATAGGAAGTAGCCTACACAGGAGACACTACTTGTAGGATCTTTTTGTGGCACGTAAATTCGATCCCTTGGTGTTAGTATGACATTAGTGTAACGACCATAGATTAATTGTTAAATATTTAGGTATTATATATATAATTTAATTGTGGTTATTTTCTAATCCCAACTTACAACAATTAGCATCCCATAATTTTCCGTGCCAAGTTAGACATTTTTTCCTTTTTATATATGTGCATATTATTTACTATTACCTATTTTGTGGATAACCATTTAATTAATTACTAAGTTAATTGGATAATACAATTATTTGATTTATAACTAGATAAATATCTAATTATTAATTATAAAATATTTTCATAAAATATTTTGAGTCTAGTATTTTAATAAAGCTTCATAAATTAATTCTGTAGAATTTATTTTGTGTACAAATAATATTTTTGGGATTTTAACCTCATCTATATATGTATATGTTAATAAATATAAGGTTAATAATAATAATAATAATAATAATAATAATAATAATGTTAGTGATAATAATAATAAGAAATAACAATAGTAATAACAACAATAATAATAATGATAATAACAATAATAATAATAATAATAATAATAATAATAATAATTGTTATTAATAAAAGAAAGGAAAAGAAAAAAAAGAAATAACAATAAAATAAAACCTAACTAAATAACAAAACTTAACACCTAAAGCTAACAAACTACCACCCCTCACAGCCAACTCCTCCCACGCGACCCAGAACCCGCCCCCATCCCACTATCTCTCCCCCCCTCTCTCTCTCTCTCTCTCTCTCTCTCTCTCTCTCTATATATATATATATATATATATATATATATATATATATGACAACAACCCCAACCAAACCCTAACCCTAGCGCCGCCGCCCCCTCCGGCCGACCGCCGCCCCGACCGCCGCCGACCGTGCCGCGCCGCGCCCCCGAAGCCGCGGGATGCCGCAGCAGCCGCCGTCCGCCGCTGATCAGCGCGCGCACGCGTGCAGAAACATCGTCCCGATTTGTCACCTTCACGGTATGATATCTCTCTCACTCTCGTCCTTTTCTCGAGCGGTTTGCCCGTGTACGTTCACAACCTAACCCTCTAGGATTTTCATTCAAGCGAAACGAGTTTTCGTGTCCCAGATTTGTCGAAAAATCGATCAGAAAATGATCGAAAAACTGACCAAAACAGTCCAGAAACTTTAACCCAAATCCCCATGTTCACACCCAATTTGCCACCAACCTGTTAAATATTTTTAAAAACTAATTGAAGGGTTTTTTTTTCTCAATATAACCGAAATTTTTTCTGTTCTTTTAGTTTTCATTAATTCGTTTTATGAGTTAAAAGTTTTGGCCTCCAAAACGACCAAAAACTTGATAATTTAAAACTAAAATTTTGTGATACGGAGTGCGCTCCGCCAAATGGGACCGTCTCGTCGCGTACCAATTGCACTGAAAGACGCATATGGTATATCCTGATGTGTGGGCTTTCGCGAAAGCTGATTCGGACGTGTGTGCGCGTCGGAATCAACCTGTATCCATAAAAAGTTTTCGTATCGCAATTTTTGTAAAACACTACCCCTTTTTGTGTACGCTTGTCGAAATGCGATGAAACTTGCGCCATTGGATTCGTAGTATCACGCTGGTCTTGTGACCCAAGTTTCACGCGATTCTGAGACGTTGACCAAGTCGTCTATTCGTGGGCCCCACGGTTTGACTTTAAGGACGAATGTGTGATCGGCTCACCGAAATTCAAAATTGGACATACCGTTGAGTTCGTATCGATGTTTAGAATTTGTTTGACCTATAATTTGTCCCATTTAGAGACCTTTACCTCTGGCACATTTTTTGGTGCAAAGTGGCCCACATGTGAACCCGTTCTAACCTGAAATTACCGTTTTGCCCCTGTGTCCAAATTGGACGAAAGGGTAGGCTTTTCTGACTATCTCATTTATTTCGGGAACGTTGGTGATGTTTATTTCAGCATCCGGAGATATTTATTCGGAGGCCATAGTTTCTGATCCCTTGTGCTTGACGTTAGATGCTTACACTACGCAACTTTCTTGCCAGGCAATTATACCTTGTGTTATTGTACTGTTTAAATTCAATTATTATTTAGTTTCACATTTATTTGTTTTAATATTATATATTTGTGCGCGTCCGAGAAAGACTCGGGTGCAGTCAACGAAGGCGTTGACGTTAGGACTTGTGTTTGACCTAGTATCTAGTGGACGCACCTAAAGTTGTGGAATTATCGGTATGACTCCCCGGGCCTTGACACGTATCATTGCACGTCATAGAGTGAGTTCATGTAGGGACGCATGCTTCATACTTGACTGGCCATCGGTGTGAGCAGCACGTGTGACGGTATTTAGCTTAGTTGTTTATTTCAATAGAGACTTGCATTATAGTACGAGATGTCCATGTCGTGTTCGCGAATTATACATTGGCATTGGGCGGGGAGGACAACTGGTAGGCGTATGGGATACCCATATTGGAATCCGTAGTATCCGAAGGAGCCACGGATCCAATGACTTCCTTTATACAGATACCGTGTTCTTTCGGAGCGATACGGACGTATATATCTATGCAAATACTGCATTCTTTAGAGTGTTGGACGTTACTTATGGTTTTGCAGATACCATACTCTAGAGAACGTTGGACGTTATTACTTATACATATACCAGGCTCCTCGGAGCTGGACGTTATTATATTGCAGAGTACCCTTGTTATGGGGGCATATGTGGTAGCCAGTCGTGGCGATTGGTGAATTATGTCAGCATATGTCTAGCCTACACTTCCCATACACACAAAGTTGTCCTCAAATTGCATTCACTTAGCTGGTTAGTTCACCCTCGAATTTTCACAGTATTTACTTTATGGCATGCTTCTATATATCTTGTTACGTCCCTCTGAGGATCTGGCCCCTTTTCAGGTATAGACGATCATGACTATTCGCAGGAGCACGAATCAGGACTTGCTACTCCATTCTCTTTCGAGGAGGTCTTCTCTTCGAGCCTCATTGATCATTAGATATACTTATTATGTTTACTCTTATATTCTAGTTTAGTAGTGGATTTGTCTCCACCCAACTACTTGTTCTTATCAAGCATCTTATACTTGATTCAGTTATATAGTTGATTGGTTATTCATTTATATTTGATTCCGTGGATAAGATTTAGTTATGCCATGTGACTTGTGACAAATATATACCACTTTTGAATTAATGTTATTCATAATACAACGTACGTATGTGTTATGATTTCCATATATTGGAGCTGCCATATATATACGGCTGGCATGCTTGCGTATTCCTTGTCCTATGTATTTTGGGGACTGGGGCGTGACATAGGTCCCCCAAATCCTCCACCTGCGGTTCTACTTACTTCGGAAACCTCGTTCGCTCCCTATGGGGGTTCCCATAGCCCCGGGGATATCGTGGAGGGTCATCCTACCTCCCTCTTGGGAACGGGGTAGGTCATCATTTTGGGAGCACGGTCTCGGTGGGCGGATATGGCGGACTACATTGAGGAAGAGTTATCTTGCTTTATTGCTTCTTTTCTGGATGGTTTCTGTAAGGGGTTCAGGATTTTGAGGAGGTCCTTGTGGCATTGGGCAACCCGGTGAGTTTTTTGAACTAGAAAGAGCGTTATGTTGGAGCTGGAATCGAGCAAGTATTAGCCCTGGCACTGCTCCTAGAGGGTTGGTTGGTGGGGAACATATAGCAAAGGTTGCATGTGCAGCAGCGCGGGACGAGAATGTCGTGAAGTATAGGAGGGACAAGAACCATCACAGAGAACTCCCTCAGCAACTCATGAATCTAAGGTAATACCCTTCCCTCCATAAAACGACTGCCAATTCAGGTTGTAGGCTTTAGGATAGAGATTTATGGCTTGTTCCAACTCATGAGATGTGCCACAAGCTTGGACTTGTATTTTGGGCATTTGCGACGTGCAATCCCGTTTTAAGGTTTATATATATATATATATATATATATATATGTGTGTGTGTGTGTGTGTGTGTGTGTGTGCACCACGACAATGAGCCTCTAGTCTAGTGATAGAGGGAGGCATGCGATCCGGGAGGTCGGAAGTTCGACCACAGTGAGGATGTGAAAAGAATTAATTACCTTGCGTCAATGGGTCCCTTTCCAAATATATATATATATATGTGTGTGTGTGTGTGTGTGTGTGTGTGTGGCATTTGCGACGTGCAATCTCGTTTTAAGGTTTCAATAAAACTTTATTTTGATATATATATATATATATATATATATATATATATATATATGGGAAGGAATTGTGTGATACATATAATTTGACATCTAAAATAATACGCAATCTCAGTCATACATCAATAGAAATTAATGATTCAGATTTGTTTGATGTGACAACTAACTATAATTATGAATGGTAGTTTTATTTTTCAACAATCACAACACATTAATCGCACATACCACTAATTAATACAACCTACTATTTAATAGAGACTCATATTCTATATAAATCTGAACCATTAATTTCTATTGATGTATGGCTGAGATTCCGTATTTTTTTAGATGCCAAATTTTATTTGTCATCCGATCCCTTCCCTATATATATATATATATATATATATATATATATATATATATATATATATAAGAAAAGAGAGTTCACCTTGAAGTTTGTATTCCTAAAATACCCTTATCTATGTGTACTAATTAAAACTGTTCATTAAAACTGTTCATAAAATTTAACATGGGTAGTAAGGTAATTACGTATAAAAAATTGAAGAGAATTATAGTTTGTTCTTTCGATGATGTAAAAAAATTAAGGGACTTTGCTTTTCTCAAGTAGTAAAAAATTATAAATTTATCGTTTTAAAATACATGCATAATTTAAAAGAGACTATTCTTTGCTCTTTTCAAGTCTGATTCATAACCTCAATTAATGATAATTTCTAGTTTAAAATTTTATTTACACGCGACGCTCATAAATTACTGTAATTTTTTTATTTAATGTTTGCATGTAGAGTAGCTAATTAAATGCTAAAGAAAATTTGTACATGTATACTTGTCATATATATATATATATATATATATATATATATATATATATATATATATATATATATATACTTCATCCTAAAAAAGTTTTTATATTATTATTATTATTATTATTATTATTATTATTATTATTATTATATATATATATATATATATATATATATATATATATATATATATATATATATATATATATATATTGGTGTCATTTTTTCAAGTCAGACCGTGGCTTTATAAGCCACCTAGACGTCCGGAAGAAAGGGGAGGAGAGGGGGAGGGTGGAGCGGAAGTTCGAAACCAGGACCTACCCGTGGGTGTCACCCTCACTACCACAAGTCTAGTGCCTTATGGACTTCTCCAATCTTATATATATATATATATATATATATATGGCGTGAGAGAAACCGTAGAATTTTTGAAGGCAAAGCTACCACACTAGTAGGAGTTATTAATAATATAGATAATGATACTAAATGTATGGAAGATATCTCACAGTGGGGCTAATGAGTAACCTCAGGATTGTAAGATAGCAAGCCTGGTTCCTATTTCAATAAAGTACATTTTCTTCAAATATATATATATATATATATATATATATATATATATATATATATATATATATATATATATAAACTAATTAAGATTCAAACATGAAAATTATACGCTTTTCTAGAAACATAATTACTAACAACTAATAATTACACACTTCCAACTACAATAAACATTCACCATCTTAAAAATAAATTATTTCAAAGTATAAATAAAGTAACAAAATTATAGACAAAATAATTTTAAAATAAAATTTTCATGCAAATATACATATAAAAGAAACGATATTTTAAAATAAAATTTTCATGAAAATATACATTTAAAAAGTGAAAACATATAGACAAAAATACACGTGTAAGCCTAGTGCACAACTTCTAGTATATATATATACAATAAAAAACTTAGAGATTTCACCTGGAACTTTCATTTATACTCTTCTAAATCTTATATATATCATGTTCTGCTTAATTTAACTAGAAATAAAATATGTAAACTTGTTATAACGTGGGTTACTAAAAGTTGGATTTCCACTTTATTTTTAGTCCCACATTGGTTAGAGATTAGTATTACACCTTCATTGGATTGTATAAATAAGGCATTTGCCTCCCCACTATGTCATTACACCAATAAGATATCCTCTCTCATATTTTCTTCTTCCTTCTTCTACGTTTATTCTAACACGTTATCAGCACGAAGCTCTAACGGGAGAAAATAAGCGAGAGCATCTCAGTTAAGCCGCCATTTGCAGATTCTCCACTTCGGTAATAGGTATAGTTATTTATGTTTATTTTTTCTGCATATGCATACCCTAGGCGCAGCCTGATGTTGATATTTATACATCTCTTGGCATACCGCTAGGGCAAAAAGAATAATTTTTATCCATTCATCTCACTTCTTTTAGTTAACTTTGATAGCACTCCGATGTTAATCGCATATAGATCTCTCGGAGAGAATGCTGGAGTTATTCTTTATTTATTTCTTTTTTTATATATGTTAATACATCCAGATCAAAACCATTAGAGATCTGATGACCATGAACATAAATTGTTTGGTCTATATATATAAGACTTCTGGAACATCATTGTTCGAAGTATACCATATGTGGTATTTTTGAAAGACTTCTTGAACATAATCATTGTTCGAAACATACCATAAACATCTAGTATTTGGTATTTACCTACGACTTCTGGAACATCATTGTTCAAAGCATACCATGAATAAGATTTGTTTGGTATAAATAGACTTCTGAAACGTCATTGTTTAAAGCATACACCATGAAAATGAATTATTTGGTGATTTACCAAGTTCTTATATTAACTTGTTATTATTGATCTTATACAATAATATGTCGAGCCTCATAAAGCATGATTTCAATCCTTTAAACTTAGAAGGCCAGAACTTTCTAAACTGGAGATTGGATGTTGAATTGCACCTTCAAGCCAAAAGCTTAGGTGACGCAACTGTGGCTGATAAGCCAATATCTGCACAAGATAAAGCGAAGGCTTTAATTTTCCTAAGACATCATATTCATGATGATCTCAAGGCTGAGTACTTAACAGTCAAGGAACCCTTGGTGCTATAGAATTCTCTAACTGAGAGATATGATCACTAAAAAATGGTCATACTACTAAGTGCACTCCATGAGTGACTCAATCTACGTTTTCAAGATTATAAGACATTTATAGCCTATAATTCAGCTATGTCCAGGATTACTTCACATGTAAAGTTATGTGGTAAAAAAGTGACAGAGCATTCCATACTAGAGAAAATATTCACCATATTTTATGCGACTAATATGACCATACAACAGAAGTATAGGGAGAGGAATTTTAAGAAGTATTCCGAACTTATTGTTGTCTTATTCGTGGCCGAGAAAAACAATAAGTAATTAATCAAAAATCACACTAGTAGACCAATTGGATCTGCACCAATTCCAGCTGAAGTGAATGCGACTAGTGCTCGAAAAAAATGTGACCAATACTAAGGGTCGAGGAAATCACAAAGGTAGAGGGCATGGACGTCGTAGAAGCCAAAGAAATGGCTATAATCCGGGTCCGAGGAACGATACACAGTTCAAAAATAAGGGATTTAATCATCAAAGAAACAATGCCCAAATTCTCAATCCACTGCTCCAACTGATATTTGCAAACATTGTAGAAGAGATAATCATTGGATGCAAAATTGTCGCACCTCATAAAAGAAAGTGGACGAGTATGAAGCCCCAAAGGGTGTGGAGACTAATCTCATGGAGGGTACAACATACATGAATTTTAATGATTTCTTCCAAGATAATGATGGAAACACAATTTTGGAAGACCAGTTCAACGCCATGATAGAAGAAGTCAATGAATAGTTATCATATGCTTATCTAAGTTTATTTACTTTCAACTTTGAATAAATTGGTCATTATATGATCAATAGTCTAGGTAGTTTACTTTCTTTGAAGCATTTTTATTTATATTTAGATCAAGTTGTAATAATTGGCAATATGCCAAGTTTAACTATTTAGTAGCATATTAATATATTTTTTTTAAAGGTATGGACAATGATGATGGCATATGCTTGATAGATAGTGCAACAACTCACACTATATTGAAAATTAGGAAGTTTTTCACAACATATGCCTCAAATACTGCCAAGGTGACCATCATTGTTGGACCCGTACAGATTATAGAAGGTTATGGTAAGGTCGATGTTGTGTTGCCAAATAGAACACACTTAGTCATTCGAAATGCATTATCCTCTAGTAGATCTAATAGAAATCTACTCAGCTTTAGAGATATTCGAATGAACGGGTTTCATGTTGAAACCATGAACGATGATAGCAAATAGTATCTTTATGTCACCTCTAATGTTGGAAGCAATAAGCTCACATTAGAAAAATGTAAGTTAATATCCTTGGGGCTATATCAAACTACTCTGAAGGTAGTAGAATCTCACCCGTCACTAACAAATGGCTAAAGGATCCAAGGAATCTAATCCTCTTACATGACAGATTGGGTCATCCAGGATCGACTATGTTAAGAAAGGTCATCAACAATACCAATGGGCATAATTTATCATACCAAAGTCTTTCCTTTCCTACTGAACATTTTTTGTAGCTTGTTTACAGGGTAAACTCATTACAAGACCTTCATTTCTCAAAATAGCTTCTGAATCACCAACATTCCTTCAGAGAATACAAGGTAATATTTGTGGACTAATTGATCCCGCTAGCGGACCTTTCAGGTATTTTATGGTTCTAATAGATGCTTCTAGTCGATGGTCAAATATTTTCTTACTCTCATCTAGAAATTTTGTCGTCTCTAAGCTATTTTCTTAGTTGATTAAGCTTAAGACTCATTTTCCTGACCAACATGTTAGAATGATTCGACTTAATAATGCAGCTGAGTTAACTTTTCGTACTTTTAATGATTATTGTGTTTCAGTAGGAATAGAAGTTCAACATTTTGTCCCTCATGTTCATACCCAAAATGGTTTAGCAGAGTCCTTAATTAAGAGTTTTCAGCACATAGCAAAGCCTTTACTCATGCAATCAAATTTACCTATTTTAGCTTGGGGATATGCCATATTACATGCTGCTAAATTTATCATTGTTAGGCCAACTACATATCATGAATTTTTACCATTACAACTTGTGACAGGCCATCAAACTAACATCTCTCATTTGCGTAAGTTTGGTTATGCTGTTTATGTTACTATTTCCCCTCTTTAGCTCTCTAAAATAGGACCTTAGCGTCGTTTAGGAATTTATATTGGTTTTGATTTGCCCTCAATCATTAGATATTTAAAATATTTAACTGGTGATATTTTTACTGCAGATTCGCAGACTTTCATTTTGATGGGACTAAATTCCCACTGTTAGGGGGAGATAAGAAAGAAAAGAATATTCTTATAGAACCATTCACCACAAATAAATGGCATAAATTATGGTGGGATAATCTCACTTTGTCTTATCTAGATCCTCGTAATCAATGTAAATTAAGGTACGAAGAATATTGTATCTACAGGAGATTGCAAATCAAATGCCAGATGCATTTACTGATGTAGCTAAAGTGATTAAATCACATGTACCTGCTGTAAATATGCTATCTCGAATTGATATCCCCGTAGTAAAAAATAACATAGTGGATAATAAATCTAATGCACGCCAGAAGCATGGTAGACCTATAGGTTCGAAGGACTTAGTCCCTAGAAAGAGAAAATGTCCAAGTAACGCTCTTAAGGAGGTACACATAACGCTCAAGAAGAGGTTATGAATGACAGATACATACTCTCTGAAACCCAGAAGAGGTTATTGCCTTGGAAAAAACACAAGCCCAAGAGAAGGCTCAGGTACCTGAAAGCAAAGAGATCTCTATGTTTTATACATATACAAGAGAGGTATGGGATCGCAAAGATATAACAAGAGATAAGATATTCTCATTCTCATTAGCTACTGAAATATCTAAGGGCATTGATGACACTGAACCACGTATCATCGATGAATGTCGAGAAAGAAAAGATTGGCCAAAATAGAAGGATGATATACAATCAAAATTGGATTCCCTTAATAAACATGGAGTATTCGGACCTATAGTATAAACACCAAAAGACGTCAGACCGGTAGGTTACAAGTGGGTGTTTGTAAGAAAGCAAAATAAAAAGAATAAAATTGCTCGATTTAAGGCATAATTAGTGGCACAAGGGTTTTCTCAGAGACCCAAGATTGATTACAAAGAGACGTATTCTTTCGTAATGGATGCAACAATGTTCCGTTATTTGATAAGTCTGGCAGTTAAGAAAAAGCTGGACATGAGACTTATGGACGTTGTAACATCCTATCTATATGGTGATTTAGATAGCGATATCTATATAAAAATCCCAGATGGATTTAATCTACCCAGCTCAAAATCTAAGAACATGCATTCCATAAAGCTAAGACGTTTATTGTACGATTTGAAACAAATCTGAAAGGATATGGTACAACCGTCTTAGTGAATATATAAAAAGGGAGGGATATGAGAATAATTTTATATGCCCATGTGTCTTCATAAAGAAATCTAAGGAGGGCTTCGCTATAGTTGCAGTATATGTTGATGACATAAACTTGATTGGGACAAGACATAAAATCAATGAGACTGCAAACTATCTGAAAAAGGAGTTTGAGATGAAAGATCTCGGAGACACAAAATATTATCTCGGATTACAAATTAAGCATTGCATTAATGAAATTTTAGTGCATCAATCCAAATATACAAAAAAAATATTAAAATAGTTCAATATGGATAAAGCTCATCCCCTTAGCACTCCAATGGTTGTTCGATCTTTAGATATCAACAAAGATCCATATCGTCCTAAGGACGACAATGAAATAATGCTAGGACCCGAAGTACCGTACGTTAGTGCCATTGGAGCATTAATGTATTTATCACAATGTACAAGGCCAGACATATAATTCTCTGTCAATTTGTTGGCTTGATATAGCTCAGCGCGAATTTGTAGATATTAGAATGGCATTAAATATGTGATGAGATATCTTCGTGGAACTACCGACATGGGATTATTTTATACTTGTGGTTTATCTGACATCGTAAATCTAGTTGGCTTTGCAGATTCAGGTTATTTATCTGATCCCCATAAAGGTCGTTCACAAACTGATATGTGTTTCTTAATAGCAATGCAGCTATTTCTTGGCGTTCAACAAAATAGACAATGGTTGCTACCTCCTCAAATCACTTAGAAATATTGGCTCTCCATGAAACAAGTAGAGAATGTATTTGGCTGAGATCGTTGATTCAACACATTCGTACCTCCTGTCACCTTTTTCCTACTACAGATACTCTAACTGTTATTCATGAGGATAATACAGCATATATTGCACAAATTCAAGGTGGATTCATTAAAGGAGACAGGACCAAGCACATCTCACCGAAGTTTTTCTATACTCATGAGCTTCAGAAGAACGTTGATATTGACGTCCAACAAGTTCGCTCAAGTGATAATCTTGCAGACTTATTAACCAAATCGTTTCCAAAGTCAACTTTTCATAAACTAGTTCATAAAATTGGAATGCGACATCTTCATCAGCTGACTGTTCAGGATCAACATCATCAGGGGGAGTGATTGTTTTCAAGGGGAGATACAGTTTGTATGGACTATAACACGTTGTACTCTTTTTTCTTAGTCATGTATTTTTTCCATTGAATTTTTTCTGACAAGATTTTAATGAGGGAACATTAAGCGTGTCCAACACCTATCTAAGTCATCCTAAATATTGTACTCTTTTCTTTCACACAGGTTTTGTCCTAATGGGTTTTCCTGGCAAAATTTTATCGAGGCAATAGGCTTAGAGATGGTGGTCATCCAAAAGGGGAGTGTTATAGCGTGGGTTACTAAAGGGTTGGATTCCCACTTTGTTTTTAGTCCCATATTGGTTAGAAATTAGTATTACACCTTCATTGAGTTGTATAAATAAGATCTTTGCCTCCCACTATGTAATTATACTAATAAGAGATCTTCTCTCCTATTTTCTTCTTCCTTCTTCTACGTTTGTTCTAACAAAACTAAAATTGTTCCTACTAATATAATTATTGAAATTCTTAAATGAATTTGTCATGCAACTATAAGATAAAAAAAAATTATATAGAGCATCGAAGTTAAAGAAATTTTTGCAAAAAAAAAGTTTGGTAAAATTACATAGGGAGAACATATAAGCCCTTAGAAAAGGTGTTTTAGAATTGAATAAAAATCAAAATGAAGCAAAGCTTGTAAACACCCGAATTTTTTCAGAAATTAAAAATAAATTTTCTGTATTCGTAATTTTTAAATAATTAAAATAAATATTCTTCGTAGGATAAATATTTTTGAGTATTAAATTAAATATTAAAATATTATAAAAATTTTATTTTTGAGTGTAAAATAAATAATTAGTCACAGTGTAATTTTTCTAAAATTTATTGGACCAAAAAACTATTTTTAAATACCTAAAAACATTGTTTTAAAATAAACCAGAATAAACCGGTTTAAACTATCCTGAACCGAACCAAACCAAACCAATATAAACCCAAAATAAACCAACCCAACCGTAGTGGGTCAGATTCGGACCCGACCCACTGACCCAAAACCTTCTAACCCGACCCGGTGTTGCACAGTAACTGCACAGTAACCGAATCCCTCGTAACCGACCGCCGACTTCCGTAACCGACCCGACCTTGTCGATTCCCCTCGCCTCCCCGCCAACTCTCCACCTCCGTAACCGCCGACCACCCCTTCTATTTAAATCCCATAGCCAACTGCCACCCCCTCCATCTTCACCATCATCCTCCACCGGCATCACCACTCCACCCAAGCTTCCCTCCGACGAACCCCCCGTTGTCCCCGTCAACCACCGGCTCCGCCACTCCGGCCACCCCGATCTTCGACGACGATTGACACCGTGACCCCGAACCTGCCTCCGCCGCCTCTCCAGCCCCGACGACTCCGCTGCAGCATCTCGACGACCACCACGATCTCCAGCTCCGCCGCACCGAGCTCCTCCGGCGACTCCAACGACGATGCCTCTGCCCTGAGCCTCCGTCGTGACTCGATGTCGACCCCGCCGCCGACCAACAGCCAGAGCAGCCGCAGCAGCGCCGCCACCCGCCGTCGACGTGCGTCACGCCACCACGCGTACGCGTTGAACAGTCGATTTTGACTCCTCGTTCCAGTGATCATTTCTCTCTCCTCGACGCGTTATTTTTCGAACGGTCTATTGCGACACGTTCGCTGTGTAACCCTCTCGAACACCATGCTATTTGACTAGGGTATCGTGTCCTTTGTCGATCGCAAACTACGATGCAAAAACAGGAAAATATTTCCAATTTTTGGACTTCAGAAACCTGGCCCGAACTCACAAGTTCACGGCCGTTTAAATCCCAACCTGTGTAATAATTCTGAAATTCACCTGAACAGTTAATTATATCATATAACCGAGTTTCAAACCCTATAATTAATTTATTTTGATGTGCTGTAGATTATAATTATTTTGCGGGTGAAATCGACCAAAATCTTGGTCTTTAAAACCCCAAAATTTCTCGAACTGGGTGCGTCCCGCTAAACTAAGCAACTTGGTCGTATGCAAATTTCACCGAAAGGTGCACGCCGTCAATACGGACGTGTGAGATTTTGCGAAAGTTGATTTGGATGTGCGTGCACACCGGAATCAACGCATATCCGTCGAAATTGCCTTGTATCGGGCCTATTCTGAAACTCGTTGTAACTCCGTGTGTGCTCGTCGTTTCGCAACAAAACTTACACCATTAGACTCGTAGAGTTACGCTAGTCCTGTGACACAAGTTTTGTTCGATTTTGAGAACGTTGATGAAATTCCATATCGTGGGCTCCACGGCTCCACTTGACGGACGATTTTGTGATCGGCTTATCGTAATCCAGTTCTAGATATTCCGTTGGATTCATATCGTTGTTCTGGACTTGTAGACACTATGTTTGATAAATTTGGAGAACTTTGTCTCTGACATATTTTTTGGTGTGAAGTGGGCCACATGTAGACCTCGATTTGACTAGAAACTGTCAATTTTGCCCCTGTGTCCAAATTGGACTTATGGGTAGGCAATTCTAGCAATTTTATATCTTCTGAGAATGATGGTATGTCTATTTCAGCATCCGGAGGAGTACTTGAAGATCTTGCTGTTACAAGAGCAACTGTTGAAACCAAACCCCAAGCAAGTGTACCTTGCCAATCTTGCAGTACCTACTTCATATTATTTTCTTGATTTATTTCTGTTATATCTGTCCAATCTAGAACCGTGTGACTTTTCTTAGCGTTCGAATAATATTCGGATGTAACGCCGTACGCGGAGTTGTGTAACGTCACCTTGAGATTGATATTGTGATCATATATATCTTCGTGCTTGCTTTATCAAGCACGTCATACCATAGGACACTTGACACTATTCATGAGACAGAATCTTCCTGAGATATTCATGGTGATTCTGTATAGGATTACATGATTCGTGACATAAATATTACATATGCATAGCTATCATTATTACTTGCTGCATTAGATATGATCTTGCGTGTTATGGACATGAGACATCGTGGACATGAGACGTGTGATTACATTGGGCGGAGAAAGACACACAGGCTACAGGCTGATTACATATATATATTTATTATTGTGGTACTTTAGCCTCTAGTCCAGAGCTTGGCCCATTACGTGATATTACTGCTACTGGCTCCCCGACATAGAGCTTGTAGTGGTCTCAGCCTGAGTACTAGTGATGCTCTCACATAGCCGGTTACATAGTTTACCCTATTGGTACATTTTATATACTGTATTTAATTGGCTCGAGTTATTCTGGTACCTTGCTATGTCCCCTGAGGACCTGGATCCGGATTATGTCCCTAAGTATAACAGAGGAGATCTATCCCGAGGTATACGGGACATGAGCAGAAGCAGAAGCAGGAGAAGTACCGATACCAGAGGATGTGGTGATGGCTTAGGATTTCTCCTGAGTATCTGCTTTATTATACTCAGTCATTTCTGTTGTTAGACTCATATTTCCTGTTTATTGAACTGCTGTATCAGACTCTTTATCGGGTTGTTCCCTGAGATACTTATTTGAGACTTGATGTTGGTTTATATTTCATTATGCGGATATTGGTTGTGTTTATCTTCCATGGATGAGATTAGAATGTGACATGTGTAGTAGACCTATATTGTTGTTTTACAGCTTAAGTACACCTTTATGGGTCTATTAAATTGGGTTTGCCCATTAGAGTGTGTTGCTGGCCATTGCCACGTGTCTAGTCCCTCAGTATTTTGGGACTGGGGCGTGACAAAGCTGAAAATGCCCTTACTAAGGACGTTTTCTTTTTCTTTTTTTTATTCTGCTTAGTAAAAAAAAGTTTAAAAAACAAAAAATTTCATAAAAATGTCCTTGCTAAAGACATTTTCATTATATATTTTTTATATTTTCGTCTAAAGATTTAAAAAATAATTTTGTTTAAAACACCCTTACTAAGAGGTGTCTTCAAAGTCCAAAACGTATAACGTTTTATTTATTTTTAATGTAAAAATAATATATAAAAAATTAGAAACGTCTTTACTGAGGATGAGTAAGGACGTTTTCAAAGTCCAAAACGTCCTTAATAAGGGGGGTTTCAATATGTTTTTAATCTTCAAACGAAAAAATATATATATTTGAAAACGTCTTAATCAAGGACGTTTCGGATTTTAAAAAATAAAGAAATAAAAATGTTCTTACTAAGAACGTTTATGTTCTATTTTTGCAAATTTATCAAAAAAAATTCTTTCTATGAGGATTTCTTAAACTTCGATGTTTGTATATGAAAATTTCTATTAAAAGAAGTTATGCATAAATTACACGTGTAAATCACATTCACAAATCTACCATATATAAACGAAAACATCCAATGTTTTAAAAACCTGGCCGATGATTGTGTTGGCCCAATGTTTAAATTAAGTTTTTTAATATGGGTAATCGATTAAGTTTAGCATTATGATAATCGATAGATCACTATAGTAAATTCTACTTAAACTCAGCAATGTTCAGATATGCATTAAATGTTATCATATTTGCTTTTATATATTCCTTGTTCGTCTAACATGTATGTGCAGAAAACCAATGGAGATATGACATGAAGAAATGATGATGAACCAAAGATGGCGTTATACAAGAAGATTTTTTGCAACCACCTACGACTTATCCGGAGCCTCGTACTCAGAGGTTCTGTTGCTCGATCAGAGGACGGGGTTCGAGGGGACAACGCCCCTAGTGGGGGTTCGAGGACGAAGCCCCTGAAAGGTATTCAGATTTCTAGATCTGGCTATCTTTGGACAACTGCCGCCAAGAAAAAAGTCGTCTTCAAGTCAGCAGAAGATTGGCGTCATCATAGTGCTCTTGGTCTTTCACTTTTATTATGTATTTTATATTTTATTTTTAGGACCAAATGTACATCGGGTTCGTAGTTGGCACTAGGAAGCTCAAATCCATATTAAACCAGAATCTAGTCCACTCAAAACAGTCTAAACCAAACCAAACATGTTATCAACATTCTGGAAATAGACCAACAGAGTTCGGACTGAACTAGGGCCGAACTCGGACCGAACTCGATCAGGGTCAAACCAAAAAACTAAGTCAGCCTCCTCTTCTGGATGACCAGGCTCTAACGTTCGAATTTCTGAACTTTGGGCATCCGAACTCTGCCCGAATTTGGTTCAGAAAAATCCTATAAATAGAGTAGAATTCCATATCATTTTTATCAAGTCATTCACTCAAAGCATTTCACTTTCCTATTATATTCTGAGCTATAGACCTTCCATATTTCCAAGATCAACTTCCAGCCTTCTAGTGCTAAGTGCGGTTCCGATTTAGAAGTCTGATCGAGTTGTATAACTTGATTTACAAGTTCGTCTTCCATACAAGTTTGAAGTCGGCGTGCCCTTCGGATCAAACGCACGTGTGAAGTCTTTCGAGCCTTCGGATCAAAGCTCGATATTGTAAGAAGTTTGCAAGCCTTCGAATCAAAGCTTATGATTCACTATTGGTGATTATGGTAGATACAACTCTGAGCAAGAGTTCTCGGGCCTGCACTAGTCCTCTCAGAGGAAAACCAGGATAAAATTATTGGTGTTTGCATTTGCTCTTCTTACTCTTCTTTACTATGCATATTCTTAATTGTTATATCTGTTGGTACATTTACTGCATTTACTTAGAATTTTTAATTGGTAATTATTTTTTGATGTACACACACTTACTCTATTCATCCCCCTCTAGATTTGCTACACGATCCTACATATTGAACCGAAAATCTTTGGTATAGATCGGACCGAGGTTCAACCGGGATTCAAATTGGCCCATTACGAGAACCAAATCATATAAGATATCCACATTTACTTTTTGGTTAGGTTGGTTTGGTTCTTATTATGTATGATTTTGTTTGGTTTGGTTTGATTTTATAACTATGAGGTCTCTTAAAACCAAACTAAGTACCAAATAGTCCAAATCTCACATGATAAATTTTTTTATGTTTTTTTTTAAATAATAAAATAACCGGTTCAATTGTGAACCTGTTCGGCCGCGTCACCAGTTAAATTTCGGTTAAAAAAAAAATTATTGGTTTTTTAATATATCCGATTCAGATCAGACCGGACCAATTTTTTGGTCGGATCTGGTCCGACCCGGTTCAACCGTCGGTCCTGTCCGATTTTGACAACACAAACATCGATTTTGCGATGTCTTTTTCAAATAATATAAAAACTTGATAGATCCTTGTGCTTACCTCAACATGGGAGGAGAGGCGGGCCACTTGCCATGGTTCTTGAGGCACAATGGGAGGAGATGGAGGAAGTAGTAGTCCCCCCAGTCGAGGATCGCGCCTTTCTTTACCCCGAGCCGGCTCCCGTACCCTTCGTACGTCTTGGGAGAATTGGCATAGAGCTGCTTCTCCTCCATAGGGAGGTGGAAGAACTCCCTCCACTCCTCCCTCGCCCTCCTCATCAGCTCCGGACTCACCTTGTGGTTGACCGCCTGGAAGAAGCCCCAGCTCCTGCACGCTTCGGAGACGGCGTGCACCGTGTCCTCGCAGTTGAGGTCGACGACGGGGATGCTGATCGGGTTGTTATCGAGCGTGGCTCCTTCTACACCGCACGGTCGTTCTGATGTCGGCTTGATGTACCTGTCGGGGATGACAGCCTGGCCGCTGTCGGACAAGGATTGGACGCGGACAACCGGCTCTGGCCAGTCTTGAAGGCAATCCATGTGCCTGCCTGCCAGCAGTAAATTATCTTGCGACAAGGAAGTATGTACAACTACAACCATGAGCCTGAGTCTGAGCCTCAGCCTGAGCCTTCATGATCACTCATTGTAGAGGGACAGAATGGGAGGAAGGGAAGTAGAATAAATAGTCCAATCAATGGATGGTGTGGACTTGAAACTAGTGGGACAGGGACGTTAAAAAAAACGTGACGAAAATGTGAAGGGAAGGGAAATAGGAATGGAGGGTGGAGGCTTTTTATTTAATTTTGATTGAGGCTGACGGGACCGAACATGTGCGCGTTTACTATTATTATGAATGGACCGAAACTTTGTACTCTTTGTGATTATTTATTTAATTTTTCTAATTAGGCTGGGATTATTTATGCCTGGTTTGGTATTTACTATTTTTAAATAGAAAAAAAAAAAAAAACCCTGAAAAGAAACAAACAAAAAAACACGTCGTTCCAAAACTCACATATAATGGCCCCAGTTTTTCTAAGAAGGCGGTTTGATTTTTTAATTTTTTTTTTATGGATTTTTAGGGACATTTTTTTGTGGGTATAAATCTCAACCTCCTACTATCCATCTCAATTGCTAAGATTAGTGAACAGTTATTTTCTCTAGGATATCTGTATAATAGAACATAAGCAATAATAACTTGTTTATTTTAAAAAATTCAAGGATTTATAGTTTTATATTTGAATTTTTTTCTCTCTCCATTCTCTACTCACAATTATTATATTTTGGGATTTTGATCGAGTGCTAGATATGAAGTTTGGCAACCTCGGGGTGAGGGTTTGTACCGGATTGGAACCAACTCATACTTCTATTAGGGGATGTTTGGTTGGGTTGATTCGGATTTAGTTTTTCAAATTTCAGATTTTTGGGGTAAATCCAGAATTTAGATTTGAAGAATTTCAAATTTCCACCGGGTTGATTGGAAAAAAATTTCATATTTGGAATTGGTTTTTCAAATTTCAGCTTTAGGGCCTGCACCGCCTCGAGGAGGGCGGGGAGGGGGGGGGGGAGCCTAGGATGTCGCATGCGGCGGGGACGAGGACTTATGTGCGTTCGGCATCGACAACTCTTACGACCTCGTCGATGGCTCATGCGACCTCGTCGACGGCTCTGTCGACCTCTTCGACCTCCAACAGCTCCTCCGACCTCGTCGTCCTCTAGCAGGTCCCAGTCCTTTCACCGAAGGAGGTGGTGTTGGTTGGATCCGGAGACTTCTTTCCTCCACATCCAATATAAAATGGAGGATGTGGTAGTGGGGGGACAGGAACTGCACACAATTCCCAATGCAAAATTCATCTTCCACTCTTCCCACAACCAAACGGTGGATTTGCAAATCCAACCACCAAATCTTGGATTTTAAGCAAAACCAACCCCAAATCACCAAACAGCCCCTTAGGAGAGGTATCAGTGGTGGGTGCAGTCGGATCTGGGTTCGGACTGGGGTTCGCCCGGATCCGTGAGCTGTTGTTAAAGAAAATTGGTAGGGACCACTATGTAGTGCACAATTTGACAGACCTGTGGGTTGGACCCGCTGAACAAGAAAAACCCTAGTCTGCACAATACGTCAACTACTACCAAAATAAGTCACATTAGCAACGTAATTAGTGACTACGGATGATGACCTCGCTACATTAAAGAAATTAGCGACGAATTAATTAGACGTCGCAAGACGTCACTGTTCGCAAAATTAAGCGACTTCTAGTGACTAACATTAGTATTATAAAAATGTACGTCGTGGAGTCGCCAAATATCGCTATTTTTTATTACCAGCGACGTTTAGCGACGTAGGTATTTTTTACGTCGTTATTTTTTAAAACTTGGCGACATGTAGCGACGTCGATGCGACGTCGATACTAGACGTAGCTAATTTGTTTCATATAAGGATTCAATTTTTCATTTTCCCCATAGTTTCACCCCCAAAAATTTTATTTTCTCCCGATCTTCATCTCGATCCCCCCCCCACCCGACTCCGGCGGCCCCCCGATTCTGGCGCCCTCTTCTCCCACGCAACCCCCTCAACCCAGGCAACCCCCCGACTCCGGCCCTCTTCGCCCCCACGACCCCTCGACCCAGGCTACCCCTACTCACCTGCCACGCCCCAGTCCCAAAATACGTAGGATTAGGAATACGTAAGCATGCCAGTCGTATGTATATGGCAACTCCAATATATGAAAACTATAACGCATACATACGTTGTATTATGAATAATAATTCACAAGTGGTATATAATATCACAAGTGTTACCCCCACGTTTCGGATTAGGGATCTTTTCGTATTTTCATAATTTATGTGTAAATGATTGTATAATAATTAATTATAAATAATTGTCGTAATTATTTTTAATTATCGCACATTACCGTTGCTTCAATATTTGGAGCGCTAACCTATCTTTTGTCTTCCAAAAAATTTCACAACCTTGCCCTAGACGTGTCCGCCTTCCATTCAGACCTTTTTGTAACTCATAATTATGCTCTCTTGTGCTTCATTTTAGTCGCACAAAATTCGTCGCGGACGTTTATTTAATTTCTAAATAAATTTCAACTTTGTATCGTTGTGCGTTCCAATCAAAATTGGAGGCAATCTTGACCCATTTTCGTGCAACCCAAATTAGGATAATATCCTGTTATGAGTCTTCTTCACTAATGATATTTGCGTCCCAACCAAATTTTGGCCCCTTGTACTTCCAATTAATTTAAGAACACCAATTTCATTTAGTTTAAATCAATTAAATCCCAAAACCCACTTCTATGCAATTTTTTAATTGTTGGGGGCTTAATTTCAAAACTGTAATGATGTGTCACCATCCTATTGGTTTAAACCAAATGAAGAAGCCAACCCCCCTATCTTGACTAGTCAACCCAACCTCTCTCTCCTCCTTTTGTTGCATTTTCTCCATGTTGAATCTAGGTCTTCCATTTAAAATGGAGCCATCCCCACCACACAACCCCCTTATATGTTCCCTCAACCCCTTTTCCCAAAGCAACCCCATCCCTAGGTTTGGCCGGCCTTAATTCCTAGGGGTCACATCATCTCCTCCCACATACATAAACCCACCCTCTCCATATTATTTTCTTCACAAAAACACACTACCACCACCACACGACTACCACCACCCTGTCTTCGGCCGAGCAGACCCCGCTCCGCCACCGTAGTCTGGCGTCGAGCCTCCCCCTCGACACAACTTCTCTGTGCAGCACCCACGACGACCCTGGCGAGCCCCTGTTCTTCCCTGCATCCAGCACAGCTCCTCAGCCTCTTCCCTCCGGCCAGGACGACCACCTCCTCGTCGTCTTTGCCGTCGTCGTGCGCAGCTACGGTCCCCCTCGTGTACGTGCGTATGTATGATGTATACATTTATGTATGTAGATAGTATACTTGTAATATATATATATATATTTATACGTAATATAGTATATGTATTATATATATATATATATATATACATATGTATAAATATTGGTTTATTTTTATATAATATGTACTAGTATAAATTAAATTAGTGTATTAGTATTTAGTATGTATTTAAGGTATAATTATTTGGTATATATGTAAAGTATATATGTATTCCTACAAAATAGTATATATGTAATCATATACATACATATGTATATTGTTTTATTTTCATATAGTATATATATGTATTCATACGTAATAATATATATGTATTCATATATATATTTATATGTATGTATGTATATTGGGTATTTTCATATAGTATATATTTAATAAAATGTATAATGGTACATATATATATATATATATATATATATATATATATATATATATATATATAGCTTTTCTCAAACTAATAGATATATTTAAATGTATCTTTGGCATACACATGATGTATATATATATATTGTATATGAGTATTGTTTAATTGGTATATTATAGTATGTACATATATTTAGTATGTGTACATTATTCAATGTGATGTATATATATATATATATATATATATATATATATATATATATATATATATATATATATATATATATATATATAAATTGTTCAAATATATATTATATATGTATTGAGTATTAATGGTTATAATTAATAACATGTATAATATGTATATTTATATATGTATCACTACTAGGTAACCCGAGTGTAAATACGGATACCCCGTAACTACACATGACCTTGTGACCCTGTGAACTGTTAGCAGACTGCCATATGTACTTCAACGTACTAGCAAGACTCGTATCACCGACTGTCGAATTGTACAGCAATTACAGACGCGACGTCCGGACAACTTGACGCACACTGACCCTAGTTGACCAGTATCATACCTAGCGTAGTCCCGCGTTCAGTGTATTTGATTGTGTGATTAGTGTAATGTCTAATGCAATATTGTATTATTTTATTATATGTGTATATGACTATTGGATCGTCCTGCGAGACTTCAGGAGCAGGACATTGGTATTGACAGCTAAGGACCCAAGGCGAGTACATTCTCTGACAGTTTCCATTATGTTGATTATTTTTATAACTCTTGTTGTATAGCGTACATGACTCAGACACTATTCTTTACACGAGTTGGCATCATTGAGACCTGTCACGAGGAGTCGTGATCTGGAATCTATCGTGCTAGCTGGGGAAAACGGAAAAATATTAGTAGCTTATGTGATCATACCCAACTTTACATGCATCATAGCTCACCCATGCCTCATGACGGTGCAGCCTTACCATTACATGCCTCATCACTGTTACATGTGGTTAGCCTGACTATTACTCGCATCATAGCTATCCGGATGGATTAGCCTGACCTCAGGGATGATCGCTAACCAATGTAATGAGTCCTATCAGTCCCAAGCCGATCACATGATATGCTGATATTTTACACACTTAGTTAGATGATTCTTGACATGTATCTCTAGTGTATTTGATCTAGCATCCCCACATGTTCTAGTTATTGTTCTTGTACACCTTTACATACCAGTTCATTATTCTAGCGTGTACTTGGATTTTATTTCATTTTTAGATGTACATTATATGCTCCGGTATTCCTTATTCCAGTATTTCTGTTTCCAGTATATCCATGCTCGTCAGTATTCCTTATTGTCAGTTTTTATATCGGTCTGTATTTCTTTATACTGTATTATAGTTTTATCAATATATGTGGGACTGCTGTTAGAGGTGTATTTCGTTCCAATCCTGACTGGATATATTTTTCCAGACTGTGACATAGTGGACTTGTTTTCGATACTTGGGGATTGGATGTTATTGATTGCAGGTATGGTTATTTTGTCGTTAGCCTTGTCTTATATTTCATTGCTTGCTTCGATATCTCATCGTGCTTTAGCTTATGTGATTGAGTATTTTCAGCATTATATTGTGATATCTATGTCTCCTTATGGAGTTGGATATTCATGTGAGATTGATTAGATAGTTACATGACCTAGACAGTGTTCTACCTCCGATGCTGTGGCGTAGGCTGGACGTACCCACGCTCTCGTACTCCTATACCAGGTGCGGGTTGTGACAACAAGTCACATACAATACTAATCTCATCCACAAAGCCAAATAGAAATAAATAACCAAATATGACAATGAACCAAGTATGAAATAGTCGAAAAGACTAATGGTTGGGTGAAGACAAATCCACCACCAAACTAGAATATGAAAGAAAATATAATAAGTACATCATCTAATGATCAGATAGGCTCGAAGGGAAGGCCTCCTCAAAAGATAGAGAAGTAGCAAGTTCTGATCCGTGCTCCTACGAATAGTCATGATCATCTACACCTGGAAAGGGACTACGTCCTCTGAGGGACATAACAAAATACATAGAAGCATGACAATCATAAACTGAATATAAACATATATATTGGGTAAACTAACCAAGCTATATGAATACAATTGAGGATAACCTTCGCACGAATGGGCTGTCTGGCTAAAATAGGATTAGCATAATTCTCTAAGAGAATCAATAGCCTACAAAGCATAATATCATTCGATCGTCAGAGGCCGCCTATAAATAATATAAGGATCATCTAACCACGCATCTCCGACGAAGCTTGCGGGTTACAAAGGGAGTGTGTAAAGTAGACCAAATGACTCATGTATATCATTCCCATCCAAACGACTGTCCGGATCGTATCCATGACATGACACGTCCAGTTCCTCACCACTAAGTCAATGAATGCACCTAAATAATAAAATATGAACTATGCCGATACACGTCCCTTCGAAATAAGCGAGATAGTCAAAAAATACTATCATTTCTTCCAATTTGGACACACGGGCAAAAAGGGTAATTTTGGGCCAAAGCGGGGTCTACTTGTGGACCACTTTGCACCAAAAAATATGTCAATGGTAAAGATCTATAAATAGGACAAATTATAGGTCAAACATATCATAATAGACGATACGAACTCAACGGTATGTCCAAATTTGGATTCTGGTGACCGGTCACAAAATTGCTCGTCAAGTCGAATCGTGAGGCCTTCGAAACGGTGATCCATCGAATGACTCAAAATTGATAAATACTCATATCACAGGACAAGTCCAATGCTGAGAGTCCAATGACACAAGTTTCGTGGTGATCCGACAATAGCACACAAACTAATTAAAAATTTATAAAACATTGATACGGAAGACTTTTATGGATACAGGTTGATTTCGGTGCGCACACACGTTCAAATCAACTTTTGCGAAAGCCTACATGTCAGAATATACCATAAGTTCCTTTCGGTGCAATTGGTACGCTACGAGATGATCCTGTTTGGCGGGGCGCACTCTATATCACAAAATTTTAGTTTCTAAAAACATAATTTTTAGTCAACTTCTAACAGATTTTATTCGATGAATACATTGAGTTAATTAAAACTAAAAGAAATATTTTATTTTCCTACATACTGTCAATAAGTGTCTTCAATTAGATTTTCAAAATCGTGCATGGTTTGGGAGAAAACTTAGTGCAAAGTAGGGTAGTTTGACTATTTTTGTGCAGTTTCAAAAATAAATTTTTTGTCAACTTTGAGTCGCCTTTTTGATCAATTTGGGGCTCCAAAATTCATTCAACTTGAAGGAATTCCTAGAGGGTTATATTGTGAGCGTATACAAAGAAACCGTTCGAGAAAAGAATCGAAGACGATGGAGATAATGTACCTGGAAGAGAAGGTTTCGGAGGGGCTACTATGACGCGATTCAGGCAGTGGGCGACCGGTTTGGACGGGGATCAGGCAACGCTGATGACGGTTAGGCGACCATGGGGTGGCGCATAAGGGGTAGGTATTGGTTTGAAGAAGAGGAAGTTAGGGTTCGATGGTATTTATATATAGAAGAGGGAGGGAGTTCAGTCAAGTCTAGGGGTCGGGTGTGGGTTCGTGAGCGGGGGTTAGGAGGAGTCTCTGTAGGTTCTGGGTTAAGTTAGGTTTTATTTTGTTTTGTTATTTTTTCTTTTCTTTTATCTTTTTCTATCTTTCTTTTTCTTTTATTTATCTTTTTTTCCTTATATATATATAACACTCAACTAGAATGGTCCTTTTATAGGCTTACAATAGAATGCCAAAGGCCATAGGTTATAGAAGCCAAAGGCCATAAGTTATGGAAGACCTTTGGACATCTATATTTACAACACTCCCCCTTAGATGTCCAATATATATGGGATATGCCTCGTTAAAACTTTGCCAAGAAAAATCTAATGGGATAAAAACTTAGACGAAGAAAAAAGAGTACAAATTCATATAAAATGCGTAAGCGTGAAAAACTGCCTCGTTAAAACCTTGCCAAGAAAAATCCAGTGGAATAAAAACTTGGTCGAAGAAAAAAGAGTATAGTGTGAGAATTAGTGATCACACTCCATCTGATACTGACAAGAGATCCTTTAGTTGACGCATCCCAATATTCTGAATCATCTTTCTGAAAGTTGTGGTTGGCAATGCTTTAGTGAATAAATTAGCAAAATTTTTACTCGATTGTATCTGTCGAACGTTAATGTCTCCATTCTTATGTAGCTCGTGAGTGTAGAAATTTTTTGTTGATATATGCTTCGTCCTGTCGCCTTTGATGTAGCCATTTCTGATTTTTGTAATACAAGCAGCATTGTCTTCATATATATCGTCAAAGTATTTTTTGTTGAAGATAACCCACATGATTCTCGGATATGCTAAACCATCATTCTCAACCATATGCACTCTCGACTTGCTTCATGCAATGCCAGAATTTTTGTGTGATTAGAAGAAGTAGCTGCTAATATTTGCTTCACAGAATGCCATAATATTACAACACCACCACAAGTAAACATATATCCACTTTGAGATCTTCCTTTATGTGGGTCAGATAGATAACTATCATCAGCATAACCCATAACTTGTGATTCTGAATTTTTTGAGTAAAACAAGCCCATGTCAGTTATTCCGCGAAGATAACACAATATATATTTAATACCATTCCAATGATGTTTTGTTGGTGCCGAGCTATATCTTGCTAGTAAGTTTACTGAGAATGCTATATCAGGTCTTATAAAATTTGCAAGATACATCAAAGCTCCAATTGCACTAAGGTATGGTACTTCTGGACCTAATAATTCTTTATTATCCTCTCGAGGACGAAATGGATCTTTCTTTTCATCTAACGATCGAACAACCATGGGGCTACTCAACGGATAAGCTTTATACATATAAAATCTTTTCAAAAACTTTTTTGCATAGGTAGATTGATGGATAAAAGTTCTATTAGATAAATGCTCAATCTGCAGGCCGAGACAAAATTTTATTTTCCAAGATTTTTTATCTCAAATTCTTTCATCAGATAATTGACAGTTTTTGTGAACTCTTCGGGAGTTCCTACAAGATTTAAGCCCTCAACATATATTGCAATAATGGAAAATCAATTTTTAGATCTTTTTATAAAAACACATGGGCAAATTGGATTATTTATATATCATTCTCTAACAAGGTATTCACTAAGACAGTTATACTACATTCTTCCAGATTGTTTTAATCCGTATAGGGATCGTTGTAATTTGATTGAGTATAACCCATGAGACCTTTATTTATTTGCTTCAGGAAATTTGAATCCTTCTAGGATTTTCATATAAATGTCATTATCCAACGCCCTATATAAATATGCGGTAACAACATCTATAAGGCGTATATCAAGTTTTTTTGTGACTGCTAAACTGATAAAGTATCATAATGTGATTGCATCGATCACAGAGGAATATGTTTCATCATAATCGATTCCAGGTCTCTGTGAAAAACCTTGTGCTACAAGTCGTGCCTTATATCTCATAATTTTATTTTTCTCGTTGTGTTTTATTACGAATACCCATTTATATCCAACAGGTTTCATACCTTCAGGAGTTTGGACTACTGGTCCAAATACTTTGTGAATTTCTAGGGATTTTAATTCAGCTTTTATCGTATCTTTCCATTTTGGCCAATCATTTCTATATCGATATTGATCAATAGATTTTGGTTCAGGATTCTCATTAACAATATCAAATGCGACACTATAAGCAAAAATATTATCTATAGTAATTTTCTTTCTATCCCAGCTTTCTCTTGTATTCATATAATTTAAAGAGCTCTTCTAAAATTTGTTCATTGTCATGTGTCTCTTTAGGAGATACTTTATACTGACCAGTTAAATTTTCTATAGCTCTTTCATGTTTTGAAACTATTTTCTCTTCAGGAGTAATATCTTGTACCCTTTTCTTGCGAGGGTTTATCATTAGCGCCAACAGGGCGTCCACTTTCATGCACGATTTTATTGTGCCATCATGTTGTCCTTCAGAGATATTAATCTATGCTGGTGTATTTATTACCGGAATATGAGATTTAGTCACTTTCTTAATATCAGTGAATGCATCTGGCAAATGATTTGTGATATTATGCAAATGAATGATCATTTTTACTTCTTGCTCACATATATTTGTGCGTGGGTCAATAAAAGATGGTACATTATATGTAATTTTATGCTGTTCTATAGAAAGTGATATTTTATCTCCCCCTAAAGGCGGGAAAACTAACTCATCAAAATGGCAATCAGCAAACCGTGCCTTAAATAAATCGTCCGTCAGTGGCTCAATGTATTTTATTATAGAAGGGGAATCAAAACCAACATAAATTTCAAGACATCTTTTTGGGCCCATCTTTGTACGTTTAGGTGGAGAAATGGGGACATAAACTACACAACCAAAAACTTTTAATTAGGATATATCAGGCTGCTGGCCAGATACAAGTTACAATGGTGAATAATGATGAAATAAACTTGGTCGAATATGAACCAATGCAGCTGCATGTAATATTATATGTCCCCAAACAGAAGTAGGTAAACTTGATCTTAAAAGTAAAGGACTGGCAATCAATTGCAACATTTTAATAAAAGACTCTGCAAGTCCATTTGAGTATGCACATGTACAACTGAATGTTTAATATTAATGCCAATTAACATACAATAATCATTAAATGCTTGAGATGTATATTCACGGGCATTATCAAGACGAATAGTCTTGATAGAATAATCAGGAAATTGAGCCCTTAATCTTATCATCTGAGCAAGAAGTTTGGCAAAAGCAACTGTTCATGTTGACAGTAGACTTACATGTGACCATTTAGATGATGCATCTATCAAGACCATAAAGTAACGAAATGGTCCACAAGGTGGGTTAATAGGTCCACAAATATCCCCTTGTATTCTTTGTAAAAAACATAGGGGACTCAAGATTAACTTTCATTGCGGATGGTCTTACAATTAATTTTCCTTGTGAGCATGCAACACACACACAATCACAACATAAAAGAATCTTCTAGTTCTTTAGAGGATGCCCACGTGAGTTTCTAACTAGTTGATGCATCATACTCGATCCAGGGTAGCCAAGTCGATCATGCCAAAGCATAAAAGTTTTTGGATCATTGAACTTCTGGTTTATCGCAATGTTAGATTATATGGCACTTATGTTTGCATAATACAATCTTGATGAAAAAACTGGGAGTTTTTCTTTCACATGCTTCTGGCATGAATCATTGGATGTAATACATAGGTATTCCATATTCTCCTCATTCATAGTTTCTATATGGAAATCATTGAGGCGTATGTCTTTAAAACTTAGAAAATTTCTGTTTGACTTGCTAGAATACAAAATATCTTTTACCAAAATATTTGTTCCACCCGATAATATAATGTTCGCTCTTCTAGAGCCATCAATTAATTTTGTAGCACTGGAAATTGTACTAATATTTGCTTTTGCTAATTTTAAGTTTGAGAAGTATTTTCGATCTCGAAGAATTGTGTGTGTTGATCCACTGTCAACCAGACATATATCTCCACCGTTGGAGTTCTTTACTACATCATTATTTTTTATATTTTTTTAAAAAAATTGAGTAAGAAATATTATAAAACTTAATTTATTAATTCGAACTTATAACAACGAAGACTTAGAAACATGATAATACAAGCAATGAACTAAAATTAAACTTAGGAAAATAAAGTTTAAATAGTCTAAATCCTAACTCAATTTTTTTTATTTTTTTTATTGCCATCATTAACATCATCACCCAAAAACTTAATCCCATTAATTCCTTCACTTGGCTCGTTTAAGAAATCATTAACATCCAAATGAGTAAATTCTATTGGATCATTTTTATCATCAACAATTTTATTAAAATATGAAAAATTAATCTCTATTTCTTTTCCTTTACCCCCGATCGATGTTTGGTAAAGATCAATAAGGTGCTTTGGTGTATGACAGGTACGAGACCAATGCCCTTTTGCTCTACACCTATAGCAGACTTCTTCATAATTCTTCAGAGAATCTATTTTTGCACCCTTTCCTTTTTCTTGCTTTACGCCATTGTTGTTCCACTTCAAGTGGTATGGCCCAATCTTCTTGTTGAAGGCGTAATAATTAGGACCACCTTGGTGTCGAGTTCTACCACGAATATAACCGCGATCATGACCACGGCCATAATTACTGTCACGACCCGCACCCAAAAAATCGGGCATGAGTCGTGGGTACGTTCAGCCTACGCCGCAGCATCAGCGGTAGAACGCTGTGTAGGTCAACTATCTAGATAACTCACAAAAAATCTGCCATGACCTCTCCAAAAGGAGAGCAACCACGCAATCAATATATAAACCTGTCAAGATCTCAACTCCAAACGGAGGAGAAATATCATAATAATAATAATCTCAAGTACTCAATCACGAATCTAAGCATGATAAGATAACAAAGAAGACTAACATCTATAAAGTCTAACCAACAACAACTACTACAATAACCACAACATCAATAATAATACATCATCCAAAATAATATACAATATAAGGTCTCAATCCAAAACCGGAGACAAATCCGGTGCTAAAAGCTAATAAAAACAATAACAAGGTCCTAGTGATCCCGGCTACCAACCCGGAAATCACTCCTAAGCTAGAGGGTCCCTGTCTGCACCATCGACAGGCTCAGGTCCATAAACCATTCGACACCAATCCTCCGGATACTCTGAAAAATATGTCCAGTCAGGACTGGAGCAAGTACATCTCTAACAGCAGTTCCATTTAAATGATAAAAACTATAAAACAGTTATAGCAAGTAGCAAGAAGAGTGAAGCAAGAATAAAACAAGAAATATATAAATCACTGGTGCATAAAGGTAAAGATGCATGGATATCAGAGCAAGATAGTAATAACTGCAAGATACAGGAAATCTAACCTAAGATCAAGCCCGTGCACATGAACGTGTAGTGAGTCCAGCATAAAAAACATGTAGTGAGTCAAGTCCAGAAACATGTAAGTGAGACAAGTCAAGAAATGCATGAGAGTCCAGACTATAAAGAATGAACTCGGTGTCTTTGAAATACTTGTTTCGACATGTAAACGGCTAGGGGTAAGTACGGCTCACCGCGCACTGGGTATGCGGCTGCTATCATTCCAGATTAGACCAGAGGGAGTGATTCCTGATGATTCCAGATGGGAATGTTTACATGTCTACTCGAGTATTTCTCCGCCCCGACTAATACAAGTGGATCCAAGACCCGACATGCAAATCAAGATGAGTCCAGCCTGAACATGAATGATGCCTGTAGTGATGCCTGTAGGTGATGCCAGTAGTGATTCCAGAATAGAGGCCAGAAATATGAAATGTACGTGTCACAAGTAAATGAATCCAGAAATACCAGTCAGTGTCCCGTGTTGTGCCAGAATAATCATATGATACTATACTAGAAGCTGAATCATAATAATCATCAGATAATGAAAACTATCAGAGAATGTACTCGCCTGACGTCCTGAGCAACTAGCGATCTGAACCGGTGTCGCAAGAACCTAATACGAAAAGCAAGATTAAACAGGATTCTAATAAGTTAAACAGATATAAAATAACTAAAAATAGGCTTCTAGGGTCGTTCTAGGTCAAACGGGTCAAACCGGTGAAACCTGAGTCAAAAAGTCAACTCCAGGTCCAAAAAGTCAACTCTGGGTCAAAACTAGGTCAAAAGTTGACTTTGGCGGTCAACCGAGTCAACTACGGTCAAGTCTAGGTCAAACTAGGGTGCTCCTAAAATTCCAGGTCAAACCGAGCTCATTAAGCTAACAAACCCTCAAACTCGCCTCCTTGAGATACCGGGATACCCTCGGTATCCGATACCTCAACCTAGGCTACGCACCCCGCCTATACCCGCTAAAACCTATGCTAGCACGCGTAAATATATACACATAAGCATATAAAAATCACTCTAATACTATTCCTAGGCTATTGCTCAAATACCCCGCTCGAAACTCAATACCTTGGATATCTCAAGGTATTGAGATACCTCTCTAAACTCAACCGTACTACCCCTCTAGCTAACTAACTATGCATAAACAAATATATCTAGCTATAATCTAGGCTAAAATATAGATATCTAATACATATAGGCATATACCTATATATATACCCAACATATATACCTTACCTTACACATACCTTACATATATATATCTATACCTAGATATCTAACTATCTATCTAGCTATGTATATATCTATTTATAAATCTACCTATCTCTCTCTCTAGATATCTATAGATATATATATAGCCATAGGTATATATATCTATACCTTAGATATATATATAACTATCTACCTATCCATTACCTACCTATCTATCTTATTACCTATCTATCTAATAATCTAACTACCTATCTATATCTATATATCCATCTAGTATCTATATATATATCTCCCTAGCTAACTATTATCTATCTAATAATCTATCTATCTATTTATCTAGTATCTATCTAGTACCTATCTAACTAACTATCTATCTAACTATCTAGTATCTATATATAGATACCTATTTACCTAGATACCTATCTACCTATTTGTCAATCTATCTAGCAAACTACCTATTTACCTATCTATCAACTATTTATCTATTTATCTATCTAACATATACCTATTTATCTATCTATGTATCTATCTAGCTAATTTAGCTATCTAATATCTACCTATCTATTTATCTAGCTATCTATGTATCTCCATATATCCATCAATCTATCTAACTATATACCTATTTATCTATTAAACCATAGATACCTATCTATCTATCTAATATATCTATACATCTAACTATTTATCTATATATCTACCCATCTTAGCTAACTAGATATCTTTCTATCTTAGCTATCTAGATATCTATCTATCAATCTATATATCTATATATAGCTATCTATATACAAGCCCCCTCTCGCTATTGCGCTAAGCTAGGCCTCACCACGCTTGCGCAAATGCCACACCCTGCTGCCGCGCTTGCTGCTGGAGCTGCTGCTGCTGCTGCCGCGGCGCTGCCTCGCTCGAGCGAGCTGCTACCTCGGCGCTGCTGCGCGCTTGCTGCAGGCCGCGCTGCAGCGAGCTGCTGCCGCGGCGCTGCTGCGCCCGCGTGCTCTGCTGCAGCCTGCTGCTGATGCTTCTGCTGCTGCCGCGGTGCTGCCTCGCTCGAGCGAGCTGCTGCCGCGGCGCTGCCTCGCTCTGCTGGCTGCTGCAGCGGCTGTATGCAGTCCGCTGCCTCGCTCTGCTGCACCCAGACACAAGCACACACACACACACGACCACACACACACAATCACACATACACAGACACACACACACACACACTCAAACACATCTCAACACACACACACATATAATTATATACATATATTTATATAAATACACATATATATATACACACACATATATCTATATATATCTATACATATACACACTCACACACACTCAAACATATATATATATATCCTCACACACCCTCACATACACACTCTCACACCCTCACACACACACTCTCACACACACTAGCACACACTCTCACAAACACACAACCACACACACAAACACTCCTACATATATATATAAATATATATACATATATACACACAAACTCATATATATATATATATATATATATATATATATATATATATATAAATACTCACTCACCTACACACTCACACAAGCACTCACTCACACACTCACCTACACACATACACTAGCACCAACACACTCACACAAGCACTCACCTACACACATACACTAGCACTCACTAACACACTCACAAACACATAAAAACATACACATAAATAGAAATAGAAATATATATATATATAGAAACACACACAAATATATATATATATATATATATATATATATATATATATATATATATATAAACATAACACACCACAACGCACAACGCACAACGCTCATATCGCCCCACCAACGCACGCCCAACGGCCCCGACACGCCCAAACACCTATAAATATATAAAATATAGCCCGAAAATTCTAGCACACACTCCCCGATACTAACCCAACGCGCGCACAAGCCCGAAACTAGGAAACCACGCCGAAATGGCCGTTCGATCATTTCGACGAACACGCGGTGTGCGGTTCGGAAAACCTCCTGAAACGCACACCAAACCAACTCGGAATCGGCCCAAAATTTACCCACGGGTCCTAAACGATGCCTAAATCCTAGAAAAAATGCTAACGCGTCGATTCTAGGTCCGTGACAAAAACGCGCACGCACTTAGAATCGACAACGACGAAAAGCCCCAAATTTGCCCGAAATGCCCGTTTCTCCGCGATACGACTTCCCGTGTCCGAACGGAGACACGCACTCACCCTCAAGACATTCGACAACATCTATCTAGGTCCGTCTAACCTAGGGCATCACCCAAAATTGGGCCAAATTCGGATTTTACCCAAAATTGACACAAAACCTAGTGTTAAAGTCTCTAAACCCAACCAAACTAGTTCCAACTTCCTTCCACGAGTAGCCTAAGGGTCTAGGAAGGTTCTAAACTATTAATTACACTATAAAAGAGTAATTATAAGGAGAAAATTAGGGTTTACCTCTTGGGAGTTGGAATCCCAAGCCAAAGTCTCCAAAAAGCTCAAAATCCACCAACCCAAGCTTCCAAGCTCCCAAATCTAGCTCCAACACCAAATCCAAGCTCTACCCACCTAGGTTGGGGAAGAATGTAGGGTTAGGGTTCACATAAGTAGAATAAATGGAAGAAGGAAGAGAAGGAAAAGAAGAAAACTTACTTGAAGTGGAAAATTGGAAGAAGAAAGGAAGAAGAAGAAGTAGTTGAGAAGAAGAAGAGGAAGAAGAAGTGAAATGGGGAGGGAGAGCTGCTGTGATCGGCTGGAAATGAGGGGAATAGGGTCGGGTCTCACATAATAAAGGGTTTACAAGTCTCCAAAATACCCAAAATGCCCTCCTAACTTGGGTTTTGGGTTTCGGGGTTCCAAAAGCACTCAAACTAACTCCAAATCTCTCCAACTAACCCACTAAAAATATAATAAATATTCTAAACCCAAAAATAGGTCTCACAAGGGTGTGGGCTGGGTCGGACATGGGTCCACTAGGGTCTGACATGGGTCCAGGCTAGCCAAAATCCTAAAACAATCAATAAAAATATAATACAATCAATAATTAATTATAAATACAATTAAATAAAAATAATGCACAATTAACTAAATTAAAAAAAATATCCGGCTCTGGAAATAGGGTGGTGACAATTACAACCACGATCACGGCCACATCCTTGTCTATAGTTACTTGCATTCGCTTCAAGAAATGGTTGCGATCCAGTAGGGTGGGAGTTATGGTTTTTCATTAAGAGCTCATTATTTTGTTTAGCAACAAGTAGGCATGAGATCAATTGAGAATATTTTTTAAAACCTTTTTTATGGTATTACTGCTGTAGGAGCATGTTCATGGCATATAATATAGTGGATGTATTTTCCAATATATCTTCTTCTGTAATATTATCTCCGCACAATCTCATTTGAGACACGATTTTGAATATTGCAGAGTTATATTCGTTCACCGTTTTGAAATCTTGCAACCTCAAGTGCATCTAATCATAGCGATCCTTTGGAAGTATCACACTCTTTTGATGATCATCACGTTCCTCCAAGTTTTTCCACAAAATATATGGGCTTTCACTCCAAGATATTCAGATTTCAGCCCTTCATGAAGGTGATGTCAAATGAAAATCATTGCCTTGGCTTTGTCTTGTTCGCTTGTCTCATTTTTCTCTTTGATGGCATGTCCTAGGTTCTTTTCACTCAGATGGATCTCAGCATCAAGAACTCAATTTAAATAATTTCTTCCGAAAATATCAAGAGCCGCAAACTCAAGTTTAGTGATGTTTTCCATAGGACTGAATACAAAACTAGTTTTACTTTAGAATATAATATAAAAAGTCAAATCTAGAAATTTGAGTTTTATTAATTAGGCTTTATGCCTAACATATTCTATTTTGGCTTCAAGCCTTATACAATCTAGATTTATGGCCGAGCATTTTCTTTCAAATGCATATGTAGTAATGATATATCAGAACAATGCAGAATAAAAATATTTGAAAGAATGCATGACCATTCTAAACAAGTGCAGTCATTAGAGAAATAGAGCATTTAGCAAAAGAGAAAAAATTACAATGAACTGAGTATGTAGGTGTTGTGTGACAGATATAAACCAGATGCATGAATGACAAATAGTAACTTGTAGACATTAGACATATCCTACAGAGCTAGATGTAAACAATTATGCTTGAACATTAAAATATTATGGTAGAAGTATCCAACATGATATGTCCTGAAAGTTAAAACACATCCAAGGGTCTAAGCCCACATAATTTTATTCATAATTAAGCTAAAAGGAATATAAAGCATTCAAATAAAAAGATCAAATATAATGCAAGGTATATGTTGACTTACAATTTTTCTAAAGCAATTTGGTGCTGATAACGTGTTATAGAATAGAGAAGAACAAGATAGAAAATGTAAGAAGAATAGTTTTTCCTATATCCAACACTCAATTAGAATGGTCCTTTTATAGGCTTACAATAGAATGCCAAAGTCCATATGTTATAGAAGCCAAAGGCCATAAGTTAGGTTATAGAAATCAAAGGCCATAAGTTACTTAAGTTATGGAAGACATTTGGACATCCATATGTACAATATATATATATATATATATATATATAGAGAGAGAGAGAGAGAGAGAGAGAGAGAATAAGGGAGGTAAGATGGCACCTCACTCTAAAAACAAGGGTGGCGGTGACGTGGCACAATCCCAACCACACATTTCATAATTGACAATTTGCACTTAACCCCTTTCCCTCGTTTCTGTGGTTGAGATTGTGCTACGTCACCGCCACCCTTGTTTTTAGGGTGAGGTGCCATCTCACCTGTAAGCCCCTGATTTTTCAATAATATTAAAATTGGATTTTTAGCAATTTTCTGGAATTTTCTGGGAAATTTCTGTGATTAAAATCAGGGTTCTAATTATTAACTAATTTTTAATTGATAATAAATAACATTAAAATATTATGAAAATAATATTTTTGGGTGTAAAATGGAAAACTGGACTTAGGGTAATTTTTTTGGAATTTATTGGACCCCAGACCTATTTTTAATTACCTAAAAATTAATTAATTAATTATTTATTTATTTAACCATTTATTATTATTATTATTAGTATTATTATTATTATTATTATTATTATTATTATTTATAACTATTCCAGCCCAGCCCACATAGCCCCGGCCCAGCCCAACCGCTCCGAGCCCGGCCCAATACCCTAGCGGGTCGGGTCGGGTCGGGTCCGCCTGAACCCGACCCGCCCGGACCCGCACCCAAACCCAGCCCCAACGACCCTGTCCCCCGCGTGGCCGCGCCCTCCGCCGCATCCGGCGGCCAGCCCCCACGACCTCCCCCTCGGCCGCCTTCTCCGCCACGTCCCCCTCCCTCTCCGCCATTTCCGGTGACCTCCTCCCTCTCCTATCCCTATAAAGCCCCCCCCCGAGTTCCCCTCCGGCCAGATCCGCCGCCCCCTCTCCTCTCCTTCTCCGGCCGAGCCGCCTAGCCCTCAGCCCTCTGCCTCCCGCAGCCCGGAGCCGCTCCGCCCGACGCCGGCAGCCCCCTCAGCCGCAGCTCCTCCTCCTTCTTCCCTCTCCTCCCCTTCCGATCTCCCCGACCCAAGCAACAGCAGCGGCTGCGCCGCCCCAGCAGCCACCGCCCGCGGCCACGCGCAGCCGCCCAGCCCCGGCCGGCCTCCCCCGCAGCGGCGCCACCCTCTCCGGCGCGCCTCCGGCCGGCCCTCACCGTCTACGGCCGGAAAACCCTAACCCTAACTCTAATTTTGGATTCCGTGTCGGACACGACACGGACACGTCTCGACCCTGATTTTCGGGTCCCCTTCAGGTACGTGTAACTTTTGCCTCGTAGCTCTGTTTCCAATTCCGCAAATTGTGTTGTGAAGCCTGTATGACCCTCTCGGTGTCCGGACAAACTGTTCGGGGCATCGCGTCCTGTGGTGATCGCACACCGCGATCCAAAAACAGGAAAAACCAGACCCTGTTTTACCCCGGAACTGAGTACGTCCCGCCAAACGGGACGACTTGTTCGCATGCGGTCTTCACAGATACGTACGCATCGTCGATACGGATGTGTGAGATTTTGTGGAAGCTGATTCGAGTGTGCGTGCACACCGGAATCAACGCGTATCCGCGGACATCGCCCCGTATCCGCCTTTTCTGCAATTCACTCTAACTTCGTACACACTTGTCAGATCGAGACGAAACTTGCGCCATCGGACTCGTAGCGATACGCTGGTCCTGTGGGTCAAGTTTGGTTCGATTCTGAGAACGTTGACGAAATCGCGTGTCGTGGGCCCCACAAGCCCCGCTCGACGGGCGATTTTATGTTCGGCTCATCGGAATCCAAATCTGGAAGTTTTGTTGGGTTCGTATCAGCGTTCCTGACCTATTGACACTAAGTTTGATGAATTTGGAGACCTTTGACCCGGACACGTTTTTTGGTGCAAAGCAGGCCTAACGGCGGACCCCATTTTGACCCGAAACTGCCGTTTTTGCCCTTGTCTCCAAATTGGACCCAAGGACAGGCGTTTCTAGCTATTTGACATCTTCTAAGCATGATGGTAATGTTTATTTCAGCTTTTGGACTCATCTTTGGATATTTCCCCGAAGAACTATTAATCGGATCCAAACAACAGGCAAGTACCTGCACTTCAAGTTAATCTTTATATATTGTGATAATTAATTCCCTGCCATACATGTACCCTTGATGTTTACACCTAGTGTTAGAAATGTTGAATTTCATGCACTACCAGAATAAGCGGTATTAGCGACGTATTTTAGCGACGTCTAGTTAAAACGTCGCTAAATCAGCGACTCTGTAAAACGCGTCGCTAGACGTCGCTAAATGGCGACATTTAGCGACGTTTAGCGACTTTTATTAAGATTTTAAAAGGATAGTCGCTATAAGTTCAATTAAGGTCGCTAAACGTCGCTAATATATCTGATTTAGCGACGTTTAGCGTCGTAATTAGCGACGTATATATCAAAAAAATTTAGCAACGTATTTAGCGACTTCATTTGCGTCGCTAATTTTAATTTTAGCGACGTAATTATGTGACGTCGCTAAACGTCGCTAATTTTTGTTTAATTAGGGCTCGGTTTTCTTTTCTCCGTCTGTCGAAAATTTCGAAACCTTTCGAATTCCCCCGCCCCCCCCCCCCTCTCCGGCGACCGGATTTCCACGGCTGCGTCTACTCCGGCTTCCCCCTCCTCCTCCTCGAGCTCTAGGTAATCTCTCTCTCTCTCTCTCTCTCTCTCTCATGTGACACTGACACAAGACACTTGACAGACACGACACACGCACACAGACACGACACACGCACACAGACACACACGACACACACACACACAGACGCAGACACACACACACGACACACATAGACGACACACACACAAACACGACACACACACGACACACAGACACAGACGCAGGGGTTAGGTTTAGGGTTGGGGTTAGGGTTAGGGTTAGGGATAGGGTTAGGTTTTTTGACCTGGGGTTAGGATTAGGGTTAGGGTTTGCTTTGCTTGTAAGTGTTTTTTTAGGTTACTTTTTGTTGTTGATTTTTAAGGGGCTTTAGGATTTTGGGCTTCTCAATGGATGTGTATCATAATTTTCTAGTTATACACTTTAAGTGTTTGTTTAAATGCTAGTGTGTGTGTTATATTGGAGGCTATGATATATGTATTTGTGTAGATGTCATATATATATATATATATATATATATGTGTGTGTGTGTGTTTGTGAGTGTGTGTGTGTGTGTGTATTTTCGTGGTTGTGTGTGTGTGTCCCTTAACTAATGAGGTGCCTGTGTGACTAATGGTGTGTATGTGGCAGTGGGGGAATAAGTGGTGTGTTGGTTAGCTTATAGAAGCTGTGATAGCAGTGTAGAGTGATATGCACATATCAGTACACATTATTTGGTGCTTACACAACAGGGTTGGGCAGCACTGTGCTGTGGTCGGGCTATGAAGTATCAGTAACAGCTGCAACTTATGTTGCACTGCTAGAGAGAGAGCAACACCGCAAGAGATAGGGGAAGTATTGGTAGTTGGTACTGCTGTTGTATCTGTGTGAGGGAGCCAATTGGTGCTCGAGTTGTACTAAGGGGAGGAGAGTCACTGCTCAATAGCAGTGACTTAAGTGTTGTAAGGATGATGAGATACTTGTGCCTGTGGGTGTGTGAGTGTATGAGGGTGTGTATCTTGATAGCAATCTGATAATTAGAAGAGCAGAAGTTCAGTGATGAAATTTTAACAAAAATGTTAGCAGTGGCAGTAGTAAATGACAAGTGAGAAAGTTTGAGGGTGTGTATCTTGATAGCATGTATGTGGTGGTAATATTGAACTATGAAGTGACTAAAGGGGGGGGGCCTGGATGATGCGATGTTCAGTTGAAAGTTAAGTAATTAGTGTAAGTTGGGTAATGCAGTGTCAGTGGGTGTATTGGTTAGTGTCACCCCCACATTTTTAGATGAGGATAATTTTGTCATTTTGTATAGTTATTTTATTTTTAGTGATTTAATATTAATTGGTGTGCTATTTAATTAAATTATGCTTCCGTTCCAATAGCTAATTCTTTGTTTTCATCTATCTTACTTTAGAATGATACATAAAGCTTTATAATCTACTTTAGAATGATCTATACTGCTACATAGTCAATTTGCTAATTCTTTGTTTTCATCTATCTTACCAGATGGCACCCAAGAGAGCGACACCTCCTACTGTTAAGGAGGAAGTTATGCCTCCTACTGTTAAGGAGGAAGTGATGCCGACTACTGTTAAGGAGGAAGAGATACCACCTGCGGGGAGTTCCAGTCACCCAGCACCTATCGCGGCGGTATCTCAGACGGGGAGTTCCAGCCACCCAGCACCTATCGCGGCGGTATCTCAGACGGGGAGTTCCAGTCACCCAGCACCCATAGCGGAGCTTGATAACATTAACGCTGCTTATGCGCAGTATTTGAGGGACTGGTATCTGCCCCATTTTGGAAATTCTCGAGATTGATACTATAATGTTTCATATACTTATATATTATGCATTTTGTGTTACTGTGATACTCTGATACTTATATATTATGTGATGCTGTTTATGTCCATTTTGTGTGAGTGTGATGCTGTTTATGCCCTTTTTGTGTTACTGTGATGCTGTTTATGCCCATTTTGTGTGACTGTAAAACTTTTATTGTCTGTCTATAATATTTGTGTGTATTAATTGTATGACTGTGATACTTTTATTCATATTCAATATTGTTAATCCGGTGTTGAGTGTTCCACCGAAGGGGTCGACGAACCCATAGAATTCAACGGAGGGTTGCTCCGGGTATATTTTAAATTAGAAATTTATAAATTGCAGGAATAATAGTTTGGAAAAATTCAGGTTTTTTTTTTTAATTTTTTTGTAACTTTAGCGACGTATTTAGCGACGTTTAGCGACGTCTAGCGACGTTACAATAAGTCGCTAAAAAAGTCGCTAATTAGCGACGTGTAATTAGCCGTCGCTAAAGACGTCGCTAAACGTCGCTAAATATGTCGCTGTACGTCGCAAATTGCTAACATGGCAGTACTGCCAGGTCATTAAATACGTCGCTGTTACGTCGCTATATAAGTCGCTAATTAGCGACGTTTAGCGACTTTAATAAACGTCGCTATTTAGTGACTCGGAGTCGCTAAACGTCGCTAAATTTAGCGACACAAAAAAGTCGCTAAAATACGTCGGCATAGCGACGTTTAGCGACGTTTTTCCTTTCGGCGACTTGGGTTTTCCCGACTGCGTGAAAACGTCGCTAAATACGTCGCTAAAATTTTTTAGCGACGTTTTTTTTGTTATTTAGCGACGTTTTTGGGCGTCGCTATTTTGACTTATTCTGGTAGTGATGTCTTGAATATTGGAGTTCATGTCTTGTTTTTTATGTCGGGTGGGAGAATACTGAAAGGCATGTAGCTTACCCTGACTCTTGCCATGATTAATAGCTGTTGGTACACGACTGTCCATCAGCCGGATCTCGATTATTCCTGTTTAATAGCCGTCTATGGCGGCCGGTTTAACCTTATAGACCCCTACATGCCAACTAGGTATTCTAAATACACAAGTTCACACACATAGTTTCTTGTCTGGTTACAGTTCCTATTGTCTGGTTGTAATTCATTTTCCTGTCACCTTGTTCCTGTTTTACTCATGACCCTGTCTTACAGCAATTAACTCTTAGTTATTGTTACTATTTAGTTATACATATCCTCAGCATGATACCTGTCAGTTCTTTTAATTGTCATGAATATTTAGTTTAATCTGTTGTGCATTGTGTACTTTGCTCCTTTCCTGACTGGATCCGTGGTTTTAGGCGATGATGAGAACTTTGCCCCTACCTATTCTGATCCCTATGAGGTAGCAGATGACACAGTTGAGAAGCCGGTTCCTACTCCGGAGACTACCTTTGAGGAGGAGTAGCCAGTTAGTTATTATTTTATTTCCTTTCAGCACATACTCGGGTTTGTCCCCGATTTATCTTCTGGCTTGTATTAACTGTGGTTTAGTTGTCACAGATTAAATATTATGAAATCTTAGCATTTCTTTTTCCTGTGATTATTCTTACATGTTCATTATTGTGGATGAGATAGATGCTTTTTGACTCCAGAAAATGACCTAGACAGCGTACTACCGCCGACACTATGGCGTAGGCTGGACGTGCCCACGCACTCGTGCCCGAATATCCGGGTGCGGGTCGTGACACGTTTTTGTGGTGGCCCATGCAGGTCCAACGACTAAATTGTTCGGTTTCAACTCAGGGACCGAACAGGCCTGCAATAAAGCTAGGATAAGTTTATAGGATCTCATCTACTTGCTTGAATCATTTTTGATATCTGTATCGTATTCGAACTAATATGAACTTGCATCTTGCCTTGATTCCTGTGCGCCTCTTATTGGTTATTTTGGATACAGGGAGATGGACCCACAAGCCAGCAACGAGACTCATGCAGAAATACCACAAACCGTTGTGATTACCCAAGGAAACGATGTGATACCAGTCGGTGAAGGCCAATCATCACAAGGCAGTCAAGCAAGTCAGCCTGCCTCAATAATCCGTCAAGATGGCGTTCCACCCTCGACGCAACCTATTCCACCGATGCCTTCCTTCCCACCGGGACCGCCTATGGACGAACAGCAGATGTTCCGTATGTTCTACATAATGATGCAAGCCTATCAGAAGGTTCAACAAGAAACTTAACAAAACCAAGCGGAGAACTTCATCGACAGAATTAGCTTGGAGTCACGTAAGCCAAGCAATTCAAATGCAATTACCTTCGACGAAGACGTTCTTACTGCAGCACGACCTGGGGAGTGCACCACAAGGATCGAGTCTAGCCGAAAGCGGCCGTATGCGTCAGCACCAGACCAAGCACAGCAGGAAAGAGCTGCAAAGCGACCACAGATGAATCCAACCCAAGGGCAGAACCAACGAGCTCCCATTTGTGGCTATTGTCGAAAACAAGGTCATAAGGATTGTAGAAAGAGGCTAGGTGTCTGTCTATTTTGTGGATCAGCAGCACATCGAGTGAGGGACTGTGCAGCTGCTCCAAGAATACGGACAAACTTACGCGATGACCGTGGAGAACGTGCAGACTCTTAGAGTCACTAATGCACGTAAGTGATTCGTAGATACCGTTTTCTAGTATTATTTTAGCTTGTGCCTATTGGTTCGTGGCCTCAGCCCCAACCTAGTAATTTTGAACTTGCTAATAACCTGGTATGCTTTTATATTTAATAACTGTAGAGATTGTAGAGTTTTCTGTTATTTTGCTTATTTAAATTTTGTACCTCCTTTCATCATCATCTAGCGCACTTAATTTTGATGTACTTTATTTATGCTGCTATTCTATAGCCTAGTTTTGCAAGCTTACTCTTTATCAGGCTTGTTCATGACACGTGTATTATTGGACGCGTACACTAATACAAGTGTCTGTTCAGAATCAGTGTATTACGGTCTGATCAACCTTAGTGCATTTTGATTCGCACTTCGTACGACTACTTTACGTGGATTGAGATACGTAGTGATTAGTAGACAAATATACTTGACCTAGACATGCTGAGCATATCGTATCAGTTACATAACTAAACTAATACGAGCATGCGAATAAATGACTACCAGAATAGAACCTCAATCCATAACCGCCTGACAAATCCCACTAGAATTCTTTAAACGCCTTGATCCCTATATTTCTATTCTAACACCCCACCCTTAAACTCTTTATTATTGATCCTCGTCTTCCCTTATTTCGGGAAGACGAAATCATGTGCTTGGTATAAGTTGGATACATAGATAGTACTGGATATGCCACATAGGTCGATCACATACTTGAGGATTAAACTTTCGTAATTGAGGACATATCATATGTGATATGATCGGCATTGAAGTTCGAGGAGTGAATGATATAAGTAAACATATTAAGGATTATTTTCTTAGAGTATATGGTCTTTTGTGATGAATGGGTAAACTCTAACTTGGGTAGCAATGCAGTTGTCAACTCGAGAGGAATGTCCTTTGGATTATGACCGAGTAAGGTTAGATTGGAAGAAGCAAGCCTTTATAATTTTGAAAATTTAGAGGAGTGACTAAGATGATTAATGAATTGATATCGAGGACCCAATAGTTACATCCTAGGTACATGATTTAATTTTGAATAATGAGAGTAAAATCGTCAACTTGAATTTAGAGGATGTAATTCAGACTTGAACATTGGTGGACTACACTTAAATTATTTTTCAATTTGATGATTTGAATTAAGAATTTAAAAGTTGATGGTTGGACTACCTAGTTGGAATATTGAGGATGTGAATGTAATTTAAAAGGGGTGAAACATACAAATATTGTTGGACTCGAATCACTTCTAGAGGAATTATGATAATTCGAATCGTGAGGCAAGGTCATCTTGAAAATACTATATGGACTAAAAATTTAAAATCTGCTTGTGGATAATTTGAGGAAGTAAGAAGTAATAACCATAGGTTGAATTTTAATTAAAACAAATAGTCATCTTAAATCATGAAAGGATTGCAGTGGACATGATTTGGATTTAATTTACCGCAAGGAGATTGCAATTGATATACATGAAGGGTTAACACATTATGACTTAATTTTAAATTTCGAGGACGAAATTTTATAAGTTGGGTAGATTGTAAGCCCCTGATTTTTCAAAAATATTAAAATTGGATTTTTAGCAATTTTCTGGAATTTTCTGGGAAATTTCTGTGATTAAAATCAGGGTTCTAATTATTAACTGATTTTTAATTGATAATAAATAACATTAAAATATTATGAAAATAATGTTTTTGGGTGTAAAATGGAAAACTGGACTTAGGGTAATTTTTCTGGAATTTATTGGACCCCAGACCTATTTTTAATTACCTAAAAATTAATTAATTAATTATTTATTTATTTAACCATTTATTATTATTATTATTAGTATTATTATTATTATTATTATTATTATTTATAACTATTCCAGCCCAGCCCACATAGCCCCGGCCCAGCCCAACCGCTCCGAGCCCGGCCCAATACCCTAGCGGGTCGGGTCGGGTCGGGTCCGCCTGAACCCGACCCGCCCGGACCCGCACCCAAACCCAGCCCCAACGACCCTGTCCCCCGCGTGGCCGCGCCCTCCGCCGCATCCGGCGGCCAGCCCCCACGACCTCCCCCTCGGCCGCCTTCTCCGCCACGTCCCCCTACCTCTCCGCCACGTCCCCCTCCCTCTCCGCCATTTCCGGTGACCTCCTCCCTCTCCTATCCCTATAAAGCCCCCCCCGAGTTCCCCTCCGGCCAGATCCGCCGCCCCCTCTCCTCTCCTTCTCCGGCCGAGCCGCCTAGCCCTCAGCCCTCCTCCTCCCGCAGCCCGGAGCCGCTTCGCCCGACGCCGGCAGCCCCCTCAGCCGCAGCTCCTCCTCCTTCTTCCCTCTCCTCCCCTTCCGATCTCCCCGACCCAAGCAACAGCAGCGGCTGCGCCGCCCCAGCAGCCACCGCCCGCGGCCACGCGCAGCCGCCCAGCCCCGGCCGGCCTCCCCCGCAGCGACGTCACCCTCTCCGGCGCGCCTCCGGCCGGCCCTCACCGTCTACGGCCGGAAAACCCTAACCCTAACCCTAATTTTGGATTTCGTGTCGGACACGACACGGACACGTCTCGACCCTGATTTTCGGGTCCCCTTCAGGTACGTGTAACTTTTGCCTCGTAGCTCTGTTTCCAATTTCGCAAATTGCGTTGTGAAGCCTGTATGACCCTCTCGGTGTCCGGACAAACTGTTCGGGGCATCGCGTCCTGTGGTGATCGCACACCGCGATCCAAAAACAGGAAAAACCAGACCCTGTTTCACCCCGGAACTGAGTACGTCCCGCCAAATGGGACGACTTGTTCGCGTGCGGTCTTCACAGATACGTACGCATCGTCGATACGGACGTGTGAGATTTCGTGGAAGCTGATTCGGGTGTGCGTGCACACCGGAATCAACGCGTATCCGCGGACATCGCCCCGTATCCGCCTTTTCTGCAATTCACTCTAACTTCGTGCACACTCGTCAGATCAAGACGAAACTTGCGCCATCGGACTCGTAGCGATACGCTGGTCCTGTGGGTCAAGTTTGGTTCGATTCTGAGAACGTTGACGAAATCGTATGTCGTGGGCCCCACAGGCCCCGCTCGACGGGCGATTTTGTGTTCGGCTCATCGGAATCCAAATCTGGAAGTTTCGTTGGGTTCGTATCAGCGTTCCTGACCTGTTGACACTAAGTTTGGTAAATTTGGAGACCTTTGACCCGGACACGTTTTTCGGTGCAAAGCAGGCCCAACGGCGGACCCCGTTTTGACCCGAAACAGTCATTTTTGCCCTTGTCTTCAAATTGGACCCAAGGACAGGCGTTTCTAGCTATTTGACATCTTCTGAGCATGATGGTAATGTTTATTTCAGCTTTTGGACTCATCTTTGGATATTTCCCCGAAGAACTATTAATCGGATCCAAACAACAGGCAAGTACCTGCACTTCAAGTTAATCTTTATATATTGTGATAATTAATTCCCTGCCATACATGTACCCTTGATGTTTACACCTAGTGTTAGAAATGTTGAATTTCATGTCTTGAATATTGGAGTTCATGTCTTGTTTTTCATGTCGGGTGGGAGAATACTGAAAGGCATGTAGCTTACCCTGACTCTTGCCATGATTAATAGCTGTTGGTACACGACTGTCCATCAGCCGGATCTCGATTATTCCTGTTTAATAGCCGTCTATGGCGGCCGGTTTAACCTTATAGACCCCTACATGCCAACTAGGTATTCTAAATACACAAGTTCACACACATAGTTTCTTGTCTGGTTACAGTTCCTATTGTCTGGTTGTAATTCATTTTCCTGTCACCTTGTTCCTGTTTTACTCATGACCCTGTCTTACAGCAATTAACTCTTAGTTATTGTTACTATTTAGTTATACATATCCTCAGCATGATACCTGTCAGTTCTTTTAATTGTCATGAATATTTAGTTTAATCTGTTGTGCATTGTGTACTTTGCTCCTTTCCTGACTGGATCCGTGGTTTTAGGCGATGATGAGAACTTTGCCCCTACCTATTCTGATCCCTATGAGGTAGCAGATGACACAGTTGAGAAGCCGATTCCTACTCCGGAGACTACCTTTGAGGAGGAGTAGCCAGTTAGTTATTATTTTATTTCCTTTCAGCACATACTCGGGTTTGTCCCCGATTTATCTTCTGGCTTGTATTAACTGTGGTTTAGTTGTCACAGATTAAATATTATGAAATCTTAGCATTTCTTTTTCCTGTGATTATTCTTACATGTTCATTATTGTGGATGAGATAGATGCTTTTTGACTCCAGAAAATGACCTAGACAGCGTACTACCGCCGACACTACGGCGTAGGCTAGACGTGCCCACGCACTCGTGCCCGAATATCCGGGTGCGGGTCGTGACATCACCTCCCTTATTCTCTCTCTCTCTCTCTATATATATATATATATATACAATCAAAATATATTTATATCACTAATATTTGCAAGATTTTTTTTTTATTTATTATTTTATAGAACATATATGTACAAGTAGAAAATTCTAAAAAAATAGATAAGTAATAAAATAAATTCTAAAAATTTATAACACTTGAATAAATAAATTTTACACTCAAAAATTAAAATATATATATATATATATATATATATATATATATATATATATATATATATATATATATATATATATATATTCTTCGAATAATACCAATTACTAAATATAAATATATTTTTATAATTAATAAATCAAGTATTTTATTTTTTTAGCTACCAAGAAAATATCTAATAAAATTCAAAAATTAATAAATACAAAAAAATATACTTAAAAATTGAAATTAAAAAATTAGGGGGGGTTACATTTTACCCAACTTACATGAATTTTGTCCTTGGAATTAAAACTAAGCATGGGTTCCAAAAATAAGTGAAGGAAATATAGTATAGAAGGGTCAACAACGAATTGTCATACCTCAACTAGGGAAGAAAAAAATGTAAATCATGCTTTAAGTTCTAAGGGTCAGTTTGGTCTTATTTAAGCAACGTAATATTGCACGAATTGGTTCCAACACATAGAGTATGTACATATAGAATCGCGGTTAAGGAGGGACACGAAAAATGAATGAATAACAAAATATGAAGAAGTGTTGATAGGACGGTGAATGAATTGCTACTACTTGGATACATGAACGATGTTGAGATCTCTATGATCTAATGATCTAAAAAGGATGTCCCTCTATTCTATGGATTCTCCATAGCTACTATACCTATATTTGTACTGGTTCAAGTCGTCAAATTTTAAATCCTCGAAATTCGTATCTAATTTTAAATAAAAAAATCTTAACTTAATTCAAATTTTAACAATCTCAAATTTTAAATAACAAAATCTAAACTTAATTCAAATATATCATAATTTATCGAAATTAAAATTATCAATATTTAAATTTAAATTCAGTCGATCATAATCTCGTCTCAATTTAAATAATCAAAATTTAAATATAAGTCGAATCTATTATAACCTCCTCAAAATTTAATAAACAAAATTAAATTACAATCCAAGATTCAAGCTATCATGATTCCCTCAAAAATTTAAATAACCCAAAAATCTATTCCATCAAATCTTATTCCATGTTTTAAATTTGAGAATTTCGTAGCCATCAAATTCTAAATTCAATTTTCATCATCAATATTTCAAAAAAGTGTTTCAACAATCAAAATTTATCATTTAATTCAAATCATCAAATTGTAAAATTTTAAATTTAATCCATCAATTTTTATGTTTAGAATTCTATATTTATCCTCAAAATATAAATATTTGGTCCAATATACCCAAATTTTAAAATTTATTCCATAAGGCATTCTTCTCTTTAAAGTTAAATCTTCATCATCTTAATCATTCATATAAAAATTCTTGAATTTAAAATAACTTAATTCTCTCAATCTTATCTTACTTGATCACAATTTAAGATTTTTACCTTCATATAACATTCAACTCAAGTTGACAATGCAACTTCAACCCAACTTAGAATTTATCGATCTATCACAGAAGACTATACTCTTAAGGAAAACTTTCTCAAATTATTTAATCGTGTGACTCAATCCTCAAAAATTTAACACAAAATATATTACATGTTTCACACCCTTAATCACAAAAGACAACCACCTAGTAATGCGATTGGCCTATGGGGTATATATATCTAATATTATCCGTGTGTCTAACTTCCGTCAAGAACGAGTGTTTGTCTTTCCGAAATGGGGGAAGAAGGAAAACAATAATGAAGAGTTAAAGGAAGACGTGATCGAATACAAATGCGGGGTTCAAAGTCGATTGAATAATTCAAACAAGAGTTGTCAAAGCAGTTGCGGTTGAGATCCTATTTTGGTAAATTCCTATTCGTAGGCTCGTATAAGTACAGTTACGTAACAAATACGATATACTCGGGCCTGTCTAAAGGACAAGTATATTCTACTAATAAGCTAAGTCAGTTATATCTCAATCCATGTAAAATAGTTATATGAAGAGCAAACCAAGCACACTAAGGTTGATAAGACCATAATACACCAATTTTAATTTGATAATATATTAGTGTGGGCCCCACTAACATATGTGTCATGAATAAGCTCGATTGTCACTTCCCGTTCCCAATGTATGTATTTGTAACGTATTCCTGCTTGTTGGCATTTTTGCTTGTTTGGTTGTAGGCCAAACCAATTTTTGAGAAGTTGGGTTCATGGGTTTAATATGAGGATAGAACTTGGTCATGGTTTGAACCATGGTTCAACCCAACCCTATATATATATACATGATCACCTTTTTTGAATTTCAAAGGTCTGTGGTGCGCATCTGCCCAATGCTTCTACATGTCCAGTGCTGGGCAAAAATGACTTTAAATTTGCTTCACTTTCTCTACTGTCTGAGTCACCAACTGTGGACCCAGTATTTGGCGTTCTCCTACGTCACTCCAACATACCAGAGACCTGCACTTACTGTAGTACAGTACCTCAAACGGTGCCATCTGGATGCTTGCTTGGTAGCTGTTGTTGTAGGAGAATTCTACCAAGTGTAAATGGTCCTCCCAAGATCCTCCAAAGTCGACCATGCACGCTCTCAACATATCCTCTAGTATTTGAATCGTGCACTCTGACTAACCATCAGTCTGTGGAAGATATGCAGTGCTGAACTTGAGGCGAGTTTCTAGACTCTCATGCATACGCCACCAAAAATATGACGTAAATTTTGAATCATGATCCGATACAATGCTGACAGGCACTCCATGTAGTCATACTATCTACCTCATGTACATGTCAGCCAATATCTCCGTGGACTGTCTAACTTTGAAGGAAAGGAAATATGTTGACTTGGTGAGTCGGTCCACGACAACCCATACTGCATCCTTCCCGCTAGGGGTCCTCAAAAATTTGGTGACGAAGTCCATGGTAATATGCTCCCACTTTCACTTAAGAATGGAAAGCAACTGCAATAATCCTACATTCCTATGATGTTCGGCCTTAACTTGCTGACAGACCAAATATCTCGCCATAAATCACGCAATCTCCCTCTTCATCCCAAGACACCAGTAGTGTTGTCTCAAATCTTGGTATATCTTCGTACCCCCGGGATGAATAGAATAAATCAAACTATCGGCCTCGGTCATCAACTCCTGGTGTAGCTCGCCACTCGAAAGATATAGGCAATCTCCATACCTCAACGCTTCGTCCTCATGAATCTGGAGTCCCGTCTGCATGTCGACCTTTGTCCTCTCTCGCAGTCGCCAAAATCTTGCATCGGTAGGCAAGGCTGCCTAGATCCTCTCAACCAATATAGACTGAACCACTAAACTGGACAACTGTCCTTCCATGCCTGGTAATACAACCTCTATCCCATGCTCCTGAAGATCCTCTAACCACTGGCCCTGAGTCAAAAAGATGTATGCCATGGGCTTCCTACTTAAGGCATCTGCATAACATTCACCTTGCCAGGGTGGTACTACAAGTCAATATCATAGTCTATTTTCAACTCTAGCCAACGCCTATGTCTCATGTTAAGCTTATTCTGTGGTTCCCGTTTTCCCTATTCGGGGAGCGCGGCTAAGAAATACTAATCGGTATCGTTCGATCGGGATAGATTGAATCAAGAGCTTATCCTCGTTATAGATTTGCTTCTTCGGAATTGATTTCCATATTCAGTAGACCCTGCCCCAAGGATGGACTTAGCGGCAGAGTCAAGAGGGACCTCTCCGCTGCAAGTTTTCTTCCCTAGTTTTTGTTGTCGCCTTGTTACTTTCGTACTTTTGAGTATAGTTTTTAGATTTGTATTTTTTTGAACAGTTTTGATGGATATCATTGCTTTCATTCATTGAATTATATTTAATTCAGAGCTTGGAAAGAGTAGAAGAGGTATTGATCATCTGTTCATAGCAATGTAGGTGATCGTGTAGTAGATATCGTGCGAGCGGAGTCTTGAAGTACCTCTTTTCTTTTCTTTCTCCAACCAACTTGTGAGTGGCTATAATTCGATTCAGTTGACCTTTCTTCCAAGTCTTCACACCTAAAATCTTGTATTCTTGATTGTTCCGATCAAACGATACCATAATAACTAAAAAGATGTCAAGATAAAAAGGAATAGACTTGGACTACTTGTGCTTGTCAAACAACTTAGAAATGGTTATCTTGTTGCATGCTAGTTCACTTGAATATTCTTTCATAGTGTTTCCAATTCAAGTTAGAATGTATACTTCTTCTATAATTATGTGATGTATAGAACACACCTTGCTAAACAATAAACTGTTTAGGGAGACTATGCAAAATAAATCATGCCATGCTACTTGTCCCATACTCGTGTTGTCTTAAACTTCATCAATTAATAACTTAGCATAGACACCGTTTGATCACGGACAACTTGTGCAAAAGGTCATAGTTCATGCGGACGGTCGCTGGGGCACTGGCACCAATCCGATCCGGACGAAACTTCTAGTTTAGTCTCTTATTCTGGACAGGATGGCTTGTAGCGCACCTTATTCTTTTGTTACATACCGTCCTCGTCAATGACTATTGTCCATTATTCCATCATGCTAGTGATCCCTTCATATATTTAAACTATGCAAGCTAACTATATCTTTATGGCAGGGAAGGTCATGGTAAGTATTGTGCAGGTAGTTCAGGCGGGCAGGTAAAAGTCACCAAACGGTGGCATGTTTATTTCAGTTAAGTTACATATCCAATTGTAAACCCTCCGACCAAATTTAGGTCTACCTGGCTTAGATAGAAAGACTAAGGTTAGTTTGGAGCCATTTAGAATTAGAATATAGTGTTTTAAATTAATGTACAAATTTTGTATCACTTGATGCATATTACCGTTGTTTAAATATCAATGCACTAGCATTTGCTTTCCAACAAATTTCACATCCTTGAACTAGACAAGCCAATCTTTAATCCTGAACTTTGTGTCACTCGTGAATGCACTCTCTTGTGCTTTATTTTAATTTTATAATATTCGTGCACATTTTCTAATTTTAAATCCAACTTTGCATCATTGTCCGTTTCAATCAAAATTGGAGATACAACCTTGACCCATTTCGTGCAACCCAATTTATGACAATAATCTATTCTGAGTTTACTACATCCATGCTACTTGTGTCCCACCCAATTTTAATCCTATCTACTTCCAATTAATTAAAAAATACTATTGACACTAATTTTAGTTAAATTGATGCAATGACTCAACCTAACCCAAAACTAGACCCAACATCAATCCAACCCTACACCCATACCCTCATGGCTCATACAAAACACCACACACCAAATTTCCCCACTTCAACACACCAAACATGGTAATTTTCCTCATCCAATCCCAATTCTTCTCTTTGTGTAGGTCCTAAACTATTAGGGACTTTTGTGCAAATAACTAGTCATGTGTCCACCTCCTATTGGTTAGGACAAATGAAAGAAACCCGCATTGGCATGCTTGACCGGTCACATATGCATATCCCCCTCTTTGTATGATACTATGCAACCTACATTAAATTTTAACCTCTCATCCAAACCCCCAACACATCTCCACCCTCCATTCAAATTTCAACACAACATCACCACCCATTCCTTCATGAAAATCCCCCCTCTCCTTGGGAACCTAGCCGACCCTAATCCCTAGGCAACACTGTCTCCCTCTCTCCTTATTTAAACTATACCCTCTCCATCAACATGCAATTATCATCACCACCATTAACCACCATCACCATCTTTATCACCTACACCACCATCACCACCAACTTCTTCCATTTTCTCACGACTACCACCACCACCATCGACAGCTGCCACCACTACCGTCATCCTCACGACCACCACCACCACCACCATCGACAGCCTCCACCACTACTGTCATCCTCACGATCACCTCCACCACCATCGACAGCCTCCATGACCAGCTTTACCACCACCACAAACCGCCTCCACCGTTATGTCCTCACCCGAGCTGCCACCATCTCCACCATGAGCCACCATGACCCACGACCACCCGAGCTTCACCTCCTTCCTCTCCTCACGTCATAACCCCCGCAGCCCTCACCTCAAAGATCCATTGTCGTCATTACCACCACCACCATCTCCGCCAACCCCCACCACCAGTAAACCGTCGCAGCTGCTTCAAACCATCGTTGCTGCTGCCTCAAACTACCGTTGTTGTTGTTAAAGCTGCTGCTACTACCGCGCCGCCGCTGACCGCCGCGTCCTGGCCATGCGCCGTCGTGAGTCGCTGCCGCAGTAGTTGCTGTTGTTACTGCGCCTATTGCTAACGCTGCTATTTTACTGTTGTTGTTGCTTCCCCGACCTCCTCCGGCGACCCTGACCATCGACGACCACCCCTCGGCGAACGCCGACCTACCCGCAACATCCCCGACCGCCACCAACCACCGTTGGCCACCCACGGAGGACCCGAGTACACACCATGACCGCGAGCACCCGAAGCCAAGTCAGAACCAAGTTCCAACCACCTATTTTTATGAGGCAATTTCTCCCTCCACGCTCAACTGATTCCCAAAATGCCTTCTCTGGTATACTCTCCATGTAACCCTCTTTCAATGTCTTTAATTAGAATAATTTTATTTGATTTCTATTGTTTACAATTTAAGTTCCAAATCGATGAAAAATGGCTTTTAAAAGACATTAAAAAATTTCGATACGGAGTTGGTCCCGTCAATCCGGACAACCTCGTCACGTACTGATTGCACCGAAAGACGTATATCGTCAACGTGGACGTGTGGGCTTTCACGGAACTTGATTTAGATGTGTGTAAAACCCTTAATCTTTAAAACCGTATTAAGTATTTAATTAATTATTATTAAGTTATTTATAGTAATTATTAGCTAATTAGAAGAAATAGAATTTATTGGGATTTTTATTTCTAGGTATTTGTGCATTTAGGGATTTATGGAGCAATTATTAATTTACCTTAATTTATTCCATGTAGGAGATCCTGTGGACAGTGGATAGATTAATTACATGCACTAAATAAATCTCCTCGAATTTTATATATATATAGCAACTGCTCTCGGCAACTGCTTCAATTAGGAACCGATTGCCATACTAAGTACAAAACCGACAACTCAACTGATTGCCATACTAACTGCTTCAAATAAATTTCCTCGAATTTTATTCCATGCAGGAGATCCTGTGGACAGCTCGGGTGCTCTCGGCAGCTGCTTCAATTAGGAACGGATTGCCATACAAAGTATAAAACTGACAACTCAATCGATTGCCATACTAACTGCTTTAATTAGCAGTACTAGTTACTCGGTTTGATCCAGCAATTTTGATTCCCATTCAGAGATCGGGGAACCTTGATTGAACTAAAGAATCAACAGCTTATTTACTACATTTTTCATACTTAGGTTAGGCAGCGGCTTGGTTGTCCTCTAGAAATGCTTCTATCCTGCACTCCAATACTGGCATAGCTGCTCTGGAGCGAACTCGGGCTTGAACTTAGATTTGCGCTGCGCATGAGCTAAAGCTGGTCGAGTACTTTTTTTTTATTCACTTTTCATTACTTGTGAAAGTCTCCCTTGAGCTTGGATAGTTGCCAAACCAAACCTATTTGCGCCTCCTTCCTTTCAGGGGGGTGGCTACTTCTCAAAATTGGTCGTGAATCATCTACCTCATCTTACCAAGCCAAGGGCTAGGGCTTTATCCGAACAAGGACTCCCGCGGGGTAGAAGGGAGCGAAGGAACTGAAGGGCTTACGGTTGTTACCCGATGGGGAGAAAGAATAGGCACGTAGCGTTTGAAGAACAAAAGCATTAACGGATAGGGGATAGAGTCGGCAAAGAGCTTGGCTTGGATAGGTGTTCGGAACAGTTCTTAGTAGAAGATAAGAATTTCTCGGGCTTTTTTTGACTAAGGATATGATTCCAATAAGCGACTCAGAACTCTGTTCACGATTAGCGGAGAATGTTCTTGCTTCTTGCCAGTTAGCTCTCATTAGCTCGAAAAGGAATGAGTGACTCGAAAGTAGAATAGAATATAGTATGACAACGGAACCATTAGCATAGATAGAGGAGTTCCTGATCCCAGTACTAGGGCGAAGGTGGCGAATGGCATAACTGCTTCTTTCTCTTTTGACGGGAGGGGTAGAATCCGCTATTGTTGAAGAAGCCCAGAGTTCCAGAGATGAGGATCAAATCTCTTGTTGAAGAAGCAACGAATGTTGCAGGAATGGGAGCTACTATTGAATCAGCGGAAGAAAGCATCAAAGCGGAGAAATGGCTATCTTTCAAAAGCAATAGAGGTGCTGGAGTAAGCGGGCTTTCTTTCTCTACTGTTTAGGAAGAGATAGCTGCCATAAAGAGGGAGTAAGATTCGGCTTAAGTGAGTTTAGTGACACTTGGGTATCAATCAACATAAATAAAGTACGATACCGCTCTGGTCTAAAAATCTCATAAGAGAAGACAGATCGTAGCTAGATCTAGGATTCACGGTATCCCGGTTTAAAGACTTTCCCTCTTCTCCCATAGCACACCAGTAAGGGACCGAAATGGAATTATGAAATGAGTGGCTAGCTTTTTTTACTAGATGTTAATTCTTCTTCAGCTCCTCCGGGATTAGGGCATCCAATCATAGGCTCAAGGCCCATCTCTTCGAAACCCAGAGTTGAAGAAAGAACTCCGAGTGAACAAGAATCACAAGAATTGCTATAGTTTCATTTCTTAGTCGCTATGCGCCTTACACCGGAAACTCCTAAACCGATGATTTGCTGCGCGCCTTCCGAAAGTGAATGCCCTAAGGCTTACTACTTATACTTAAGGCTTCTCCCTTCTAGCCTAGCTAAGAGCTTCTTCTCGGCACCAACTCACTCCTGGTCTGGGAACAAGAGCCATCATAGCTTATCCCTCAGGTGACTCAACTAGGTCACTGAACGAACTCCTTTTTGAGTTAACTGCATCGGATATTCTCACTCGAGCAGAAACAATAGAATTAGCCGAAGATCACTTTGCTACGCACCTTTTGAGGTAAGAAGAGCTCCTATTTGAACTAACATCGGATACCTGCTTGAAGAAAACAAGAGTTGTGAACTCCTCCAACAAAGACAACTAGCCCTTCCCACAAAAGAAGGGAGGATCTTGGGATCTTTCATTCCTAGGGCTTAAAGACTCGCTTCGAACCTTTTGTCTTCATCTTTTCTGACAATGGAAGCTAAGCTAGTTCAATAGAAGCTGGATTTCTACGTGAAAGCTCAGTTTAGCCAAGCCTTGAAAGCAGTCCAATACCAGCAGATTCAAGAGACCGTCTTCATCTGCACCGAAAAAGAGCAGAGTTATTAGCTTCTTTTTTTCCTCAAGGACAAGGATGAGAATGCCCATCTCAGAAGGCGGAGCACCTTGCCTAGCCACAACATCTTTCGCATCGAGAAAGAGTTAGAATTAATTTCCTCGCTGATTCAACAATCGCTATTCTTTTTCAACAGCAAGAGTCGACAAGAAAACGAGAGCGGATGAAATAGGAGCAGAGGTGTGAAAAGCTAAAGAAAAGACCTCCCTACCCTAGAGCTAGATTCAACTTCCCCCGGGCTTGACCAAGGAAAGAAAATCGAAGTCAGTGTGTTAAGTGGCATTTTCATTTCACTTCTTGGCCTGGACACTCTCTTCGTCTAAGGTCTTGGCTTGGTCACTCCATTAAGCTTTCCCATCTCACAAGGGAAGTCTATGGAATGGGGTATGAAAGATTGCTATTCAAAGCATCATTAAGAGTTCTCCCTTCTAGGGAGTAGTCAAGATAAGATGACTCTGATCTTTCTTTCCTTCTATGGAGCGAGATGTGAGCTTTTTTTCAAAACCTACTGATCTTACACAAAAAGAGTCAATGGCAGCAGATGCAGAGGAAGAAATCCTTGCTCTTCGGGCTAAGATGCTGACTTTGCCGTGGAAAGAGTAGCTCGACTCACTTCGCTCACCTTGACCTTCCTTCTACCCTTCAAACTCAGAGATTGAAAGGTGATTGAATAGGAAGATAACTCTATGCAGCGACAGAGGCGCATAGCGTCTCTATATGTTGATAGATACCCGAGAGATTGAGTCATTTCCTTAAGGCATGCCCCTACTCAACTTCCTATTACAAATGCCAAAGCACCAAGAGCGGCAACTCCAAGTTCTTTCATACCCTCCGCTCAGGGAAAAGAGCTAACTGTTGCGGAAGAGGCAAGAGGGGCCGTGGTGGTGGCAGAGGAGGCGCGTAGCATTTTTCCTGGTGTTGAGAGGCGCGTAGCGGTATGTGGCAGGAGAAGGCGCTAAGGGTGGACCTGGGCAGGCTGTGGATACAACGGCTATGTCAAGGTCCCAAACCTCAGCACCCAGATCATGAATCTGGCCCCAGAAGATTGAAAGCTAGCTACGCTGGTGCTGTCAAGGGGAGCCAACAAGCCTCTGCTGATCTCAAGACCAGAAACGGTTATGGTTCCGCCATTTCTTTGGAAATCATTAAACCAAATGTGGAGGATGGGAGGGTTAGAGTGAAGCCACCGCAGCAAGGCATTACTGCTGAGGGTTGCTCCGTTTGGAAAAACACCTTGGTTGGATATTTTGTAGGTCAAACGCTATGCCCCTACCCGGTAGTTAGTTTAATTGCGCACAGGCTATGGGATGACTTGGGGTTGGAAGAGGTGCTTTCGTCTGATAATGGATTTTCTTTTCAAGTTCAACAGTGAGGAGAACTTGGGTGTTGTATTGGACCGCGCTCCATGGCATATGGCCAATAGGCTACTAGTGCTCATTGTTCTCATAGTAAGAAGAGTCAACCAGGAAAAGTCCCATTAGGAAGTGCAAGGGGCACAGCAGATGACTTCCTTAGTCTAGTTCCGTGTTGTGCTGTTATCATTAAAAAGAAGAATCGCAGGAAGAGCGGTTAAGCTCCGTCAAAACCTTTTTAAGGGTAGCGCTAGCGTGAGGTCCCCACGGAGTGGTGAGGGTTCTCTTTCGTGTCATCAATGTAGGAAGAAGAAGATGATCAGATGAAGGGCATTGAGGGTTACTTCCTTCTTCTGCTGTTGAGGTCGCAGGTTGTTTTGGACGGGATAGGTAATGGTTTTAGAGGGGCTACATAGTGCAGCTTGGCTTAGGGCGCAGCCAAGTACAGTCATCTATCTATATCTATATACGCTATATCACAACGACTTCTATCTAAGAATTATTCAAACTCAACCGCTTATGCTACGCGCCTCTAGCTCTGATACAACTAGTGTGGAGATGTTAGGCCTTTGTCCCCGATGACAGGTCTCACGCGACTCAGAGCAGAGGCGAGAAAGGGCCGCGACGGATGGCCTACTATTGATGATGGCGAGAGGAAGGCTCGAAGCGTGGCGTGGACCTTAGCGGCCTACCTATAGTACTGACGGGGAAGCAGGCACATTCGACGGGCGGAATGGAATTGAGTCAATTCCATTTTTGAGAAAATTGAAGCTTGAATAGGGAATGTGGAGATTTTTTATGCTGGTATGGATTGAAGATTGTACAATCTTAGGCTTGTTATAAGGCTAATCGAGTTGCTCAGTCTGGACTTGATTTTGGCAATGAAATAAGAAAATGCTTCTCGGGTTGATCTACCAAAGTGAAGTGGAAGCCCTCCCTTTCTTTTCAATTCGATACAATCACTGATCTGATATGCATCACAAGGGGAAAGATTCTATTGAATTGTGTATGTTCCGGGCCCGCGAGAACATCATCTTGAAGTAGAGTAGAGTGTGAACCACCTGGGGCTCAGTCCACTCAGGCCTGCTCGGACCTATTGTTATTGAGGGGGAAGGAGGTCTACTCAATGGAGTCAAGCAGTATAAGGACTGAGTGCTCTGATTGCGCCTTAGGACTAGGAATGATAGGTACTTTCCATCTATCTAATAGCATCCGAGAATGCACTCTTAGCCATTTTTTTCAGAAGCAGAGAATACCCTAAGAGAAGGCAGAATTGGACAAATAGCTGCTTTTCCGGTCTCAGATGCGGCATTGCCGGTGTTTCATTCGTTCTCTGAGAAGGGGGCCATAAGGTCGATCCAGAGACCTAACATCAACACTGGAAATATGCCCTCCTTCTCGGATACGTCGAAGCTCTTCAAGAAGGATGGTCATCTCATCAGTTCAGAATAAGAATGTAATGTATTGGTCCTTGCGCTCTCGGTAACTACTTCAATTAGGAACCGATTGCCATACTAAGTACAAAACCGAAAACTCAAGGGCGTAGCAAGTTTTATTTCTTTCTTCTATTTCTAACCCAGCATATCGGTGAACTCGATGAACCACTTCGGGCAACCCATCGCAAGCAAGTTTGATCGAAGGTGAGATCAAAAATCTATCCATTTTCAAAAAAGAGCGCTATACAAATAAAGAAGAAAGAATAAGAAAAATGAAAATCTTTATCCTCCCAGGTAGCCAAAAAATTCTATATCAGTTCTGCAGAGCCTCTGGAGCAGCAATTCAATCAAGGAAAAGCTCCTCTAAGAGAAGAGAGCCCATATAAGAATCCAAGATATGTTGGGCATCAGTGCAGCTAGGAGTGAAGATTCATTCATATAAAGGAAAGTCAGTCCCCAAGAAAAAGACAAGCAAGAAAGCCCTCACATAGTAAAGAAGGAAGTGGTCATATAGAAAATCCAACGAAGAATAATAGAATTGAACTGAAGCAATCGTACGGTGGCTATCGCTCCCTGGAAGAGTCAAACCAGAGACCTAACATTTTTCCTAGAAGGTGGCCATGAGGTCAATCCAGAGACCTAACATCAACACTAGAAATATGCCCTCCTTCTCGGATACGTCGAAGCTCTTCAAGAAGGATGGTCATCTCATCAGTTCGAAATAAGAATGTAATATATTAGTCCTTGCGCTCTCGGCAACTGCTTCAATTAGGAACCGATTTCCATACTAAGTACAAAACCGACAACTCAAGGGCGTAGCAAGTTTCATTTCTTTCTTCCATTTCATACTTAGGAATCAACAGCTTACAGGAACCGATTGCCATACTAAGTACAAAGCCGACAACTCAACCGATTGCCATACTAACTGCTTCAATTAATATATATATATATATATATATATATATATATATATATATAAAGTTTATTAATTGAAATAGAAAAGAATAATAGAAAAAGAAAAGAAAATAGAAATAGAAATAGAAATGAAAATAGATTAGAGAATAAAAGGAAAGGAAAAAGGAAAAAGAAAAGAAAATGAATTAATAAATGAATTAATAAAACTCTAAACCCATTACCTACCCTACCCGCTACCCGCAAACCCGCGTAGGCAATCAACAGCAGCAGCGCGCAGCAAACTTTCCTCCCGCGCGTAAGCCTTAACCCGACCCCTCTCTCTATATATATTAATATCCCATCTTACAAACCCTAACCCTAAACGCCAAATCTTTTCATTTCCCAGAGCCGCCGCCCAAACCTCGACCCGATCACCGACCCAGAGTCGTCGTTCGCCGGAGCGACCACCGCGACCACCGCACGCCCCCGCGCACGCGACTGAGATTGAACAACAACTTACCCCTATTCGTGACTCATTTTCCGCACTAACGCTCGACCAAACTCAACCCCGTCTTCACCGGTATATTCACGACCTTTTCCCCTTTCAGTACTGTGCATTAGTTTATCTCGAACAGCGCGTAAACCTAGACAAAAACCGAGGCAAAGTTGGAAAAAAATAATAACTTTTGGATCGCAGAAAACTGCGGTAACTACACATGTTTAAGGACTCGTATCTTCCTCCACAGAGATCCGAAATTAGTTTTTCTTTTTAGTATGCGAAGACCACCTAACCGAGATTTATTCTTGTCAATTATAATATTTTAATTATTACTGTATGCTGAGTTTAATCAGATTGAGAATCCCAAAAACCTACTTTTTTCAACTTCCAGAAATTGTGATACGGAGCGCGTCCTTCTAAACGGGACTACCCCGTCACGTACCAATTGTACCAAAAGGCGCGTATGGTATGTCCAAACGTGTGGGCTTTCGCAAAAACTGATTCGGACGCGTTTGCGCGTCGGAATCAACCCGTATCCGTAAAAATTCTCCGTATCGTGACTTTTATAAAACCCTGCGCCATTTAATGTACGCTCGTTAGAACATGACGAAACTTGTGCCACTGGACTCGTGGTATCGCGCTGGTCCTGTGACCCAATTTTCACATAATTCTGAGACAGTTGACCAAACCACCTATTTTCGGGCTTCACGGTTGACTTTTTGGACGAATTTGTGTTTGGCTCACCGGAATCCAGAATTGGATATACCGTTGAGTTCGTACAGACATTTAGAGTTTGTTTAACCTATAATTAGTCCTAATTAGAGACCTTTATCCTTAGTACGCTTTTCGGTGCAAAGTAGGTCACACGTGGAACCACTTTGACCCGTAATTACTGTTTTGTCCCTGTGTCCAAATTGTACGAAAGGGTAGTATTTTCTAGCTATCTCGCTGATTCCGAAAATATTGGTGATGTCTATTTCAGCATACGGAGATATTTGTTTGGAGGCCTTAGTTCCTGATCTTGTGTCCTTGATATCTGGACGATTACACCATACAGATTGCTTGTCAGGCAAGTATACCTTGCCATTGTATTGTGTTTATATTCCATATAATGCATGCATATTTTATTTCTGCTTATTCTAGTTCATATATTTTAAACTGTTATATAAAGTTGAGCGTCCATGGAAACTTGGGTGCAACGACGGTGTTGTCGTATTCTGTTTTTATTTATGTATATGCATTGGACCTACTTTATGAGACCACCCTATTATCATCAGACATTCTTATATTTCATTGGCCATGACACTATTCTTACACGAGTGTGAGTCACATGTAGGACACGGACTTGCGTACACGGCTGGCCACCGGTATGTATAGGTCGTGCGACGGATAGGGATAATTGCCGATAGAAACTTTGCATGCTAGTAGACATGGCAGTTATTTAGAGGTATCATCGTGTCATGGATGTGACATACTTAGATCATGGGGTAGGCAGAACAACAAGTAAGGCATTTGGGCTCCATTATACTTTCTTTTTATGTAACCCGCACGCTCTGCCGGAGATGCGTGGTCGTGATGACCCCTATACTACCTGGCGGCCTCTGAGGTTCAAAAGACATCATGCTTTTTAGGCCCCTGAATCTCCAAGAGAATCATGCCAATCCTATTTTTGGCCAGATAGCCTACTTATTGGAAAGTTGTTCTCAAACTGCTTTCACTTAGACGGTTAGGCGACCCCATTGGATGTTTATTTTCAGTACTTTATTGGCATGTTATTATGTATCTTATTACGTCCCTCTGAGGACCTGGTACCTCCAGATATAGACGGGCAGGAGTATCCGCAGGAGTACGGACCTGGACCTGACGCTTCTTATCATACTGAGGAGGTCTTACCTTCGGAGTATCTTTGATTTATTACAGCTGTTAGAGATTCTAGTTGCTATTTCTTTTGGACATTATTCTTATGTTAGAATTTGATTCTCTTCTCTCTTTAGTAGTTTTAGTATAGTCGATTTGTAGTGGATTTGTTTCCTTTCGACTATCATACTTTGAGACTTCCTATTTGATATTCAGTTATTTATTCCCATTTATTATTTATTATTTGTGTTGTGGATGAGATATAGATTGTGTGTGACTTGTTGACAGTATATTTCCACTGGTGGATTGGACATTCATGTACAGCGTATGTATATATATGGTTCCCATATATTGGAGTTAGTATACATACGGCTGGCGTGTTACATATTCCTAGTCCTACGTATTTTGGGACTGGGGCGTGATATATTTTTGTGGTGGCCCATGCAGGTCAGAATATATTGTCTCAGTTACGTAACTGTATCGAGCAAGCCTGCGTATAGGAATAGAGTATAAGGATCTCATCCACGATTGACTAAAACTCATCCTTCCTTTCAACTATCCTATTTAAATGCTTGTATCCTGTTTGAATTTCTATACTTCTTCTAATCGTTTCATCCACCACCTGCAGAGAGATGGATATGCATAATGGATGTACTGCCGTCGATGGCGACACACCTTCAGGAGTCAATGGCCAAACACAAAGAGGGGCCTCAACGATTCCTAGACTTTCGGGGCCAGATGGACAGACTCACAATCCAGTTCTATCTGATCTTCCCACTTCACCTAATAGGACCCTTCCAGTTTCATCGATACCGCAGGATGGCCAGACACAGCTGTTCCAATTCTTCTATATGATAATGCAGGAACAGAGACAACAGGCAGCCACACTAGCTGCAGAGCAGAGGCAGCAAGCAGCAGAGCAGGGGAAAGAATTTTTAGTGGCACTTGAGAGAATGGCTGCATAGGCTACTGTACCAGCTCAAGCACTAGTTTCAGTACCTCGAGCTATAGTTGGTTCAGTCAAAGACTTTATACAGATGGGACCCAAGCCATACAAAGGCATTGAGATCCTAGAGGAGACTACAAACTGGATCACCCACACTCAGAAGTTATTAGAAGCATCGCAGCTACCTGCAGACCTATAGATGACAGGCGTAAGGATGCTACTAAATGGTAACGCCCATCACTTGTGGGAATCAATGGAGCGCTAGTTGGGTACTTATCAGACTTGGGAACAATTCTTGGAGTGCTTTGAGAGAAAGTACTTCCCGGACACTGTAAGGGATGCATTGTACGATCAATTTCTTCACCTAGAGCAGGAGAACCACGAAAGTTGACGAGTATGATACAGAGTTTAGTCGCCTTAGTAAATATGGTGCTGCCCTGATACCAAATGACTTGGCCAAGGCTAAGAGATTTCACCGCGGACTGACTCAGGAGCGCCAATACTACACTAGCTCACAGTCCCGGATCTCTTATGCCGAATTATTGACAGAAGCAAGATTTCAAGAGACCATCAGCAAGGGTAAAGAAGGTCAACTGAAGACACAGCAAGGACCAACAAGGAGGGCCTATCAGACGTCCGTTGGCACAGTAACAACAATATCAGCACAGAGCAGGGCCGTACCAGAATTCGGAGAAGCCCTACTGCAGTTATTGTGGGAAACACGGACATATTATGAGAGACTATCGAACTCGCTTAGGACAATGTATGAGATGTGGTTTCGGATAGTATATGGTGAGAGACTATCCAATACAGCAGACATTGGCGCTTCTACCGCCAATATCGAGGCTAGCGCTTCTAGCACCGAAGCCAGTTCAGCAGATAGCCAGACCGGGAGCACCTCGACCCCCAGCAGCCGGTAGATTTCAGAGAGGACCACCGCTACCTACTCAGGAGGATCAGTTCACGAGGGCCAGATATGGACAACCACAGAGGAATGGGCAAGCTTTTGCACTAGAAGTGGATGACATGGATCAGGAGATTGATGTCATAGTAGGTATTACTCTTGCTTTTACTTTTCTTGCTGTGACATTGTTTGATACGGGAGCCACCCACTCGTTCGTATCTTCTAGTTTTATTGCCAAACACAATATTGCCTCTACACCTTTACCTAGTTGTGTTAGAATTCTCACCGGAGGAGGAGTTGTACCTGTTAGTCGAATTTGTAGATCGTGTCCTGTAGTGATTCGTGGCATAGAGATGAACGCCCGACTCTTAGTCATTCCTATGCCAACTTTTGATATTGTGCTTGGAATGGATTGGCTAAGCAAGTACCACGCTTTCTTTGATTGTTTTGGAGGAAGCATTCTTTTTAAGGTACCAGGCCAGCCAGAATTTGAGTTTGCACGAGGATCTACCGAAGCCATTAATGGTGTTCAGCTTACAATGGACGATGTTGTTTATCACCCCATTATTTTAGAGTTTCAAGACGTCTTTCCAGAGGAATTGCCAGGCCTACCCCTAGACAAAAACGTAGAGTTTTCAATTGAATTGACACCAGGAGCAGCATACATAGCGTTTCATGTTTATAGATTGGCGAAGAAGGGGATGGATGAGATGAAGGCACAATTGAAAGAACTAGAGGAGAAAGGTTTCATCCGACCAAGTGCATCACCCTGGAGAGCACAATATTGTTTGTACCAAAGAAGGATGGGTCAGTGCGTATGTGCATTGACTACAGAGCCTTAAATGCAGTGACCGTGAAGAATAAATACCCGTTGCCGCACATTGATGACTTATTTGATCAACTTAGTGGAGCTAAGGTGTTCTCGAAGATAGATTTGAGATCGGGATATCACCAGGTGAAGGTACTGATGCAGGACATTCCGAAGACCGCATTCAGGACAAGTTATGGATACTACGAGTTTCTGGTCATGCCATTTAGATTGACTAATGCTCCAGCTATCTTTATGGACTTAATGAATCGAGTCTTCAATCAGTATTTGGACCAGTTCGTGGTCGTCTTCATAGATGATATACTTGTCTATTCGAAGATCCACGAGGAGCACGAGAAGCACCTGCGGATTGTTCTAGAGATATTAAGGAGAGAGTAGTTATATGCAAAGCTCAGGAAATGTGAGTTCTTCTTGGACAGAGTCTTATTTCTTGGGCATTTCGTTACGAGAGATGGTATTTCTGTTGATCCAGAAAAGGTCTCGGTAGTCGAGACATGGCCCGTTCCTAAATCAGCATCAGAGGTGAGGAGTTTCCTTGGACTTACGGGATATTACCGACGGTTCATGGAGAACTTCTCAAGGATAGCAGCACCTATGACTCGGTTGACTTGCAAGGATTAAGAGTTCAAATGGACCGATGAGTGTCAAGCCGCTTTCGAGGAATTGAAGATGCGACTGACCACAACACCAGTACTGACTATTCCATCAGGATCAGGAGGCTATGTGATTTATAGCGACGCATCAGGGGAAGGTTTGGGATGCGTGTTGATGCAACATGGCAAGGTGATTGTATATGCATCTAGGCAGTTACGAGTGCATGAGAAAAATTATCCAACTTATGACTTGGAACTTGCAGCCGTTGTATTTGCTCTGAAGGTATGGAGACATTACTTATATGGGGAACGAGTGGAGATCTATACAAAAGCCTCAAGTATGTCTTCATAGAGAAGGAGTTAAATATGAGGCAACATCGATGGCTTGAGTTGATGAAGGATTTCGAGATAGAGCTATATTACCACCCAGGTAAGGCTAACATTGTAGCAGACGCGTTAAGCCGGAAACCAGCAGCTTACTTCTTGACGACGCAGAGGGAATTATTGGAGGACTTGCAAGAGCTTGGCATAAAAGTGATATTACCCGAAGCAGATGGGATATTAGCCAACTTGTAAGTACAGTCATCACTAGTAGAGAGGATCAAGGCAGCTTTGTCTATGGACGCCAGATTCAGGAGATTGAAAGAAAAGACAGAGGCCGGAGAGCAGACGGGATTGCGCATTCATGATGATGGGATATTACGATGTGGTAATCGTCTATATGTTCCCAATGGAGAGATTTAATAGGAGCTGATAACAGAAGCTCATAGTTCGATATATTCTATTCATCCGGGAGGCACGAAGATGTATCGTGACTTATGATAGCACTTTTGGTGGCATGGAATGAAAAGAGAGATAGCTCATTTTGTAGCTAAAGGTCTAGTATATCAGCAAGTAAAGGCGGAGCACCAGAGAACAGCAGAATTATTGCAACCACTTTCGATTCCAGAGTGGAAGTGGGAGCACATCACTATAGACTTTGTCACGGGTTTTCCCAAGAGTCCAAGTGGGAGAGATGCAGTATGGGTAATAGTAGATCGACTCACCAAGACAACCCATTTCTTGCCTTTTAGAGTGGGTCAGTCTACTGAAGCTTTGGCTGATTTATACATGCGGCAAATCATAAGATTGTACGACATACCAGTCAGCATTGTGTCAGACAGGAATTCGTACTTTACATCACACTTTTGGAGAAGCATGCAAGAGAGTCTTGGAACTCGTCTGAAGTTCAGTACACCTTATCACCCACAGACAGATGGGCAGTCCGAGCGTACTATTTAGACACTGGAGGATATGTTGAGGGCTTGTATGTTAGACTTTGGAGGATCATGGGAGGACCACCTACATCTTGTGGAGTTTTCTTACAATAATATCTATCAAGCGAGTATTCAAATGGCTCCGTTTGAAGCATTGTATAAAAGGAAGTGTAGGTCTCCACTGTGTTGGAGTGACGTGGGAGAATGTCAGATTCTGGGACCAGAGTTGGTGGTCAACACCGTAGAGACAGTTAAGAAGATATAAGGACACTTGCGAGCAGCGCAAGACAGGAAGAAGCAGTGGGCGGACCTTCATCGTCGTCCCTTGGAGTTTAAAGAGGGCAATCATGTCTTCTTGAGGATATCACCTACTAGAGGCACCATTCGTTTTGGAGGGCGTGGCTAGTTGAGTCCAAGGTATATTGGACCATTTCACGTGCTAGAGAGAGTGGGAGAAGTGGCATATCAACTTGCGCTACCACCTTCACTTGAGGGAGTACATGATGTATTCCATGTGTCGCAGCTTAGGCGATATGTGACAGACAGCAGTCATGTTCTCGACCATTCTGAGATCACCATTGGGCCGAGCTCGTCGTACCAAGAGCAACCCGTGGAAATCCTTGATTGTCGAGAGAAGGTATTGAGAAACCAGTCTATTCTCTTGGTTCGCGTGGCATGAAAGCATGGCGCACCAGGAGAATCAACTTGGGAGCGCGAGGACGACATGCGCAAACATTTTCCAAACCTATTCGTAGACCAAGGTATGAATTTACTTTGTTAATTTATATCTTATACCATCCTTGACTTCTATCGTGGCTTAGTTTTAATTTCGAGGACAAAATTTTTATAAGTTGGGTAGAATGTAAAACCCCTAATCTTAGAAACCGTATTAAGTATTTAATTAATTATTATTAATTTTTTATAGTAATTATTGGCTAATTAGAAGAAATAAAATTTATTAGGATTTTTATTTCTAGGTATTTGTGCATTTAGGGATTTATGGAGCAATTATTAATTTACCTTAATTTATTTCATGTAGAAGATCCTGTGGACAGTGGATAGATTAGTTGCATGCACTAAATAAATTTCCTAGAATTATATATATATATATATATATATATATATATATATATATATATATATATATATATATGAAGTATATTAATTGAAATAGAAAAGAATAATAGAAAAAGAAAAGAAAATAGAAATGAAAATAGATTAGAGAATAAAAGGAAAAGAAAAAGGAAAAAGAATTAATAAATGAATTAATAAAACCCTAAACCCATTACCTACCCTACCCTCTACCCGCAAACCCGTGTAGGCAATCAACAGCAGCAGCGCGCAGCTAAATTTTACCCCGCGCGTAAGCCTTAACCCGACCCCTCTCTCTCCATATATATTAATCTCCCTTCTTACAAAGCCCTAACCCTAAATGCCAAATCTCTTCATCTCCCTGAGCCGCCGCCGAAACCTCGACCCGACACCCGACCTAGAGCCACCGTTCGTAGGAGCGACCACCGCGACCACTGCACGCCCCCGTGCACACGACTGAGATTAAACAGCAACTTACCCCTATTCGCGACTCATTTCTCGTGCCATCGCTCGACCAAACTCGATCACGTCTTCACCGGTATGTTCACGACCTATCCCCCTTCCAGTAATGTGCATTAGTTTATCTCGAACAGCGCGTAATCACCCATATTTAAGGACTCGTATCTCCCTCCACAGAGATTCGAATTTAGTTTTTATTTTTGGTATACAAAGACCACCTAACAGAGATTTATTCCTATCAATTACAATATTTTAATTATTACTGTATGCTGAGTTTAATCAGATTAAAAATCCCGAAAACCTATTTTTTCCAACTTCCAGAAATTGTGATACGGAGTGCGCACCGCCAAACGGGACCGCCCTGTCGTATACCAATTACACCAAAAGGCACGTATGATATGTCCAGACGTGTGGGCTTTCGAGAAAATTGATTCGGACGCGTGTGCGCGTCGGAATCAACCCGTATCCGCAAAAAATTTCCGTATCGCGACTTTTGTAAAACTCTGCTCCATTTAATGTACGCTCGTCAGAACGCGATGAAACTTATGCCATTGGACTCGTGGTATCGCGCTGGTCCTGTAACCCAATTTTTACGCAGTTATGAGATAGTTGACCAAACTACCTATTTGCGAGCCCTACGGTTGACTTTTTGGACGAATTTGTGTTCGGCTCACCAGAATTCAAAATTGGATATACCATTGAGTTCGTACTGACATTAGAGTTTGTTTGACCTATAATTTGTCCCAATTAGAGACCTTTATACTTGGCACACTTTTTGGTGCAAAGTGGGCCACACGTGGACCCTACTTTGATCCGAAATTACTGTTTTGCTCCTGTGTCCAAATTGGACGAAAAGGGTAGTGTTTTCTAGCTATCTCTCTGATTTTGGAAACGTTGGTGATGTCTATTTCAGCATCCGGAGACGTTTGTTCGGAGGCCTTTGTTCCTGATCCCGTGTCCTTGATATCTGGACGATTACACCATACAGATTGCTTGCCAGGCAAGTATACCTTGCCATTGTACTGTGTTTACATTCTATATGATGCATGCATATTTTATTTCTGCTTATTCTTGTTCATATATTTTAAACTGTTATATAAAATTGAGCGTCCAAGGAAACTTGGGTGCAACGACGGTGTCGTCGTATTCTGTTTTTATTTATGTATATGCATTGTACCTACTTTATGAGACCACCCCATTATCATGAGACATTCTTATATTTCATTGTCCATGACACTATTCTTACACGAGTGTGAGTCACATATAGGACATGGACTTGCGTACACGGCTGGCCACCGGTATGTATAGGTCGTGCGACGGCTAGGGATAATTACCGATAGAAACTTTGTATGCTAGTAGACCTGGCAGTTATTTAGAGGTATCATTGTGTCATGGATGTGACATGCTTAGAGCATGGGGTAGGGAGAACAACAAGTAAGGCGTTTGGGCTCCGTTACACTTTCTTTTTATGTAACCCGCACGCTCCGCCGGAGATACGTGGTCGTGATGACTCCTATACTACCTGGAGACCTCTGAGGTTCAAAAGACGTCATGCTTTTTAGGCCCCTGAATCTCCAAGATAATCATGCCAATCCTATTTTTGGCCAGATAGCCCACTTGTTGGAAATTGCTCTCAAACTGCATTCACTTAGACGATTAGGCGACCCCATTGGATGTTTATTTTCAGTACTTTATTGGCATATTATTATGTATCTTGTTACGTCCCTCTGAGGACCTGGTACCTTTCCAGATATAGACGGGCAGGAGTATCTGCAGGAGTACGGAATTGGACCTGACGCTTCTTATCATACTGAGGAGGTCTTACCTTCGGAGTATCTTTGATTTATTGCAGCTGTTAGAGATTCTAGTTGCTATTTCTTTTGGACATTATTCTTATATTAGAGTTTGATTCTCTTTTCTCTTTAGTAGTTTTAGTATAGTCAATTTACAGTGGATTTGTTTCCATCTGACTATCATACTTTGAGACTTCCTATTTGATATTCAGTTATTTATTCCTATTTATTTATTTATTATTTGTGCTGTGGTTGAAATATAGATTGCGTGTGACTTGTTGACAATATATTACCTCTGGTGGATTGGACATTCATGTACAGCATACGTGTGTGTATGGTTTTCATATATTGAAGTTTGTATACATACAGCTGACGTGTTAAGTATTCCTAGTCCTACGTATTTTGGGACTGGGGCGTGACAATATGTGTGCACACAGAAATCAATATATATCCGTCAAAAAGTACCGTATCAGTCTGTTCTGACTGTCGTCCTAATTTTGTGTGTACTGGTCATTTCGTAACGAAACTTGTGTCATCGGATTCGCAGCATTACGCTGGTCCTGTGACCCAAATTTGGTTCGATTCTGAGAACGTTGACAAAACGTTATTTCGTGGGCCCCACGGTTCTATATTACAGGCAATTTCATGATCGGCTCATCGGAATCTAGTTATGGATGTTCTGTTGGGTTCATATCATCGTTCTGGACTCGTAGATACTAAGTTTGATAAATTTGGAGAACTTTGTCTCTGGTACATTTTTTGGTGCAAGACGGGTCCACTTGTGGACCCTGTGTTGACCAAAAATTGTATTTTTGCCCCTGCATCCTAATTAGACGTATGTATATGCTTTTCTGAGGATCTCACTCATTTCGGGACTATTGGTGATATTTGTGACAGCATCCAGGGATATCAGCTCCAGTTACCATTATTGCTCTGCTACTCCCCTAGCGAGTTCGTGTTCAATTCTTCGCCTGGTTTCCAGGTAAGTATACCTTGCCTTGTTGTACTGTTTAAAATTTATGTTAATATTATATATTACTCTCTCTATATTTTATAATTGTGCGCGTCCGAGAATGACTCGGGTGCAGTCGACGATGGCGTCGACGTTAGGACTTGTGTTTGACCCAGCGTCTAGTGGACGTACCCTAAGTGACGGAGTTATCATAATAACTTTGAGGCCTTAACACGTATCATTTTATGTCACATAGTGAGTTCATGATAGGATACGGGTTTACACACCCGACTGGCCATCGGTGCGAGTAGCTCGTGTGTTGGTACTTAGCATAGGTGTATTATCTTAGGTGACTTGCATTATAGTTACGAGATATCCATGTCGCACTTAAGACTTGTACAATGGCATTGGACGGGGAGGACGACTAGTAGGCGTATGGGACACCCACCTCCTATATACAGATACCGTATTCTTTGGAGCGATACGGACATATTTATTTATGCAGATACCGCGTTCTTTGGAGTGTTGGACCTTACATGTGCAGATACCACGCTCTTCGGGGCATTGGACGTTGTGCAGATACCACTCTCAAGAGAATGCTGGACGTATTTACTTATGCAGATACCACGCTCCTCGGAGCATTGGACATTATTATATATGCAGATTGCCCCAAGATTGGGGGGCATATGTGGCATATACTAGCCAGTCATGGCGATTGGTGAATTATGTCAGCATATATCTAGCTTACACTTCCCATACGTACTAAGTTGTCCTCAAATTGCATTCACTTAGGAGGATAGTTTACCCTAATTTACTTTACTCAGTATTTATATTATGGCATATACTTTTTGTATCTTGTTACGTCCCTCTGAGGACCTGGTTCCCTTCTAGGTTATTTATGTAGTTTGTATAATGCTTGATCTAGCAGATTGTGGACATCGTTACAGGTATCTTTATATTTTTTAGCTATTACAGTCATGTACTACTTTCCATTTTTGATTTTGCTTTTATAGCCTAGTGTTTATAGGCCTATATTCTTCTTTTGGCCTATTCTAACGGATGTATTATTGTGTTGCAGACTGATGATGCGTATCGTCCCTTCTTGAGATTTATTTACTATGGATTGAGATTTAGTTTAGTTGTTGCATATTAGAATTATATTTTTGCTTGATCACTTGACCGTGGATAGCGTAAGTGCACTTCGTCGGGTCCATTAAATTGGAAAGCCCTACGGAGTCGTACCAGCTGGCCATTGCCACGTGTCTGGTCCCACTTATTTTGGGACTGGGGCATGACATGGTTTTATTGGTGGCCCATGCAGGTCAGAGCGTATTATTTCGGTTATGTTACTGTACCGAACTAGCCTGCAACTTAGGATTAATGTTGAATAAGATCTCAATCCATAACTGATTTTAAAACTCCTATTGTATTCGATTGTCATCCTTGGACTCCAATATTGTATTCGCTTATTTACCGTCGATATCGTTATTATTGTTTCTCGTATTCCTTATTTCGGAGATTTGGATGCTCGCGCACGGTGATTTCCTCCAGGAGCAGATCCTAGTCAAGACGGAAAAAGGTATAATTTATGTAATATTCTATGAAAAGATGGTTACCCTTAGTAGGGTAGGATGATAGGTTCTTTCTAGATGTTAGAGCTAGTATAGATTGTTAGCATGAGAATTGAACCTAGTAGTAGACATCTAGAACCGATAAAACCCTACCTTTCCTTAAGGTAGCAGTGATTGTAAGTATTAGAAGCTAGAAAGATAGTTTGATTCTAAGGCTCTAGAATAATTTGGGAAAGATATAGCTAGATGCTAGGGGTTAGTCGTAGCCTCATGATAGTAATACAAGGAATTAGTTTTAGCCTCATGATAGTGATATAAGGAACGATATTATGAACTCGAGAAGATAAAATTTTAGACTCTCCCCTAGAAGAAGATTAGCCGATACCAATAAAACTGAGGCAAGAAATAACACTTTACGTGGCAGACCATAGTGGTTAACCTCTAGTTGCCTTATGACTTCTATTATCAGACCTAGGTTTTTCCACCCTTTAGATAATGATGATTATATGACTAAGCTAAAATAGATAGGTAGATTGCTAGACGTAGATTATTAGACCCAATATTTGGATGATGAGATAACTTGAGTACTACAGTATAGCTTTCAAATTAGATTAGATATACTTGATTTATTTGGGTTTTCAGTATCTATTAGGCTCGTGGTTTCACCATTGATAACTCGATTAGTTGAGCTAGTATCTGAAATAAAGCAATTACATTGAAGAATAAGAGTATCGACATATGTTATAGCCTTGAGTTGGATATCGTGAACTACCTATAATGGATGGCCATTTATAAACAAGATGGTACCCATGTAGTTTCGATGAAGGGTACGCATGGAGTAAACTAGGAGAAACCTCTGGTTCGAGGTAAAAAGGTAGAGTAGAAACAAGATAAGATTCGCGATAAGTACCTGACCTTAAGCTTTTTAAATTAACAGAAGGACCTGAACCAGAGACAAAGACGTTGGCTCGAGGTGATGACAGACTTTGAGACTGAGCTACAGTACCATCCGAAAAAGGCCAACGTGGTAGCTGACGCATTAAGTAGGAGGCCCATGGCATTGTTTTTTACTACCCAGCAACACCTATTGAGAGATCTGGAGAAGTTGGGTATAGAGATCACTATGCCCGGAGCAGGCGGTTAGTTGTCGAGTTTTCAGATAAAATTGACATTGGTTGAGAGGATCAAGGCTGCCTAGCCAACAGATGCCAGATTCTAAAGACTTCGACAGAGGACAGAGGCCGGGATGCAGAAAGGATTGCGTATACACGAGGATGGGACTTTGAGATGTGGAGATCATCTCTATGTTCTGAATGGAGAACTTCGTCAGGAGCTGATGTCGGAGGTGCATAGTTCAGCATACTCTATTCATCCAGGAGGCACAAAGATGTACAAAGACTTGAGGCAGTACTATTGGTGGCATGAATGAAGAGGGAGATAGCCCGCTTTGTGGCGAAGTGCCTGGTGTGTCAGCAGGTCAAGGCTGAGCATCAGAGGTCTGCAGGTTTACTTCATCCACTCCCGATACCTGAGTGGAAATAGGAGCACATCACTATGGACTTCGTTACGGGCTTTCCAAGGAGTTCCAGTGGTTGCAATACGGTGTGGGTAATCGTGGATCGACTCACCAAGTCCGCTAAATCTTTACCTTTCAAAGTTGGACAGTCTACAGAGGTCTTAACAGATATGTATATGAGGGAGATCGTGCGACTGCATGGGGTGCCAGTCAGTATAGTGTCCGACAGGGATACGAGGTTCACATCTTACTTTTGGTGGAGTATGCAAGAGAGTCTCGGTACTCGCCTGAAGTTCAGCACATCATATCACCCGTAGACGGATGGCCGGTCCGACACACCATTCAGACGCTGGAGGATATGTTGAGGGCGTGCATGCTTGATTTCAGTGGATCATGGGAGGACCATTTATATTGGTTAAGTTTTCCTACAATAATAGCTATCAAGCGAGCATTCAGATGACTCCTTATGAGGCATTGTACGGCAAAAAGTGTCGTTCCCCAGTGTGCTGGACTGATATGGGTGAGAGGCAGATTCTTGGACAGAGTTGGTTGTTCGTACAGTAGAGAAGGTAAAGAAGATCCAAGGGCACCTGTGAGCAGAGACAGACAAAAGCATTGAGAAAACGCGCATCGATGACCCCTAGAGTTTTAGGTTGGAGATTATGTGTTTCTAAAAATCTCGCCTATCTGAGGGACCATCAGGTTTGTAGGCTGAGGAAAGCTGAGTCCGAGATACATCAGACCATTCGATGTATTAGAGCACATCAGAGAGGTTGCCTACAGATTAGTATTGCCACAGATATTAGAAGGAGTTCCTGACGTCTTCCATATATCTCTGTTAAGGAGGTACGTGCCAGATCCGAGTCATGTGCTTGACCACTCGGAGATCACTGTCGGGCCGAGTTTGTCATATCAGGAGGAGCCTGTAGAGATTCTGGACAAGAGCGAGAAGGTGTTGCGAGGTCATACTATCCCCCAGTTCGTGTTGCATGGAGGCATCATGCACGAGGTGAGTCGATCTGGGAACGAGAGGATGATATTCGGCAGCATTTTCTCCATCTCTTTGAAGGCCTAGGTATGTAGTAGCATTTAATTTTAGTTAATAATTTTTACCATATGTCTGTTTTAATTTTGAGGACAAAATACTCTAAGGAGGGTAGATTGTAAACCCCCTCGACCAAATTTAGGTTTACCTGGCTTAGATAGAGAGACTATGGTTAGTTTGGAACTATTTAGAATTAGAACATAGTGTTTTAAATTAATTTACAAATTTTGTATTACTTGGTGCACATTACCGTTGTTTAAATATATAGAGCAATGCACTAGTATTTGCTTTCGAAGAAATTTTATATCCTTGACCTAGACAAGCCAATCTTTAATCCTGACCTTTGTGTCACTCATGAATGAACACTCTTGTACTTTATTTTAATTTTACAATATTCGTGCACATTTTCTAATGTTAAATCCAACTTTGCATCCTTGTCCGTTCCAATCGAAATTGGAGACACAACCCCGACCCGTTTCATGCAATCCAATTTATGAACAATAATTTATTCCGAGTTTACTACATCCATGACACTTGTATCCCACCCAATTTTAATCATATGCACTTTCAATTAATTAAAGAACACCATTGACACTAATTTTAATTAAATTGGAGCAATGACTCAACCTAACCCAAAACTAGACCCAACACCAATCCAAACCCACACCCACACCCTCATGACTTATATAAAATACCACACACCAAATTTTCCTACTTCAGCACACCAAACATGGTGATTTTCCACATTTAATCCTAATTCTCCTTTTTGTGCAAGTTCTAAACTATTGGGGACTTTTATGCAAATAATAAGCCATGTGTCCACCTCCTATTGGTTGGAACAAATGAAAGAAACCCACTTTGGCATGCTTGACCGATCACATATGTATCTCTCCCTCTTTGTATGACACTATGCAACCTATATTAAATCCTAACCTCTTTTCCAAACCCCCAACACATCTCCACCCTCCATTCAAATTTCAACACAACCTCATCACTCATTCCGTCATGAAAACCCCACCCTCTCCTTGGGAACCTAGCCGGCCCTAATCCCTAGGCAACACTCTCTCCCTCTCTTCTCATTTAAACCATACCCTCTCCCTCAACATGCAATCATCATCACCACCATTAACCACCATCACCATCTTCATCACCTACACCACCATCACCACCACCTTCTCCCATTTCCTCACGACCACCATCACCACCATCGACAACCGCCACCACCAACGTCATCCTCACGACCACCACCACCACCACCATCGACAGCCTCCACCACCATAGTCATCCTCACGATCACCGCCACCACCATCGACAGCCTCCACGGCAAGCTTTACCACCACCACGAACCGCCTCCACTGCCATGGCCTCACCCGAGCTACCACTATCTCCACCATGAGCCACCATGACCCATAACCACCCGAGCTTCACCTCCTCCCTCTTCTAACGTCATGACCCCCGCAGCCCTCACCTCAACGAGCCACTGTCGTCATCACCACCGCCACCATCTCCGCCAACCACCACCACCAGTAAACCGTCGCAGCTGCTTCAAACTGTCGTTGTTGCTGCTTTAAACCGTCGTTGCCGTTGTTAAAGCTGCAGCTACTGCCACGCCGCCGCTGACCGCCGTATCCTGGCCCTGCACCGCCGCGAGCTGCCGTGTCCAGGCCCTGCGCCACCGCGAGCTGCTGTCGAAGCAGTTGTTGTTGTTGTTGCGTCTACTGCTACTGTTGCTATTTTACTGTTGTTGTTGCTTCCCCGACCTCCTTCGGCAACCCCGGTCATCGCCGACCACCCCTCAATGATCGCCGACCTACCCGCGACATCCCCGACCACCACCAACCACCGTTGGTCACCCACAGAGGACACGAGTACACACCATGACTGCGAGCACCCGATGCCAAGTCAGAACCAAGTTCCAACCACCTGTTTTTACGAGGCAATTTTTCCTTCCACGTTCAACCGATTCCCAAAATGCCTTCTCTGATATACTCTCCATGTAACCCTCTTTCATTGTCTTCAATTAGAATAATTTTATTTGATTTCTATTGTTTGTAATTTAAGTTCCAAATCAATAAAAATGGCTTTTAAAAGACATTAAAAAAATTTGATACAGAGTTGATTCCGTCAATCCGGGCAACCTCGTCATATACCGATAGCACCAAAAGGCGTGTATCGTCAACGTGGACGTGTGGGCTTTCGCGGAACTTGATTTGGATGTGCGTGCACACCGAAATCAACGTGTATCTATCAAAAAGTACCAAATTGGCATGTTCTGACACTCGTCCTAATTTTGTGTGTGCATGTCGTTTCGTAACGAAACTTGCTCCATCGGATTCACAATGTTACACTGGTCATATAACCCAATTTTGGTTCGATTTTGAGAACATTGACGAAGCATCATTTCGTGGGCCCCACGGTTCCACATAACGGGCAATTTCGTGATCGGCTCATCGAAATCCAGTTTTGGACGTTCCGTTGGGTTTATATCATCATTTTGTACTTATAGACACTAAGTTTGACAAATTTGGAGAACTTTATCTCTGGCATATTTTTTGGTGCAAGACGGATCCACTAGTGGATCCCGTGTTGACCAGAATCTGTAATTTTGCCCCTGCGTCCAAATTGGACGTATGTATATGCTTTTCTGAGTATCTCACTCATTTCTGGAATTGTTGGTAATATTTATGACAGCATCCGGGGATATCAGCTCCAGTTTTCTTTGTTGCGCTGCTACTTCCCTGGCGAGTTCGTATTCGAATCTTTGCCTGACTTCCAGACAAATATACCTTGTCTTGTTGTACTGTTCAAAATTTAAGTTAATATTATATATTATACTCTTTATATTATATAACTGTGCGCATCCGAGAATGACTCAGATACAGTCGACGATGGCGTCGACATTAGGACTTGTGTTTGACCGAGCGTCTAGTGGGCATACCCTAAGTGACGGAGTTATCATTATAACTCTGAGGCCTTGACACATATCATTTCATGTCATAGAGTAAGTTTATGATAGGACACGGGTTTACGCACTCGACTGGCCATCGGTGCGAGTAGCTCATGTGTTGGTACTTAGCATAGGTGTATTGTCTTAAGTGACTTGCATTATAGTGACGAGATATCCACGTCGCGCTTAAGACTTGTATATTAGCATTGGACGAGGAGGACGACTAGTAGGCATATGGGACACCCACCTCCTTTATACAGATACCGCATTCTTCGGAGCGATATGGACGTCTTTATTTATGCAGATACCGTATTCTTTGAAGTGTTGGACGTTACATATGTAGATACCATGCTCTTTGGGGTGTTGGACGTTGTGCATATACCACTCTCTACAGAACGTTGGACGTATTTACTTATGCAGATACCACGCTCCTCGGAGCGTTGGACATTATTATATATGCAGATTGCCCCAAGATGGGGGACATATGTGGCATATACTAACCAGTCACGACGATTGGTGAATTACGTCAGCATATGTCTAGCCTACACTTCCCATAGGCATTAAGTTGTCCTCAAATTGTATTCACTTAGGAGGATAATTCACCCTGATTTACTTTACTCAGTATTTACATTATGGCATGTACTTTTTGTATCTTGTTACGTCCCTCTGAGGACCTGGTTTTCTTCTAGGTTATTTGTACAGTTTGTATGATGCTTGATCTAGTGGACTGTGGACATCGTTGCAGGTATCTTTATATTTTTCAGCTATTACAGTCATGTACTACTTTTTAGTTTTGATTCTGCTTTTATAGCCTAATGTTTATAGGCCTATATTATTCTTTTGGCCTTTTCGAACAGATAAATTATTGGGCTGCAGACTGATGATGCGTATCGTTCCTTCTTGAGATTTGCTTACCATGGATTGAGATTTAGTTTAGTTTTTGCTTGTTTAAATTATCTTTTTGCTTGATCACTTGACCGTGGACAGCGTAAGTGCACTTCGTCGGGTCCATTAAATTGGAAAGCCCTACGGAGTCGTACCAACTGGCCATTGCCACGTGTCTAGTCCCACGTATTTTGGGACTGGGGCGTGACACCAATGCTTGCTCATAAAATGAACTAAGGCAAGATCGAAAGACCACAAAATAGCTTGCATGCTTCATATAAACAACGTGTTGATTGGTATAGTTGGGTTAGCTCACCTTCACCAGTGTATTTTGATGTACTGACCCTCATTGCAATAGGTTCCCCGCACCAAGGAGATCCTACACGAACCTAAAGCGACTTCACAATCCAGTCCACCTACCGACACACCCTGATCGTGCCACAGAAGTAGCATTTTAAAGTTTCCAGGAGCTCGTCCACAAACTTATGCAGCTCCGTGGGAAGGCAAAAGCTTCGCTAGAAGGTCTTTAATATTTTAAAGTTTTAGTAAAAGGATATAATGTACGGGACAACTATCTTATTTTGAATCCACTTTTGTAAGCCCGTGCGGCAATTATCCGACTCGTTCAAGAGTTTGCAAAAGATGTTCATTATCAATAAAGAGAACTTTTTCTATGTTTCAATATTTTGTTTCAATTATCTGTGTACTTTGAATATGTGCTCATGATATAAAATACCATAGCCTTGTGCATTGTGCAACCTAGGCACGCACGATGTTATGCCCGGAGGACGACTATCGATTCTTCGGAATTGAGGTGTGACATATTGGTATCAGAGCACAGCTTCGTCCTTTGACCCTCGTATCAAAAAAAGTTCTTTTAACGATCTATTCCCTATGCGAACTCTTGAACTCGTTTGGCTAAAATAAGATACGTTCCATACAATGAGTCCATAATACATTATAAGCCTAATATAAGTTACCTTCTTTTGAAGGAATGACTCAAGCACAAGCATCAGCGCTAGCACAAACAGAGGTACAAGTCCAGGAAAGTAGTTTCGGCACCTCGGAAAGTTCTAGAAGCCAGTGAGTCGTGCCTCGTGTCAACCCGATTGAGTGAATAATACGAATGCTTGAGGCTAGCCAACAGAGGGACGAGGCTCGTTATGAGCTAGCTGAGAAGCGGACGAAAGAATGATAGAGCAAGTTTGAAGGCAATCTAGAAGCCTGATTTGCAGTCCAATAAAAGTAGGTAGATGCCCTACAACAGATCTTTCAGACCTTGGTCTGCAACCATTCCGTGACGACAGCAGTGACACCGGTGGAGCTACCCGCGGCTGAAATCAAAATTCCTCAAACTCCAAAGAAGAAGGAAGTGACTACCTTCGACTTTGTTGACCTCAAGAAGGTCTGCAATACGCCATTTAAGGGGACTGAGGATCCGGTCGGGGCTCTAGATTGGCTGGCAGAGCTTGAGGATCACTTCAAATTACTAAAGCTACTTGAGAAAAAGCGTGTTGTGTGTGCCCAACTACAACTCCGTTTGAACGCGCATGATTGGTGGGACATACATCGAAGATCTCTTCCAGTTGACGATGAAGATGAGAAGATTGCGTGGGCTACCATCCGTGGCACATTCGAAGAGGAGTTTCTACCCCCTCCTATACGTCAAAAAAGGGATAACGAGTTCGTGCATCTCTGTCGAGGCAATATAACAATGAAGTAGTACTCTATCGAATTCAACCGGCTCACCAAATTTTTAAGCTCATATTTACCTGATGGGCAAGTCGTACGGGATAATTTCAAGGTGGTCTGTGACTTGCTATCTATGCATACGTGGTCGTTCTCCAATACCTGACGATACGGGAAGTTCTCAACCATGCCCTTTCTCTTGAATCGTAGTATCCTTCCATTACTGTCGGCACGGTGCATACTTCCAATCATAAGTGCCATAGCAATGCGGAAGAAAATACCGCTCCAAAGTGCCCAAATAACGATGGTCAACAGAAAGAAAATTCAGGCCAAATATGTCTCTTATATAAGAAACCTGGGTACGCCATCGATACATATCCTATAAAACTTGGATTATACCTCACCTGCGGTGAATCAGACCATGGAGTTAGTGACTGTCCGCGCCACGCTAATCGTCGACCTCTGCATCCAAATCAAGCCACAGCACCCCAAGCCAACCGAGCCGCGTCGCGCCGCAACAAGAGCATCGCCAAGCTCAAGGCCGGGTGTACACTATGACACAGGAAGAGGCCCTACCATCGGACACCGTTGTGTCAGGTATATTACTTTTTAATAACATACATGCTCGTGTGCTATTTGATTCTGGTGCAACGCATAGCTTTATATACACAAATTTTGACATAGAAAATATGATAAAAATGACACAATTGTATCTAGACCTTAGTGCTAGCACCCCATCGGACACGAAAATACATGTTCGTTCAGTATGTCAGGGCGGTCACGTCTGTATTGGGGGAAAAAAACTTTCGCTAAATATTTTAGTCCTAGATATTCGGAATTACGACATCATCTTGGGGATGGATTAGCTCGACGCTTGTACGACAACTATCGAATGTGCCGAGAAATGAATCATCTTTTGTCTACCTAGAGAAGCTGAATTCTGCTACACGAGTGGCCCAGCAACAGATGCGTCAGGGGCCTATTTGGTAATTTCTGAGATGTCAGCTCGGCGGATGCTACACTCTGGTTGCGAGAGATATTTAGTGTCAGTTTGGGACACGCAGCTGGATTGCGCAAACGTTGAGTCATATTCCGTTGTGACGGAGTTCCCATATGTGTTTTTGAGCGAACTACCTGGCATGCCACCCGACCGAGAAATCGAGTTCAATATCGATACATTCCCAAATATACAACCGATTTCTAAAGCCCCGTACAGAATGGCCCCTGATGAACTAAAGGAGTTAAAGTACCAACTACAAGAAATACTTGATCGTGGTACATTAGTCCTAGCGTGTCTCCTTGGGGTGCGCATGTACTCTTCGTGAGGAAGAAGGATGGAATGTTGCGACTCTGCATAGACTATCGGGAGCTAAATAAGGTCACTATCAGAAAAAAAGTATCCCCTGCCCAGGATAGACGACCTCTTTGATCAGTTGCAAGGAGCATCGATGTTTTCAAAAATTGATTTTTGCTCTGGCTACCACCAATTGAAGATTAAGCCAGAGGACATGCCAAAGTCAGTATTTTAAACCTGTTATGGCCATTATAAGTTTTTTGTTATGCCGTTTGGACTGATGATTGCCCCTGCCGCATTCATGGATTTGATGAACCATGTGTTCTGACTATTTCTCGACAAGTTTGTGGTAGTATTTATAGACGACATCTTAGTATACTCGAAGAATAAGGATGAACACGCAGGACACCTGCGGATGGTGCTTCAAACTCTTCGAGACAATAAGTTGTACGCGAAGCTGAGCAAGTGCGAGTTCTGGTTGGACAGCATATCCTTCCTCGGGCACATTATTTCCACGAAGGGCATCTCAGTCGACCCAAAGAAAGTTGAAGCCATCGTGAAGTGGAAAAGGCCTGAGTCAGCTAGCGACATTCGAAGCTTTCTTGGTCTAGCAGGCTACTACAAGATATTTATAAAAGATTTTGCAAGGATCGCCTCGCCTTTGACTCATGTCACTCGGAAGGGAGTAACGTTCGCATGGACGGACGACTGTGAAGCTTCATTTATGGAGTTAAAGCAGCAACTTGTCTCAGCCCCAATTCTTACCCTTTCGAATGGACCCAATAATTTTAAGATCTACAACGATGCCTCGGGAAAGGGTTTAGGATGTATCCTTATGCAGAGGGACAAAGTGATAGCCTTTACGTCGAGGCAGCTAAAGTCTCACGAAAGGAACTATCCAACGCACGACCTAGAACTTGCGGCGGTGGTGTTCGCACTGAAGTTGTGATGGCATTACCTCTATGGTGTGCCATGCGAGATCTTCACGGATCATAAAAGCCTCAAATATCTCTATACTCAAAAGAATTTGAATCTACGACAACGACGTTGGCTTGAACTCCTTAGCGACTTTAACTTGATGATCAGATACACACCAGGCAAGGGCAACGTTGTAGCTGACGCGTTGAGTCGAGTGTTCATTGGAAGCTTGGCTATCGATAACATACTGCGAAGAGATCTCGAAAGTTTAGATATTACACTCCGAATCAGATACAAAAAGGGAGCGCAAGTGGCTCAGCTGCGCCTCGAGCCAGACTTATTAGAGAAAGTTAAGTCCCCTCAGAAGGACGACCTATTCCTAGAGAAGATACAAAATCTTATCTCAGCAGGAAAGGCGACCAACTTTGCGATAAGCACGGATAGGATGATACGGGTGAAGGAAAGATTGTGTATTCCTAACGATACAAACCTTATAAAGGAGATACTCATCGAAGCCCACTATTCGAGTTACACTTCACATCCGGGAAGCACGAAGATGTATCGATACCTCTGTACGATATTTTGATGGCACGACATGAATAGGATGTGGCACTATTCGTGTTGTAATGCATGACTTGTCAGAGGGTAAAGGCCGAGAACCAGAATCCGGATGGAGAGATACAGAACCTTACTATATCGGAGTGAAAATGGGAACACATAACAATAGATTCTATTGTTGGTTTGCCAAAGACGCAACGGAGGAATGATGCCGTATGGGTCATTGTCGATCGACTCACCAAGTTAGCTCACATTCTTCCTATCAAAGTTACTTGGAGTGCCGACCACCTGACACAGATCTACCTCAACGAGATCGTTCGACTCCACGGTGTGCCCATATCCATTGTCTCTGATTGAGATGGTCGATTGTTATCACGCTTATGGGAAAGCCTTCAGTCAGCAATGGGGACGAAGTTGAAGTTCAGCTCCGTCTACCATCCTTAGACGGACGGTCAAACAGAGCGGGTCAACCAAATCTTCGAAGATATGCTGCAGCTCTGCGCCTTTGACTTGAAGTCAAGTTGGTACGTTGTCACGGGTCGTGACAGACTTACATCTACTGTTAACCGAATTTGCATACAACAATAGCTATTAATACAGTGTTCAAATGGTGCCGAATAAGGCGTTGTATGGGCGAAAGTGCAGATCCCGGATCTGTTGGGATGAAGTTGGTGAACGACAAATTTTTAGGCCGAAACTCGTAGAACAAACCGTCTAGAAGATTCGCTTGATCCGTGAACGGCTGAAGGTAGCACAGAGTCGTCAGAAAAGCTACTCAGACACGCACCGTTGACCTATTGAGTTCCTAGAAGGCGATCGAGTATTTCTCAAAGTCTCATCGATATGAGGAGTTACCAGATTTGGATTAAAGGGGAAGCTAAGTCCAAGATTCGTCGGTCCGTTCGAGATACTTAAGTAAGTCACATGCTGGTCGCATATCAGATTGCCCTGCCATCATCACTATCTGAAGTGCACGATATCTTCTACGTTTCATAGCTTAGGAAGTACGTATACGACCCAAGTCATATGGTAGATCTTGATCAACTGAACTTAAAGGCAGACTTGACTTATGTTGAACATCATGGGGGGATCTTGGATTACAAAGAGAAGCTGCTTCAAAGTCGTTCGGTTCCTCTCATGAGCGCACTTTGGCAAAATCATTCGGTCGAGAATCAACTTGGGAGCTTGAGTCTGTGATGAAGGAAAGGTTTCCTTCATTGTTTCATAGGGTAGGTCATATTCCTAAGTTTCATGGACCAAACTTCATATTAGTTGGTTAGGATGTGGTGCCCCGTTCCCCCTATTCGGGGAGCGTGGCTAAGAAATAATAATTGGAATCATTCGATTGGGATAGATTGAATTAAGAGATTATCCTCGTTATGGATTTGCTTCTTCGAAATTGATTCCCATATTCAGTGGACCATGCCCCGGGGATGGACTTAGCGGCAGAGTCAAGAGGGACCTCTCCGCTGTAAGTTTTCTTGCCTAGTTTTCGCTGTCGCCTTGTTGCTTTCGTACTTTTGAGTTGGTTTTTGGATTTGCATTTTCTTGAATGGTTTTGATGGATTTTATTGATTTTGTTCATTGAACTGCATTTTATTCTGAGCTTGAAAAGAGTAGAAGAGGTATTGATCATATGTTCGTAGCAATGCAGGTGATCGTGTAGTAGACGTCGTGCGACCGGAGTCTTGAAGCACCTCTTTCCTTTCTCCAACCAACTTGTGAGTGGCTATAATTCGATTCAGTTGACCCTTCTTCTAAGTCTTCACACCTAAAATCTTGCATTCTTGATTGTTTAGATCAAACGATATCATAATAACTAAAAAGATGTCTAGATAAAAAGGAATAGACTTGGACTACTTGTGCTTGTCAAACAACTTAGAAATGGTTATCTTGTTGCATGCTAGTTCACTTGAATGTCCTTTCATAGTGTTTCCAATTCAAGTTAGAATGTATACTTCTTCTCTAATTATGCTATGTATAGAACACATCTTGTTATGCAATAAACTATTCAGGAAGACTATGCAAAATGAATCATGCCATGCTACTTGTCCCGTACTCGTGTTGCCTTAAACTGCATCACTTGATAACTTAGCATAGATGCCATTTGATCATGGACAACTTATGCACAATATCATAGTTCTGCGGACGGTCGATAGGCACTGTCATCGATCCGATCCAGACGGAACTTCTAGTTTAGTCTTTTGTTCTGGACGGGATGGCTTATAGCGCACCTTGTTCTTTTGTTGCATACCATCCTCGTCAATGACTATTGTCCATAATAGAATTATGCTAGTAATTCCCTCATATATTTAAACTGTACAAGCTAACTATGTCTTCATGGCAGGAAAGGTCATGGTAAGTATTGTGCAGGTGATTCAGACGGGCAGGTAAAAGTCACCGAACAGTGGCATGTTTATTTCAGTTAAGTTGCATATCCAATGCTTGCTTGTAAAATAAACTAAGGCAAGATAGAAAGACCACAAAATAACTTGCATGCATTGTTTATGGTGATAAATGGGAAAAGATTGATAATATGGAAAATGAGGTCTTATATGAAAACCCGACCTTCTTTTATGTTTACAAACAACAAGATTGTACAAATTTGATCCTACACGAGGATGTCTAAGTACAATTTATTTAATCTGGGTGAATATTTCTATAGGTGTCTGATCTGCAGTCGATCACTTTAGCCCTTGGACCACACGATGTTGAAGAAGTGTCGTGGAAGACAGGTAGCAGCTTCGAAGGTTGCTAAAGAGGGTGGATGCCCGATGCCAAAGTCGTCGATCCCTTCTCTTTGCTTGAGCTCTGGATTCTCCTCTCTCTCTCTCTCTCTCTCTCTCTCTCTCTCTCTCTCTCTCGACCGTTGGATCTGGTACTGGATCTCTTGATCAGTTTTCAGACCTAACTTCTTCGACCCTCCAATTTGTCGACCCTTTTTCCTTATTGATAGAGGTCTCTATTTATAGAGTTTTAGTGATAGTGACCACACAGTCGGCATAGAAACCAAGTAGTAGAAAGTACAGCACCATTTTACACGACGGTAAAATAACCAATGCCTGCGTATAAATGACCTTTTGAGTGAGCATGTGACGCACGTCCAACTAAGGGACAGAACGCGTATATCTGCTACGAAGATCACAGCGTAGAAGTCACGTAGGTAGTTATCCCTTGTGTAGAAGAGGTTGGCATAGAAGCCAAATAACTGTCACCATAGCATAGAAGCCAAGTAGGCATAGAAGCCGAGTAAGCATAGAAGCCAAGTAGGCATAGAATCCGAGCAGGCATAGAAACCGAGTGGTCATAGAGGCCGAGGAGGCGTAGAAGCCGAGTGGGCATAGAAGCCGAGCAGGCGTAGAAGCCGAGTGGGCATAGAAGCCGAGCAGGCGTAGAAGCCGAGACGATGTAGACATTTTAGCCAGAATTATGGCTCTTAGAGATATAATCAAATCTCTTGCATTAAATACAGAGATCTGCCCCCATCCTGTGCATTAAATACAGAGGCTTGTCTTTAAGATTTGCCATCATTCTGTGCATTAAATGCAGATACGCGCCTCGAATTCTGTATGAAAAGTGACTGCTGATGTGGTGGTCTTTTTGCCTTCTGCGGAGCGTAAGAAGCTCACGTCTGCCTGTGTAAAACTGGGCGGCATATTCCCTTATATGCGTAAAAGTAGTTTACGCAAAGGGGATGTCACTAAACGACGGTTCGGTGATATTTAATCCAATCTCCAGCATTAAATGTGGAGATTCGCCATCATCCTGTGCATTAAATGAGGAGGCGTGGTTTGAAGGTCTGCCACCCTTCTGTGCCTCAAGTGCAGAGACGTGCCTCGGACATCTGTCAGTATTCAGCGCTTTAAATGCAGAGATGTGCCTCGAGTAACTGTCACCGCTCTGTGTATAAGATGCAGAGACGTGCCTCAAGCCCTGTACGAAGCGCAGCTTTTGACGTGGCAAGTTGTTTGTCTTCTGCGGAGCGTAAACAGCTCACATTCGCCTGTGTAAAACTAGGCAGCGTATTCCTTCGTATGTGTAAAAGTGGTTTACGCAAAGAAAATGGCAGTAAATGACAGCCAGGTTGCAGTGTCGCGCCATTATGATACCCGTCGTTTGGGTTGTCGTGCTGTGCTTTTTGTCAGGAGTCCAGACGACAGGTTCATTGCGTGATCTGACATGTTCATTTTGAAGAATACGAAGCGTTCCTCGTACACTTCAATGTTGTATTAAAAGCGGCTAGGTTTTACGCCATGAAGGCGATGTAGCACCTCTTTTACGCTGAAGCGGCCTGGTCACATCGCACTACGCGGATGGTCCTTGAGCTTATATTTTACGCTGTGCTCAGCGGAGAAGCTCTGTTGCAAGTTGATGGCTCTGAGGTTATCTTTTTACGCTGTCCTGTATGAACATGCTGCGTATAGCTATCCAGCGTATTTTTTATGCTTCTACATGCATCATATAAACAATGTGTCGATTGGTATAGTTGGGTTAGCTCACCTTCACCAGTGCATTTCTATGTACTGACCCTCGTTGCAACCGGTTTCCTACACCAAGGAGATCCTGCACGAACCTAAAGTGACTTTTCGATCCAGTCCACCTACCGTCATGTCCTGATCGTGCCACAGAAGCGACATTTTAAAGTTTTCAGGAGCTCATCCACAAACTTATGCAGCGCCGTGGGAAGGCGATAGCTTCGCCAGAAGGTCTTTAATATTTTAATTTTTAATAAAATGATGTAATATACAGGACGACTATCTCATTTTGAGTCCACTTTTGTAAGCCCGTGTGGCAATTATCCGACTCGTTTAAGAGTTTGTAAAAGATATTCAATATCGTTAAAGAGAACTTTTTCCATGTTTTAACGTTTTCTTTCAATTATTTGTGTACGCTCAATATGTGCTCGTGATATAAAATACCTTAGCCTTGTGCGTTGCACAAACTAGGTACGCACGGTATCATGCCCGGGGGACGACTATCAATTCTCCAGAATCGGGGCGTGACACATTCTGAGTGTAGACATACTTCAGACTTTTGTGATCTATGTAATTCTTAATCCGCTCTCCATAAAGGTAGTGTCGCCATAGTTTTACTGTAAATATCACCGGAGCTAGCTCCAGATAATGTGACGGATAATTCTTCTTATGAACCCTCAGTTGTCTCGATGCGTAAGCTATCACCTTATCGTGTTGTATCAGTACACATCCTAGTCTGATCCCAAATGCATTGTTATACACCATAAATCCTCCAGATCTAGAAGGAAGTGTCAGGATCGGTGCTGTCGTCATACGCTTCTTCAGGTCATCGAAAGCTGTCTGACACTCCCCAGTCCAGATAAACTCATCGCCTTTACGTGTCAACCGTGTCATAGGTGCAGCGATCCTCGAGACCTTTTCCACGAACCTCCGATAATATCTAGCAAGTCCGAGAAAACTTCTAACCTCCATAACTGATGTAGGGGTAGGCCACGTCTCTACTGCGACGATCTTCTATGGGACAACTGATAGTCCATCTCCAGAGATTATGTGACCAAGGAAAGGTACCCTATCCAAGCAGAACTCGCACTTGCTAAGCTTGGCATACAGCCTCTCCTGTCTCAGCGTCTCCAACACAATCCTGAGATGCTCCTCGTGCTTTTCCTAGCTCTTGGAATACACCAAGATATCGTCAATAAATACCACCATGAACTTATCCAAGTACGGGTGGAAAACCTTGTTCATCAGGCTCAAAAATATAGCTGGCGCATTGGTTAAATCAAATGGCATGACTTAAAACTCATAGTAACCGTACTTTATCTGAAAAGTTGTCTTCGAAATATCCTCTTTTCTCACCTTGATCTGATGATAGCCGGATTTGAGATCGATCTTCGAGAATACACATGCGCCACTCAACTGATAAAATAAAGCGTCGATGCATGCAGAGGGTACTTGCTTTTTATTGTTACAGCATTTAGCGCCCTGTAATCGATACGCAAATATACCTTACCGTTCTTCTTCGACACAAATAAGATGGGTTCTCCCCATGGAGAAATACTAGCCTGAATAAAACCCTTGTCTAAGAGATCATCTACTTGGACCTTCAACTTAACCAACTCTTTCGGTGCTAGTCTGTAGACAAGGGAAGTAACTGGCTCAGCTCCGAGAGTCAACTCTATAGTAAACTCTATCTCTCTGCCAGGTGACCGGCGTGGAAGATACTCGAAAAACACATCATCAAACTTTAATATAATATGGGGTTACAATGGTTCACCTTTTGTAATATGTGATGCGAAGGTAGGTTGGACATCATGCTTTCGGGCTCCCCAAAGAAACTCAAACTTAGGGTGATCTGGTGGTCAAAATATAACGTACCCAAGTCGGCAATCTAGCGTCGCATGGTATTGGCTCAACCAATCCATGCCTAGGACAATGTCATAGTCTGGCATAGAGAAAACTAAAAATTGGGCACGCATCTCTCGCCCGCAAATAACTACTGAACAAGATCTATAAGTGTCGCTAACTGGTACTATTCCACCTCCCGTAAGAATCTTCTTAATCTTCGGAAGGGGTGTAGTTGCTATTCTATAGGTGGCCACAAAACTAGCAGCTATGAAAGAGTGTGTAGCACTAGAATCAAATAATACTACTGTTGGTAATAAAGCTACTAAAATAGTACCTGTGATCACCTCTCCAGCGGTCTCTGCCTCCTCAATGCTCATTGGAAAGACCTGGCCCTATCCTAGTGCTGGTGCCCTCGACTGTTGTCGAGCCTGTGGAAACAAACTGCATGTGGGGCCAAGGGTGGCCTCCTCTGAATTCCTTCTGGTGCTGGTGGTCGCATCGTTCCAACTCCTGCGTAGGGCGGCCTTGGTCTTGTAAAGACTGGCCTGGGAGGCTGCTAGTAGGGCCTAGGTGCTAGTAAGGCTGGTTGATGAACCATCGGTAATGGAACCCTTTGCTCTGGACAATCCCTGACTTCATGCTGGTCAGATCCATATCTCATGGATACTCCCAACCTCTGTCGATAATCTCTCAACATGTGTCCCCTCTTGCCGTAGTAATGGCAAGTAGAAATTACTGGTCCCTACAAGGATGCTGCTCTCTGCTGCTGTGGTACCATGGAACATTGTACAGGTCCTTCCTGCTGTACTCGAACTGACGATAATGATGCATAGTAGCGCTAAAGACTGCCCTCCATCTTTTTGATATGATCCTGATATCGGCTGCTAACAGAACCTCGGAGTAGGAGGTGGGGGCTATAGATCCAATAAACCTATGTGTCTCAAAACTCAGGCATTTATAGAACTTTTTGGCCTTCTTCTCCTCAGTCAAAATCAAGTACGGGATAAAATGGCTCAAGCGGAGGAACTCAGCATTGTACTCCTCAATGGTCGAACTGTCTTGCCTGAGGTTTTGGAACATGTCCCAAAGTTCTGCACTGGCAGTAGAAGGAATAAATCTCTCCTTGAAGAGCCAAGAGAACTCCTCCCAAGTGACCTGATCGGGCCCTAAACGCTCCTCCTCTAAAATCCACCAGTTATGAGCGTTGTTGGTAAGCTACATCCTGACAGCGGTCATCCATCTATGTCTTAGAAGATCGGTGGCCTCCAACTGGTGTTGAATGTTGGTAAGTCATACGTGTACCACCATCGGCTCCTCCGTGCCAGTAAATGGAAGTGGTATCATACTACGGAAGTCTATGACAGACCCCATCGTCGACTGGCAATCTGGTGGTGGCGCCTGTCCTAAAGCTGTTACAATACTCTCTTAAAGACTCAACATGGCGCTGCTGGCCTGCATCATAGCGTAGATCATCTGTAATATCGACGGCCCGTCCATGGGTTGCCGTGGTGGAAAGGGCATGTATGGCATATGTGGGGGAATTGGAGGTGGTGGGGGAAATTGTTGCTCCTCCTGTCCTGCGACCCGCTGGCCCTCGTGATATGCCTGGTGCGGAGACTAGTGCCCGTCCGGAGGCACCTCTGACTGCCCAGATGACTGTCCCTGGGGAGCTAGGGTCAACAAAAGAACCTGCCCCAGTGTCGGTTCCCCAGATGACCCGATGTCATGGAGGACATTGCCCGGCTGCGTGACACATCCGCTAAGGAGATTTATAACTTTGGAAAGAAGTCATGTTTGAGATCAGAATTTTGGAATAAAAAAGAATACAAATTTGGCAAAATAAAATCAAAATATAGGTGTTATGTGAAGTACTCAAGCATGTAGATGAGATCCTAATATCTATTCCTAATTGCAGGCTTGCTTGGCAGAGTCAGGTAACCAAGATGATTTAAATCGGACCTACATGGGCCACCACAAAAACTGTGTCATACCCCAGTTCCAAATATAAGGAACTGAGCCACGTGGCATTGGCCAGCGGGTACACTTCGATGGACATCCCAATCTAATGGGCCCAATGGAGTGCACCTAATCTCATTAAAACATAAGCAATGTAAAGTACAATGATATATCCAAACATTAAAACATAAGCAAAGTAACTAATCTCATCCAAAGACATAAGAATATAAAACACATAGAGAAAATAAGTCTACTAATGTGCAGAAAGAAAATAAGTATGAAAATATATCATAATACAATACGAATAGAGTCACACGGGGACAAACCCACTAATACAAGTACTCAATGAAAGCAAGCAATAATATAACTTAGGCCGATATCTGCTAACTAGATAATGATATTGGACCCAAAGTGAAGTCACTACCAGTGATCAAGTAAAGTCCTCGGGAAGGATCTCATTCTTTGCTGCAAGTCCTGCTCCTGGATATACACCCGGCCCGTACTCCTTTGGGTAATCCTTCTCGCCTATGCCTGGAAGGGAACCCGGTCCTCCGAGGGATGTAATAAGGTACAAAAATAGTATGCCATAGTAAAACAGAAAAAAATATGTGATACGTCGGTGTAATCTAGAATAACCACCTAAGTGAGACACAACTTGAAGATAATGTTCGACAAGTGGGCTTTCTAAATATAAATACGTAGCTCCGAGGCACAAAGACACATGGTGCGTACCCGTAGCTCTGAGCACAGAGACATATAGTAAGCACTACGACTCTAGATATAGGATCTCTACGTAAATAAGGATATATATATATATAATGAATGCGAAGAAGCCCAAGCGTCTAGTAACTGTCTTCCCCTTCCAATGCGGTCAACGATACACATCTACAGCTCGCTGAGCTTGAATCTCTATCTAAACAGTCTCATCATACTGAAGTAACTAGCACCAATCACGATCCTATAGTCATCATAGGTTCCGGTCATGCTGACACTATCAGGATACAGGAAGTCTGTCACAATGACAGTATCTAAATGTGTCATAGGATTCTGGTGTAACCAAGTAGGTACATAAAGGTATCAAAAAATATCTAACAATTGATACAAGATGTTACCAATGAATGCCTGCATACAGATTTGACCCAGGCGCTAAGTAACGATTTTGATCCAAAGTGCACGCAATATATAGATGAAATAAATAAATAAAAATGGAACTGAGTTAAGTATGGCAAGGTACACTTGCCTGAGTCTGAATGCTGAAGGCGGGGCTCCGGTACAACGTCCAAGTCTGAGGATCCCAAAGTACCTAGAGATGATTTAGAAATTAATTAATGATTAGCTCAAAACTATCTTAATAAAGAGATGTCATCATGAACTAACATAAGTTTTTGTCTTAGTTACAAAACTTACGACTAAGGTACTAACTAGAGGGTTGACAAAAGTTGACTAGGAAAACGTTGCATCAAGTACGAAATCACAAAAAAATGCATAACGTCCACAATACTAGTTTTTATTAATTGTTGATTTGGTCATCTATAAATAATGTTCATCTTTGACCCATGCCATCCTTGTAATCATAGACATAAGTGCATCATTCCTAAATTAGTTGTCACCCCTAAATACGCATAATGTTCATATTCTCATCCTCAATCATATCATCATCACTACCTAATAAAATTATATTGGCACAACACCCTCAAGTCTACACATACAACGGTAATGTGCACCAAGAGTATAAACTAAAGAACCAGTCTTCATAACCCTAATTTCTAATCCCTAAACAACCTAAAGCTAAACCAAAATTCTCACCATACCCAGTCTACCTAAAAAAATTATTTAGGAGGTTTACAAATGCAATGGTTCAAGCCCTTTCATCCATATTACACATCCGGATATGTATAAAGTACGTGTCAAGGTCACGGAGATATGAGAATACCTCACAGTTATAGGGTGGAACATAACTCTAGGTCAATATACATAGTAAACAAAATAAAGACGACGTAATCCATCGTTGCGCCCAAGTCTATCTTGGAAGCAAATTTTTATAGAAAATAGTTAAGTAAATAAGTAACATAAATACAACATATTGTACAAAGTATAAATAAACAGTGATCATGGCAAGGTATACTTGCCTAGCTGAGATTTGGTGCTGAAATGACGCAAGGCAACAGGTAAACAAACCAGAAAATATGGAAGCTAAAAAACATCTTCGGATGTTGCAACAGATATCAACAACATTTTCAAAATAAGCGAGATAGTCAAAAAATACTACCCTTTCGTCCAATTTGGACACAGGAGCAAAATGGTAATTTTTGGCCAAAACGGGGTCAACCTGTGGGCCACTTTGCACCAAAAAATGTACCAATGGTAAAGGTCTCTAAATAGGATGAATTATTGGTCAAATAAATTTTAATCGACGATGCAAACTCAATGGTATGTCCAATTTTGGATTACGGTGAGACGATCACAAAATTACTCGTCAAGTCGAATCGTGAGGCCCACAAAACGGTGATCTGTCGACTAACTCGGAATCGAGCGAAACTTGGGTCACAGGACAAGTCTAATGCTGCGAGTCCAATGGCACAATTTTCATGGCGATCCGATGAGCGCACACAAACTAATTAAAAATTTGTAAAACATTGGTACGGGAGACTTTTTACGGATACAGGTTAATTTCGGAGCGCACACACGTCCAAATCAACTTCTATAAAAACTCACACGTCAGGTTATACCATACGCATCTTTCAGTAAAATTGGTATATGACGAGGTGGTCCCATTTGGCGGAGCGCACTCCGTATCACAAAATTTTAGTTTCTGAAAACATTATTTTTAGTCAACTTCTAATAGGTTTTATTCGATGAATACATCGAGTTAATTAAAATTAAAAGAAAGGTTTTGTTGTCCTACATGTTGTCAATAAATGTCTTCAATTTGATTTTCAAAATTGAGCACGGTTTGGGAGAAAACTTAGTGCAAAATAGGGTAGTTGGACTATTTTTGTGCAGTTTCGAAAATAAGTTTTTTGTCAACTTTGATTCAAATTTTCGGTCAATCCAAGGCTCCAAAATTTATTCCACATTAAGGGATTCCTAAAGGGTTATGTTGTGAGCGTGTAAGAAGAAATTGTTCGAGAAAAGAATCAAACACAAGGGAGATAATGTACTTGAAGAGGGGTTCAGAGGGGCTACTATCGCGCGGTTCAGGCAGTGGGCGATCGGTTTGGCTGGCGACCAAGCGACGCCGTCGGCGGTTAGGAGACTGTGGGGCGAAGGAGGAGAGGAGTAGGGGGAAGGTATTGGTTTGGAGAAGAGGAAGTTAGGTTTAGGGTTCGAAGGTATTTATATATATATAAGGGAGGGAGTTCAGTCGGGTCAAGGGGTCGGGCGTGGATTCATGAGCAGGGGTGAGGAGGAGTCTTTGTAGGTTTTGGGTTAAGTTAGGTTTTGTTTTGCTATTTTATTTTCTTTTCTTTTATCTTTTTCTTTCTTTATTTTTCTTTTCTTTTATTTACTTTTATTTATCTTTTTCCTTTATATATATATATATATATATATATATATATATATATATATATATATATATATATATATATATATATATATATATATATATATATATATGCAATCAAAATATATTTATATCAATAATATTTACAAGAAGTTTTATTTATTTATTATTTTATAGAACATATATGTGTGAGTAAAAAATTATAAAAATATAGATAAGTAATAAAATAAATTCTAAAAATTTATAACACTTGAATAAATAAATTTTACACTAAAAATTGAATATATATATATATATATATATATATATATATATATATATATATATATATATATATATATATATATATATATATATATATATATATTCTTCGAATAATTTCAATTACTAAATATAAATATATTTTTATAATTAATAAATCAAGTATTTTATTTTTTAGCTACCAAAAAAAAATCTATAAAATCCAACAATTAATAAATACAAGAAAATATGCTTAAAATTGAAATTGAAAAATTATGTGGGGGGGGGGGGGTTACATCCTCGTCGACCCCCACGCCCCGGCCACCCCCGACCCGGCGACCGTCCCCTCTCCGACCGCGCCCCCAGGCACCCCCTTCTATCTACGGTTGACCAAGGTAAACCCTAACCCTATCTCTCCCACACACACGCATACACACACACACACACAGAGACACATAATATCTTTCCATACACAAAAACAATCACACACACACACGGACACGACACAAACACAAACTATCTCTCTCATACACAGACACATACTCGGACACGATACAGACACAGACTCATGCTACTGACATGACACAGACACAAACACATGTGATACCCTAGATTAAAAATAAATCTTGATATGTTAATGAAGGTTATGTTATATAAGATCTTGTTTGTATGTGTGAATATAGAGTATGATATCATCTCTAAATTTTAGGAATAATTCTATGAACATCTAGTTCAAGAATTATAGGACTTAGTCACTAGTGATACCCTAGATTTTAATTAGAATTCTTATGAATATCATTTTAATTTTGCAAGTTGATGACACCCTTTCATATTTCGAAATATAAACAATAATCTCAAATATAACTTGCTGGGGTTCTCCTACCCAAGTTGATTTTAATTTTGCAAGTTGATTTTAATTTTGCAAGTTGATGACACCCTTTCATGTGTTGTCAAGCTACCCAAGTATTAAGATTTACCAAACTAATTGTTGACTATATAATTGCTCTCCGGAGATTGAACTAGATTTAACTAAATACTTTTAGTGCATAAATGTGTATATAATTTTTGACCAAATATTATAGAAGTAGGTATAAATATGTGTTAAGTGTTTGAGTGAGGGATGTGTGAGCTAGTGAGGGTTAATAATCTATATAGATAAATAGATATATAAAGGTATAGAATTATACAGTTATAAAAGTAGGTGTAAATATGTGTTGAGTGTCAAGAGTGAGTGGCCTAAAGTAAATGTTGGTATTAAGATACCAAGTGTCAAGTATAGTTAGTGTCATGGGTATTTAAAACTGTATCCTAGTGTCAAGTTACAAGATAGTATCATTGTGATATTATGGACCATGGTATGTGATATCCACATGATACACAAATACCTAGAGTGTTATCAACACCTATGTTTATATTGGACACTCCGAAGTTAAGTGTTCCTTGTGGGCTCACAAGGAACACATGATGACAGAGAATATCTCCTATGTCAAGTGTCCATATCAACCCGAAGTCAAGTATCTATGTCACCTCTTCTCTGAAAAGTAAATTTATATCTATATACCTTTTTGAGGCTTTTAGAGTTCTACCAATTTTTGAAAAATCGTAGAAAAGATAAAAAAATGAAAGGAGTAAAAAATCGTAAAAAAACAAAGAACAAAAAAATCCTAGAAAATAAAATTTATAATACTTGGCATTTTCTAGTATTTTTTTTGAAAATCAGGTAGAACTCTAAAACCCTTAAAAGGCTTGCAGAAGTAAAAAAAAATCAGAGAATGGTTCACAATGAACACGTGACGATACCTATTTAATAGGGTTTAAAATCAGAGTTGTCCACATGTCTAATAGTTTTCGGATAGTCACAAATTATAAAATGGAAACTCATGAATCATGATATGGATACTCACGTATTACAACTCTAATACTCACGCATCAATAAGAGTTGTTACTTTGATGAACATGTGTATCCATCTTTGCATCCATTTGGACAATATACTTGAATAATGTGTATCCATCTTTGCAGAATTATCTTTAAATGGATATAAATTACGACATACGGTATCGTTCGTGGATGTACAATCGCCATCCTGATGACATATACAGGTGTACGGAATAAATTTATATAGGGGGTAGGGCAGTTCCTGCAGTTCGCTAAGGCGTTTTCTCAGAATATAGACGGTACCAAAATTAAGTAGTCGTATGTGAGATGTCATAACATAAAAAATCATCCAAAAGTGGACTGATGGAGTTGATTAAAGAGATCTTACCGGCGGATGCTAAGTGACCTAAAGACTCCTAGTGGTCTAGGAGGATGGTAAGATTGCTCTGGATAGGATAAAAAAAATTGATGCATGTCGTAACGGATGCATGCTGTACTATAAAGATGACAAGGATAAAGATGTGTGCAAATTTTGTGGTACTGATCGCTACAAGACAACTGGTACAAGAATGTCTTTTTGTATAAGGAAGTCGACCAATTTGATACACTACTTGCCTTTGACGCCGTAGTAGTATAGGTTGTTTATGGTGAAGGAGATTGTCAAAAATATGAGTTGGTACAGGCGAGAATAGATTTAAGGAGTGTTGGGTCACCCATCTGATGGAGAAGAATGGAAGCACTTCGATTGAGAGTATCCCAATTTTTCTTCATATTCGCGTAATGTAAGATTAGGGCTATCCTCTGACCGTTTCATCCCATTCGGACTTTCGGGATCCTAGTATTCGTGTTGGCCTGTGATCGTCACCTGGTACAACCTACCGCCTTGGATGTGTATGAAGACTCCCTATATGTTCTTAACTGTCATCATCCCGGGTCTGAACAATCCAAAGTGGAACATCAATGTGTCCTTGCAGCCATTGATAGATGAGTTGAATCAGCTGTGGAAAGTTGGTACCAACGCGTTCGATGTTTCCAAAAAGCATAATTTTTAGATGAGGACAACACTTATTTGGACCATCAACGACTTTCTGGCTTATGGCATGTTATCAGGATGGAGCACTCATGGTCGTCTATCATGTCCGTATTACATGGACTACACTAAGGCTTTCCGTTTGAAACACGAAGGAAAATCGTGCTTCTTTCATTTTTCATCAATAATTTACGCCGTCGGATCATCCATTCTGGAGAAAAATGAATGTATTTTGTGTCGGCGTTGTGGAGAAGGAAAATCCACCTCCAAGGAGGTCGGAAGACATGATATGAGAAGAGGTTAAAGATTTACCAAGTGTTATCGAAGAGCCTACTAAGGGATACAAGTGCGATGGATAGGTCACACTCATAACTGTACGAAGAGGAGCATATTCTGGGACCTGCCATATTGGAGCACCAATCTGATCATACATAATCTTGATGTCATGCATATCAAGCAAAATGTGTTTGACAACATAATTAATACTGTGATGGACATAAAGGAGAAGATGAAAGATAATCCCAAGGCCAGATTGGACTTGGAAGAAATATGCAAACGCCTTGCGTTGCATTTGATAGAGGAAGGGAATGGGAAGTATAAGCCGCCTAAGGCAATTTTTTTACTGGACAAGAAGGATAAAATAAGACTTTGTAGGTGAATTCAGGACCTAAAATTTTCAGACAAGCAAGTATCAAATCTGGAAAGATGTATCGACCCGAAGGAGAACAAACTGCCGAGTATAAAGAGTCATGACTGTTATATATTTATGGAGAGGTTAATTTCGGTTGTATTTCAGGAATTTTTACCGCAGGTAGTTTAGGATCAATTGACAAAGCTTAGCATCTTTTTCAGAGATCTTTGTTCTACCAAGTTGATCATCGATCGTCTATAAAAGAAAGAAAATGACATTGCGGTAACACTGTGCAAGCTTGAAAGGGTATTCCTTCCTGGATTCTTTGACTCCATGGAGCATTTGCCAATTCATCTTTCTTTCAAGGCACTTGTTGGTAGGCATGTCGATTATCAGTGGATGTACACCCGTTCGAGCGTCATCTGAATGACCTAAAATGAAAGGTGAAAAATAAGGCACGGCTCGAGGGTTGACGAAATAGCTTATCATGATCTCGAGGACATTACAAACTTTTCTCTCGATGTATTTCAAGCCGCATATTTCTACTAATAGAATAAGAGCTCTAAAAAACAATGACGGATATTAGGAATCTAAGTATGCAATAATGAAAGTATTCAATACTTTCGGTAAGCCTTCAATCAAAATAAAGAAGAGATATCTGAATAACGATGAGCTAAGGGCTCCTCAGTTGTATATATTAATCAATTGCAACGAGGATGGAATGGAGAAGCTAATAGGGTAAGTAATTAATACATCAACATTTAAGTCCTCTCAATGTAAAAGTATACGCTAATATTATAACACTAATTGGGCGCTATTTTATTATTTTTCAGCACATTTAATGATGAGGCGAGGTCGATGAGACCACACATAACAGATGAAGAAGCAGAATAAAAAATAAGGCATTATTTTCCTTCTTGGTTGAGTACATATGTAAGGATCTTTTTTTGTATGTACTTGCACAATAATTAACAGAACATTAAATTTAATATTATTTTCTTGGTATTTAGGTCGATCCCCATACAACACTCGAGAATGAATCTATTAGAACTCTAACCAAAGGACCAATTTATGTCGTCAGAATCTAGCCAAGCTACTGTGTTAATGGGTTTAGGTTCAAGTCAATAAAAGACCCGATAAGATAGCTTCTTGGATCTCGATTCTATAAAAAATAGTTGTTTGTATATCATATCCTCGAGCTACAAAATTGTCGATCCAGACAATAATTTTTATGACAACTTACGAAAGATTATGGAGTTGACATATAATTATGGAATAGAGGCTGCTAAGATCGTGTTATTCATGTATGATTGGTTCGATCTGATCCAAGATCAAGGTTGGAAAATAGACAAGCATGGTCTTGCGGATATAAACTGCTTGCGTCGATATCAAGGCTATGAACTATTTGTCCTATTAAGTCAGGCTCAGCTCGTGTACTTCACAACTTATCCTAAATGAAAAACAACGAGGTCGGACTGGTAGGCAGTATACAAGACCAAAGCTAGAAATACCTTTGACGTTGACGAAATAGCTTATCAGGAGGATGAACTACCTCTTGTAACAAATACTGTAGATGTGGACACAACAGAAGTTCCTCATTACAAGTCTAATCATGTAGAAGAGGTAGAATTATCCGAAGAGGAAGACGAATTAGATGAAAGTGGAGATGAGGAGGAAAAGGAAGAGGAGGACGAGAAAACGAAGAAGATAAATTTTTAGAAGATGATTGACGATAAAATAAAATCCATTTAGTCTTGTGACATGTATTGTATTTTTGCTGTGGAATGTAACATCTATTTTTACTTGTATGGATACATATATTTATATTTGTTATCAATTATATTATTTGTTTTCATCTATCTTATCAGATGGCACCCATGACCCGAGCACATACACGTCGCTTGAAAGAGGCACCTCATACTATTAAGGAGGAAGTGTTATCTCCTACTGTTAAGGAGGAAGTAGATTTTAAGGAGGATGGCACCTCCTATTGTTAAGGACGAATTGGTTGTTAAGGAGGAAGTGACACCTCATATTATTTAGGAGGAAGTGGTTGTTAAGGAGAAAGTGGCACCTCCTAACATTAAGGAGGAAGTAGTACCTCCTACTGTTGGGCAGGCACCAGTTCAGAGGACAAGTTTTAGTCACCCAGCACCTATAACTAAAATTGATCACCTAAACGCTACTTATGCGGAGTATCTGAGGTACTGAATGTTTTCCTAGCATATTGGATTTCTTTGAGAAATTAGATTAGACTTATGGTGTGACTGTGATACTTTTATTGTGCTTATTGTGTGATTATGATACTTTTATATTGTGCTTATTGTGTGACTGTGATACTTCATATTGTGTGACTAGATGGGGATATTTATTTCGTACCTTTATCCATTTATTCAGTTTTTTATCCATTTTATTTCATATACTTTTGTGTGCAATTTGGTGTTGAGTGTGAATGTACCAGTGTTGAGTGTTCCACTGAAGGGGTCGGCAAACCCTAAAAATTCAACGGATGGTTGCTCTGGGTTTGCTTATTTTTATGAATTGTTATAAATCTGTGTATTTGTTTTATCATCATATGTAATTATCAGGTATAGAAGGATGATGTGGATCGTTCGAAGGTAGATCCTCTAGATGGAGTGCTCATCTGGTACCGGCCACTAGTTTCGGATCCTCGTCGCAGAGTACTCTACTATACTGGCCAGTCACACCTTCGACTCCGTAGACGGTACGTGGTAGTACTCCTGGGACGAGCAATTTCAGGCCTCCATCCAGCGTTCCTCCAGCTGACGACACCATGGAGATAGAGGAAAAGATGGAGGAGGTCGAGCCGACTCCGTCTGCGTATCAAAGCGATCCTCCATGCCACCTCCGGACGATACGAGTATAGAGATTTGGACCTACGGGCCTACGAAGTAAGTTAATTAGATAACATTCTCTAAATAATTATATCTATATATTCATGAATTTAATTATCGTTGTATAGATATCGTCCCTCGGCGGTATAGAGAGCACTGGGGATGTTTCTGAGGCTGAACTATGGTAGGCCTTTGATCAACTACTCAGATGCTCCTGAAGATAGGAAGGCATTATGGCTTGCCCACTTCAAGGTAAAAATATATTTGCTTTTAATATCAGTAACCACTTACGTATATTATATAACTCTCTATTTTACTTCTTGTAGAAAATCTATTTATATCTACCATACCGGGCTGAGAAGATCGATGAGCAATTTTCTGCCATCGCCACCAAGATGATTCGTAATGCGATCAACGATCAAAAGGATCGTGATCGCTCTAAAAATCTGATCCCCGGTCGGATTACGCCTGAGCAGTAGTATGTGATTAAGGTGAGATTCGACGAACCCAGGTACAAAAAAATATCGTAGAAGGCGAAGGCGGCTAGGTTGAAGACAGAAAAGTGGTATGGTGGCTCGATCCACTTGACGGAACATTTTCGTCGTCTGGTATGTATTCTATTGAATATATATTATTTTAATAAAAGTAGGATAAAATATTTAATTTTAATAACAAACAATATATTTTTAATAGGTACAAAGGAGTGAGGACGTCAGCATGGTGACCGTCTTCCTAGCCACCCATCGGAAGGGCAAAAAGCTCATCATTAAGAATGCCACACAGACATATGTACGTTTTACTACCTTGTGTTAATTTAAATATAACTTAGAAAATATGCAAATATATATCTATATAGTTAGTAATAACTATCTTAGACATTAGCAACCACTTTTCTAGGGCGAGTATCTTTGACTACGTGAGCGGACGACTGCTAGTGCACCTGCAGAGGGAGGGGCTGGTACTTTCTCGCAGCCCTCTATAGCTCCGTTGGCAGACGAGCTCTAGATGACAGTCGTTGGTGGTCTTCATAGGGGTTACGTACTACGGTACGGGATCCTACAGTGCCTTTATTGCGACGCAGTCATCTAGGGCCCCCTCTGTCAATGTGCATTCCTCACAGCCTTCGCAGGCATCGGCACGAGCCCAAGAAAGTGTTGACCATCAGATTGCTGATCTACGTGACATGTTACTACGGAGGATTACGGAGCAGCCCCAGTCTGAGCCACAGATGGACGATGCGACAATCACTACATGTTTTAATATGCTCGAGCGTAACCTTTGGAGCTCAGGACTCTGAGCCAGACAACAGAGCACAGCTTTATGGAGCTCAAAAATCTGAGCCAGACGACATAACACAGTTTAGTGACTCCGGCTGCGTCTAAGGAGCACAGACAGACGGAGTTGGAGGGGTCGCATATGGACATGAGCGACTTACTTACGAGGATACATGCGGCACAGAATTTGTTGAGTCAGTCTTTGGTGAAGAGCACTTCGAGGATGGTATCTCTCATAGATTTATACAATTCTCGACTGCTAGTATTGGAGCAGATACATCATCTTGGTCCGCCGGCATCGACAATGCCTCCTCTATCGGGGTCGGTGATGCTTTCACAGGAGCTGTATGGCTTCCTCTTATCCCAGATCGCGGCAGTGCTCCTCCTCCTCCTGATCTGCAGTAGTTCTTATTTGGATATTTTTAGTATGTTTGTGTGTATTGGCCCATTCTTGGGTCTTTGATATACTTATTCCATACTTTTTACTACATTAATTGGATGAGACATATGTAACATTATTTTAGATTCATTTATCTATTTGTTGGGACATTCTTGCGTGTTTGGATATTTTTGATGTGTTTGTGTATTAATCGGTATTGAGTGTTCCACCGAAGGGGTCGACGAACCCAAAAAATTCAACGAAGGGCTGCTCCGGGTCTATTTATATAAACTATGATTTTATAACTGCACGCAGACTTTTGTTGGAAAATACTTTTAGAAAGTGCATGATATTTTTTAGCTTTTTTTACAGTTTAGCGACGTTCTAAGATGTTTACCGACGTCTATCGACTTTACAGAGCGTCGCTAAACTGTGTCAAAATATCGTTGTCGGGTACCAGTGACGTCGCTAACTTGTGTCAAAATTTCACTATACGTCGCTAAATAGCTGAGATGCCAATTTCTGCCATATCAGCATTATTGTCGCAAAACGTCGTAGGTAATGTCGCTACTTTGGCGACGTTTTGCGACAATGTACACCGTCACCGACGTACCGACGTCGAGTCGCTGGACGTCGCTAATAGCAAAATTATCGGCGACGTAACTACGTCACAAATATACGTTGCTATAACGACGAATAGCAACGTTTTTTATGTCAGCGACCACGAATTACGCGACAACATGAAAACGTTGCCAAGTACGTCGCTAATTAATATTAGTGACGTTGTTTTGCTACATAACGACTTTTTTTATGTCGCTAAAATGTGTTATTTTGGTAGTGAACAATTTATTTTTTATCCTAATTCTTTTATTTATTGTCATTATTATTTTTCTTTTATACTATTTTTAATTTCCTTTATTTGTAAAATTAAAATATTATAATTTCCTTTCTAATTCTATTTTATTTCGATTTAATTGAATTTCTTTTAAAATTAATTACTATTTAATTTGCTATAAACACATAATTACCTATATATATATATATATATATATATATATATATATATATATATATATATATATATATATATACTCTCCTTTTTTTAATTATTATTTTAAGTTAAAAATGTTCCATAACCTAATTATAATTATTTATTAAAAATATGGGAAGTCACAATCTATCCTCCTTAAAGAAATTTCGTTCTCGAAATTATAAAAATACTTGAGTTTGGAAAACGTTTATCACCTCAAATATTTGAGTCCTCGTTCCGCGAGCTATTCCTTGAAATACGTACGTTTATTATCTCGATATTGTTATTCATCTATCCTTATTAAAACTTGAATCTAACTCCAATGTAACTTTTATACATCCTTTATTTCCAAATTTTGATCAATATCTCCTTGTTCTATATTATGTTTAGTGCCAACCATCAACAAACTTTCCCTCCTCGATAATGAAGAAGTCAAAAACCTCGACGATATGGATATATTTAATCACATGCTAACCTTGTCTCATTAAAACTTTAATCCTTACAATCTCAATACAAGCCTCATTAGAGTCAACTTAGAGTAGGGGAGTCGTATACCAATTACTACAGAAGTTTTTTCAAGGTTTTAACCTATAGCACAAGTATTACCTAATGCAAGTCATCATAACCATTATTCTAATTACTTAGTCTTCAAGATGTTTCCAACCTTCAAATTTTGCGATTCCAAAAATAACTAATACTGCAATAAATTTGTCTACCAGGGACATGCCATTATCCTCAAGTTTTCATCATAACTTGATAAACTATTTGACTTAAGGCAACATCACATTGTCATCCTCAAATCGCATATTGTAGAACTTGTCTGTGATGTGAATCTTGGATCTCTTATCTCAAGCTCCCTCCTGGATGGATCAAGTTTATTTTTGACATGTATCAAAAGAATATGGAGATCTACCTAGAACTTCTACTGCACTAGATTCATGTTGAAGACGAGTTGATGGCTCAACACAAAGTGGACACTATGTCCAAACAGTTAGGCAAGGTCAACATGATATATGATGGAGACTCCAAGGGGAAGCATAAGGCTTCTTACAACAAGAAGAAGGACTTCAACCATCTGTAGGTGAATTCAATTTCCTTCAAGCCAAAGCCAAAGTCAAACGTGACTTGCTTCAACTATGGAAGGAAGAGCCACTACAGGAAAGACTACAGATACAAGCCAAACAGATTGAGCAAGGTGAGCCTCACAAATTTGCTATGATTGCTCTAGTTGACTCCACTAGTCTCGACACTGACTGGTGGGTGGACATTGGTACATACTGCCATGTTTGCTCAAAGAGCGAGTTATTCAACACATACATACAAGACTACTTTCGAGAAGGTTTTGATGGCGAACAAAAGCACATGCTGAAGTACTTGGGATTGGGACGGTGGTGCTAAATCTGACTTAAGGAAAATTCCTAACACTTCAGGATGTGAACCACGTGTTGGCACAATGTTTATGTTGAGTTTTTGAATATGGTTAATCGATTAAGTTTAGCATTATGGTAATCGATCAATCACTATAGTACATTCTACTTAAACTCAGCATTGTCTAGATATGTAATATTTGCTTTTGTATATTTTCTTATTCGTCTAACATGTACTTGCAGAAAGCAATAAGCAAGATCAACAATGGACATATGCTATATGATGATCAGCCAAAGATGACGTTATACCAGAAGATTTTGTCCAACCGCCTACGACTTATCTGGAGCCTCGCACCCGGGGGTTCCCCTGAAAGATATTCAGATTCACATATCTGGTTATCTTTGGACAACTGCCGCCAAGAAAAAAAGCGTCTTCAAGTCAGTAGATATTTCAGAAGTTTGGCGTCATCAGTGCTCTTGGTTTTCATATATAATTTTATATTTTATTTGGGTCTAGGACTTATGTAAGTCGAGTCGCACTAGCAGCTAGAAAGCAACTCAGTCCACTCAAATAGCCTAAAACCCATCCACCCAGAAATCAAGCCAAATATATCTTGAACATATCTACCAAACTAGTCAACATACAAACTTGGATCTACCTAAAATAGGTAAACCAAACTCGGACCGAATTTGTCCCGAATTCGCACAGAACTTGGTCACCATTTTTAATAGAATAAATCCAGTTGCATAATCCCTTATTTATTGGCCCAACGTTCAAATTTTGAATTAATATCTGACCGAACTCTGGCCGAATTCGGTTTGCCAATACCCTATAAATAGGATTAGATTTTCACATTCCTACTCACTCAACCATTCTCAATCTTTCTATCCTATAGTGAGTAAACCCTCAGAGCCTAAACTTTTTCATCTCCAAGATCAACTCCTCAGGCTTCTAAGTGCCAAGTGCGATCTCGGTTAGAAGTTGTTCGAGATGTAATAGCTTGGTTCATCAAGCCCATCTGATGTGTGAAGTTATGAGCCTTTGGATCAAAACTCGTAGTGTGTGAAGTTGCGAGACTTCGGATCAAATCTCGTAGTGTAAAGAAGTCGGCAAGCCTTCGGATCAAAGCTTATGATTCACTATTGGTGATTATAGTGGATAAAACTTCGAACTTGAGTTATCGGGACAGGACTAATCCTTTCAGAGGAAAACTAGTATACATCTTGGTGTTTACGTTTGCTTTCTTTCTCTCTACTTTACTGTTGTCTTTATATACATTGTTAATTAGCAACTGCCTTCATTCTGATAATTTTAAAATGGGTAAATTATTCCGCTGCACTATATTCATCCTCCTCTAGAGTTGCCTTACGGTCCTTTACCACGAACGGGTGATTGAAAAGAACATGATCTCAGAAAGTCTGTTGTGTAACACTGGCTTGAGGATTGACATTAATGCTGGTCTATAAAGGAACATACTTCAGAAAAGTATTTTGTACCGAAAGAATGTTAAAATTTCAACTTGTAACGCAAACTAAAAATGTCAATGTAGTATCTTCTTCTAGTTATCCTCTTGAGTTGTGACATAATAGACTATGACGTACAATGTAAAAGAATTAACAAGATATCTAGTATAGGACTTATCTCCATATGTGTTGGTAAGGAGGTAGAAAAGTGTGAAATTTGTGCACAGACGAAGATCGCCAGAAAATCGTTCAAATGGGTGAACAGAAGCACAGATCTTCTAGAATTGGTGCACTCAGATATCTGTGACTTAAAGCAATTCTACACAAAGGTCGAGATGAATTACTTCATTACTTTCATTGATGACTACTTGAAGTATGCGTTCATTTATCTGCTTAAATCAAAAAATAAAGCATTCAAGAAGGTCAAGGATTTCAAGGCTGAAGACGAGTGACAAACCGGACAACAACTCAAGAGACTGAGTGTTAAGGCGGAGAGTATCGGTCTCTTGAATTAGCATCGTGCTGCAGAGAACATGAAATTATCAACGAGACAATTGTTCCGTATTCTCCTCAATCAAATGGAGTTGTAGAAAGGAAGAATAGGACTTTGACAAAGATGATGAACTCAATGTTGTTGACTGTAGGACTTCCAAACTTCTTCTGGGGATAAGCTGCGCTTACGGCTACTTTCATTCTGAACATGTGTCATACGCAACTTCTGGCATTACACCTCATGAACTCTGGTTCAAGGTCAAATCGAACTCGAATGTTATACGATTGTAGGGGTGTCTAGCGTATGTGAAGCTTCCGGACATGAAGTTTCAGAAGCTGAAAACGAGGACTACGAAGGCTATATTCTTGGGATATACTGAAAAGAGTGATGCTCGAAGGTTTCTTGATATTGATTCTAATTATATCATCGAATATTGTGACGTAAAATTCTTTGAAGACAAATTTGTAAGGCACAAGAACATTATTCTAGCAGACATTTCGAAGAATAGTATTGGTTCAAAGGAGTCTATCGCTTCAAATAAAAATGTAGTTCAAGAAGAGATTGTCGTTAAAGAGACAACATTCGAACCAGAACTTGCACAGTCGTCAAGTAAGCGAGTGAGGAGGCAGAAGGACTTCGAAGATAATTTTGTCACCTATCATGTGGAAGCGGATCCGCTTACCTATGATGAGGCAATGAAAACCAGAGATGATGTCTTCTGGAAGGAGATTGTCAACGATGAGTTTGACTCTATAACCTCCAACAACACTTGGATGTTGGTAGATTTGCTTGAAGGAGCAAAATCCATCTATGTAAATGGATCTTCAAGAAGAAGCTGAAGGCAGATGAAATTGTTGACAAGTTCAAGGCCAGGCGGGTAGCCAAGGAATTTTCTCAAAAGCAGGGGATCGACAATCACCAGGATGCTTATTTCTTTGAGTACAATACATAAGTTGATGATACATCATATAGATGTTAAAACAACATTCCTGAATGGAGAGCTGACCGAAGAGATTTATATGCAACAAACAGAAGGATTTGTCGTCAAGGATCTTGAAGACAAACTCTACAAGTTGGAAAAATTATTGTATGGTCTGAAGCAAGCTCCCAAGATGTGGCATGAGAAGTTTGATAAAATTATTAGATCAAACAACTATAGGGTCAGCGAGACGGATAAGTGTGTTTACACAAAGTTTGCTGGTGTCAGAGGAGTCATAGTTTGTCTTTATGTGGACGACATGCTAATCCTGGGTACAGATTTAGAATGTGTCATAGAGACAAAGAAGTTCTCGTCCAAGTTCAGTATGAAGGACTTGGGGAATGCTGATATTATCTTGGGGATAAAGATCATCCGGACAGAAGCTGGAGTTGCGCTATCACAATCTTATTACATTAAGAAGATGCTCACATGCTATGGCTATCAGGATCTTTCAAGGATCGATATTTCGTACAGGTGTGACAATAAGCTGAAGCCTAATCAAGGAAAACTGTCAGGCAGCTAAAGTACTTGAGCATTAGGAGTTTGATGTATGCTACAACTGGCATTAGGTCTGACATAGTTTTGTCGTGGGAATGCTGAATCGATTCATGAGCAATCCAGGTGTTGAGCACTAGAAAGATGTGAAGAAAAATAAGATACCTTAAGAGGACTCAGAAGTATGCACTACACTACAGAGGTTATCCGATAGTAGTGGAAGGCTTCAGTGATGCAAGCTGGTGCTCAGAAGTATGGAGCGAAAGGTCCACAAGAGAATACATTTTCTCCATGGGTGGAGCTGTTATATCGTGGAAGTCGAAGAAGCAGACAATGCTCTCTCATCCATCTATGGAATCTGAGTTCTTTGCACTGGCAGCTACACCAGATGAAGCATAATGGCATTGGTAGCTCATGTATGATCTTCCTCTGGTTGGTGTGTAGATTCCAACAATACCGATCTACTACGACAACCAGGTGACTACAACGGTGACATCAAATGATCTTTTCAATGGTAAGAAGAAAACTGTGCGACTTAGGTACAGAGCACTTAATGATCTTATCAAGGATGGAGTCATTGCAGTGATAATGTTCGGAGCTAGAAGAATTTGGCGGACCCGTTCACAAAAGGCCTCAAGTGCCAGCTGATTGAGGACATAGCAAGAAAAATAGGCTTGAAATCATTCTAATATTGTGTCTTTGTAATTCTACCATTAAATTTTATGCTAAGGAGGCACGAAGAGAGTATTTATACACGTTGGTTACACGGATTGGTATACACGGATCTCGTCATGAGATGTTATTCCTTATTCATGGTGTAGCTTGTACAAGACTTGTTCCTTGATATCTTGTGCATGTACAGACACTTATTCCCGGGGAGATTTGCTACCTCCTTAGGGAACCCGTGCCATAGCGTACCATGATTGGATCTACTATACCAGTCGGGGGTTTGGGGAGTACTTTAGTGTAGATATGTGATCATACCCAACTTTATATGCACCATAGCTCACCCCACATCTCACGTCGGGTGCGGCCTGACCATTTATATGAACCATAGCTGTTACGTGTGATTAGCCTGATCTCTACAAATTACTAATTTATTAAGAAATTACTAACTGGTTATTAATTAAATATAAATAATTTAGTAATTTCCTATAATAAGTTGGTAATATATATATATATGCATATTAGTTTTATTGTTTATAATTTAGTTATGTATTATGTATAAGGAGTTTTGATTGATATATATATACAAATATGTATTTTGGTATAAAAAGTATATATGTATATACATCTATTAGTGTATATACACAAATACGTATTTTTGTAAATTACTAATAGATACTTATATATATATTATATACGTTTATTGGTATACTAAGTATTAATGTATGTTTCAGTATTTAAATATAAATAAATGTATATTGGTATATATGTATATATAACCGTATTTTGGTATAAATATGTGTACCTATATATATATAAACATGTATAAACATATTTTGGTATATATATATATAGTATATATATATATATATAAACTGTATTGATATATATGTACTTGTAAAACATATTTTGGTATATTACCTGTATATAGTATAGTATTATTTTGGCATGTATGTATATCTATATAATATAAGTTAAGATGTATTTTGGTGCATGTATACTAGTCTATATGTATGAGTGATGTATAATTTTTCACATAAATAAAATATAATCCCACTTATGTACATACAGTTATACCTATTCTGTATACTTTGGAACAACTATATATATGTATTAAATTATTTATTGATAATATGATTAATTGGTAAATTACTAGGTGACTCTAGTTGACTAGTGCCATACCTGGCAGAGCCCTGAGTTCATGTATTTGTGATGTGTTAGTGTAGCACCTGATGCAAATGTTGTATTTGATATATTTTAGGACTGTTGGTTCCTCCAGACGATACTCTGGGACAGGACATTGGTTTTACCAGCTAAGGACCCAAGGCGAGTACATTCTCTGATTAGTTTCTAATTTATGATATCTCCTATGTTCACTGTATCTAGTATAAATATCCATGTTCCCGACACGTTGGTTACACGGATTGGTATACACGGATCTCGTCATGAGATGTTATTCCTTATTCATGGTGTAGCTTGTACAAGACTTGTTCCTTGATATCTTGTGCATGTACAGACACTTATTCCCGGGGAGATTTGCTACCTCCTTAGGGAACCCGTGCCATAGCGTACCATGATTGGATCTACTATACCAGTCGGGGGTTTGGGGAGTACTTTAGTGTAGATATGTGATCATACCCAACTTTATATGCACCATAGCTCACCCCACATCTCACGTCGGGTGCGGCCTGACCATTTATATGAACCATAGCTGTTACGTGTGATTAGCCTGATCTCTACATGCACCATAGCTAACCAACGGTTAGCCTGACCTTATATGAACCATAGCTAATCACATGTAACCAGCCTGATCAAGTTCCCAAGCCGATCACATATTAAAGCTAGTACTCACACACTTAATCATAGGTTTCTTGCTCATGGACATATTGTTTTCTTTCCTGCATTTACTTACAGTATTTTCAGTATTTCTCTCATTGTACATTTCTCGTACTTATACATGCATCTGGTATGTTTCCATCTAGAACTGCTACATAGTTTATGTCATTTATATAGAACTGCTATTTAGAGATGTACTTTGCTCCTTCCTGACTGGAAAATATTTTTCCAGACTGTGACCTTAGTGGACTTGTTATGATACTTGGAGATTGGTTGTTCCTGATTACAGGTATGATTGTTTTATCATTAGTCTTGTGTTGTACTCTTTTGTTCTCCAAATTCTTATCGTGCTGTAATTGTGATTGAGTAGGTTGTTCATCTTTATAGTGTTCTCCGTGTCTCCTTATGGAGTTGGATACTAGTGTGAGATTATTTAGATAGTACTTGACCTAGACAGCGTTCTACCGCCGATGCTGCGGCGTAGGCTGGACGTACCCACGCACTCGTGCCCCTAAACCGGGTGCGGGTCGTGACACGTTTTTAGTGGTGGCCCATGCAGGTCAGAATTCGCTAGTTGTGCGATGTCGTGGTAGTGCGACATCATAGTTGTACTACTGCGTACCTGCTACAGAATATAGGACATAGGATACTAGGATGAGAGAGGATACTCAATCACAAATTCTTGAGAGATTCCTGGGACGACCCCTTGAGAATCTTATTCCAATTTAAATCTTTTTTTTCCCTTGATTTCGTCCGCTCTCGCTTGTTGTCACTGAACTTGATTCTTGTTGAGCAGTTTTTAAAATCTTGGTATCATTGTTTAGTTTGATTCTTGTTGACCAGTTGTTAACTTTAATTCCTGGTATCGTTGTTGAGTTGATTTCAAATTGAGATGAATTTTTACGGACTAGGATTTATGGTATCATCTGATGACATATATTGATGAGAACAGTGAGGAAGGTAAAACGTCTACTTTGGTTATGGAACCTAGAATTTATCGCAGCCATATTAGCTGTGGTGACGAGAACGTAGGGACCTGACTTGGATGTACATACTATAGTTATGAAGCTTAGAGTCTTTCGCAGCCATACCGGTTGGCGTGGCGAAGATTCTAGACGACATGATTATAGAGTGCATACCTTAGTTACGAAACCTATCGTTTATGGCATCTATGCTTACTGGCGTGGCAAGGATTCTGAGTGTCATGATTTCAGACAGACGTGTATGATTATCAGGTTGTATCCTAAATTGGTTCTTAAAATATCATCTCAAGACTTATCTATTTCTGTTATTCCCGGACTTTGTTCCACCACTTCTTTCTTTACTAGCAGTAAAGATACCTTCTGTCCTCAATTCAGTCTTTGGGCTCCTATTCCTTGAGGATTTCTTGTTAAGTATGATAATTAGTGGCTTGTAATTTTGTTGTGTCTTGTATTAGTATTGACTGTGTTGCTAGTGAGTTGTAAGTGTTTCTTAGTTGGACATGTGAGCAGTAGGCTATAATCTAGAGTTAGCCCTTAGTATAGTACCTTGTACCAATGATTCTAGGAGTGGTGTCATTAGAGACTGAGAGTTAAGGAGAGTATAGAGTATCAGTGATAGTTCTCAGAGTTAGTATCAGAGCCAATTACCCGTCCTGGATAATCATGATAATGTAATTGAGTGATCTATGTAAACAATTAAGTATCCGGGAATTGTGTTAAGGATTATGGAGCATGATGTCCAATTGGATGATTGATATCGGAAGTGTTAAAGGTAAAGAAATGTATATGTATAAAGGATTTAATGAGATGTCATAAGTAGAGAAATATCAGGATTTGTAATGGAAGTTGTGAAGCGTATCACGGATTAGTTTAATAGGCTTTAAAGGATTGAAGGAAATACATATACAACCATCGAGATGAGGAACCATACACATACCCATGAGAGTAAAGAAACATGAGTGTTATAGAGGATACAGGTGATCATGAGTCTAATGAGCTGATGAGATAATCCATTAATGCAGCTAGTGATATAATACCAAGAGTGCCGATGATTCTATATCAAGGATTATTGGAGATGGTGCTAGTAACAGTAAGCACTCGGTGTGATGATAATTAGATGATATACCAGTTGACATAAATTGAAATTATGAAAGAAAACACAGTTGATGGTAACCTTGATCATTGGAGGTAATAGTGCAAGTGATTCGGGCAGTACAAATTTAGTACACAGTTCTAGACAATATAGGTATTGAGTGCACCTTGAGTATCAGAGACCGTGAGCACTGATATGTACATTGAGGAATTATAAATTAAAAGGGTGGAAATGAATTTTAAATTTTCAGAATTTTTAAGGAGTTGAGATTTTATGTTGTTAAAATATTGAGGATTTAAATTTGATTCAATAAACATAGTTAAGGCTACAAAGATTTTAGAAGTGATTAAATTTTATTTCGATGTGAAGTATCTAATTTTGAGGAGGTATATACATTTTATTTTAAGTTGATCGGGAAGTTAAACCTTGACGATTATTTTGAGGATTAATTTTTGGTAGATGAGAGGTATGAATATTAATATATGATTAGTTGATATGGGTACCAGTGTACATGAATAGGAAATTGTTAGTGTGCTAGAGTTAAGTGTTTGTTAGAAGATAGTGCAAGTATATATTAAGCAGGTTCTTTCTTTTCTTTCCTCATGTTCTTGTTGTCTTCTGATTGATTGATACCTTAGTACCGTAGCTGTATACATGAGTTCTTGTTATAATGTAGTTAGTAGTACCCCTGATACAGAGACTGCAATACCATGACAAAAGACACCATGATCATACATATTTCCCTTAGGTTGCATGTTGTATGGTTGTAGGCAGAATTCTCTTAGACTTGATTGTTGAGGGTTTTGACCGTAGCAAAGATCTATGACGAGGTTATGACTGACAAAAAGAGACAAGAGGATTAAATTTGTGGAAGCATTTAAATTAAATAAAGAATTTAGGGGTTGTTATAACGGAGTTGATGGATCATTGATTTTATGAAAATCGAGGTATGATTGAAATTCGAGGACAACCATTTACTTAAAGGGAGAATTAAGAAATTCACAGAGCCAAAAAATTTGAGGATTTATTAATTTTAAGGAGGTCTTGATATGATTGAATTGATTATTAAAAATTTAAGAAATTTGAGGAGATTATGATACGACTGTAATTCAATTAAAATATTGAGGATTTGAGTAGTAAAAAAAAATTTTTACATTGGGATAATAAATTCAGTGGATGAAAAAAAAAAATATATTAGTTCAAAATTCGGAACCATTATACATACGGATAAAGAAATATGGAGTGACATGAAGCTCATGGTAAAGAAGATTATAATATAATTGATTATGGGATCATATAATTGAAGGTCGTAAGGTAAGATCATGGTATATTGAGGTTGTGATTTAAATTAAAATCTTGACCATGACAGTAACATTTGAAATCGAAGAAAATAATCGAGGTATAGTTGATGTTAAGATAAACAACTCGAATTTGATGATAAGGCTTTTGATTCAGAAATTCTAAGATCTAATCTAATAAAGTTGTGGAATTTGGAACTTTTATAAATGTTAGTTAATGATGAATCACAAGATTGAGAAAAGTAAAATAAACGAGGATAAAAAGGAAGGATTATTTTCAGATGGTAGTAAAGACTATTTTTTCTAGAAATTAAGAGAGGCAATTAGATGTCTCTTGATTTCATTCTGAAGGATGTATTTAATTTTCTTAAATCAAATTGCCGACCGTATCTTTCGAATTAGCCATAACTTTCATGTCTATATCATTCATTATACTGGGTCTTCCTTGGTTTAGTTACTTTGAAAAGGTAACGTGCATTATTCAAATTATCTGTTTTTGTGATCGTGTCTACTTCCCAAACCTAAAACTTTCTAGAGGATTCAAGGCCGAGCCATGATTCCTTCAAGTTACTCCTATCTTAAACCATATTTTCTTTTTCTTCATGTTTTCTGCTGTTTGGTAAATATTCTCCTTATAGAAATATTTTCTTCAATGATATATTCATCATTATGAACAACAAAATTTTTTCTATCCTAGTCATCCCTAAAATTTCGAGGACGAAATTTTTCTAAGGTGGATAGACTTGTAACCTCCGATTTCCAATTTCCAAAATAATTAGATTTTAATTCATTTTAATATATTGAGTTTTATAAAATATTTCTCCTTGAAATTTTTAGTTGATTTTGAACGATGTTTGATTTTAGAAGGTAATTTAAAAATCTTGTATAAAAATCATTTTTTCATAAATGTCGCTTTCTTATAAAATAAGTACATAAATAATAATATATATATTTCTAGTTTCAAATATTTATTGGCTTGAATCATAAAATTTTTGTTTTAACTAAATAGTTATTTAAAAGACTAGTTCATAAAGTAAAATAAATTTTTGGGATAGTAAATAAAATAAATGTCATACTTTCTAAGATTTTGCAAAATGTATTAATTAGTAGCAAATTGAAAATTTGCTAGCTTTCCTAAAAATATTTCTGAAAATATAATCTTTATTTTTATTTTTTCAAATTTCCATTTCCTATTAACTAGCCCACACCCTCATTTTTCCCACATGAGAAACCTTTTTTATATTTAATTCTGGGCCATTCATTATTGGGCCAACCCGCAACCCTTTATCCCACACCCTTCTCCCTATTTAAGTTCTCATTCTCACATTTCCCAAGAAACCCTAATCTCCAAATTTCTAGATAGCCTCCACAAATTCCCACAAGCCAAATCCATCACCATTTTGTGTGCTCGTGTCCGTGTGTCCAGCATCCGTGTCAGCCGTGATGGCCTCGGGTCCGACCCCGGGTGTCCCACCGTATCCATTCATTTTCTGTGTCCAGTTATTACAGTTTACAACCAGCTTTTCCGTGTCCGACACACCCGGACACCACCTCCACATCCACCACTGTACACAGCATCACCCGTGTCCAACACCGGACACGTCTACAGTACACCCCCGTCGTGTCCAGCCTCGGACACGATCGACCCCGACCCACCGAACCCTAACCCTAGATCAGGCCGAGCCGGTGGTCGCCGCTGGAACCAGAGACCGCCGCCTCCTCGATCTGGCCGCCTGCCACCACCACCTGGAGTCTCTCGACTAGATCGCCGCCGGAGCCGACGTCGTCGAGTCCGCCGCTGAGCCGAGTCCGCTGGAACGAAGCCGCCGTCGCCGCCCTGTCGCTGCCCTGGGTCGAAGCCGCCGCCGGTGGCCGCCAGATCCGTCGAACGCCGCTCCTCGAGCGCCGAGCCGCCTCCTCGAGCGCCGAGCCCGCCCCTAGAGCGCCGAACCCGCCTCCTCGAACGCCGCCGCCCCTCGGTGTCGACCACCGTCGATGCAGACCGCCACCGCCTCGGCGAGCCCGCGCCGACGACCGGAGGAGCCCATCGTGAGCCTCTTCTTCCCTTTCCCTTTTCCTTTCTTTTTCAATGCTGTGATTGAGAGTAATCAGTATATATTAGTTTAAGTTAATTAGTTTAGTTAATTTTATATTAGTTTAGATATAATTAATAAGTTAGTTAATTATTAATAAGTTAGTTAATTATTAATTAGTAAATTTATATGTAATATGAGTTAGTTAATAATGTAATAGTTAATTAAATTGTAATTAGTTAGTAATTAATGTAATTAGTTTATTAATTGCATATAATTAGTTAGTAATTATATATATAATTAGCTTATTAATTATATATATATACATTTCTTTAGTAATATATCTATATTTAGTTTTATTGTTTTTAATGTATGTATTATATATATATATATTTGGTAATATTAATATGTAATTTGATTATTTATATAATTTGATTTTATTAAAATGTATTAGCCTAGTAAATTCATGTAACTAGTTTAGTTAAATTTAGCAATCATTAAATAGATTAATTAGTTAATTAATAACCAGTTAGTAATTTCTTAATAAATTAGTAATTTGTAATTAGTTTGGAAATTTATGTAACTTGTTTATTAATTAAATATAAATAATTTAGTAATTTCCTATAATAAGTTGGTAATATATATATATATGCATATTAGTTTTATTGTTTATAATTTAGTTATGTATTATGTATAAGGAGTTTTGATTGATATATATATACAAATATGTATTTTGGTATAAAAAGTATATATGTATATACATCTATTAGTGTATATACACAAATACGTATTTTTGTAAATTACTAATAGATACTTATATATATATTATATACGTTTATTGGTATACTAAGTATTAATGTATGTTTCAGTATTTAAATATAAATAAATGTATATTGGTATATATGTATATATAACCGTATTTTGGTATAAATATGTGTACCTATATATATATAAACATGTATAAACATATTTTGGTATATATATATATAGTATATATATATATATATAAACTGTATTGATATATATGTACTTGTAAAACATATTTTGGTATATTACCTGTATATAGTATAGTATTATTTTGGCATGTATGTATATCTATATAATATAAGTTAAGATGTATTTTGGTGCATGTATACTAGTCTATATGTATGAGTGATGTATAATTTTTCACATAAATAAAATATAATCCCACTTATGTACATACAGTTATACCTATTCTGTATACTTTGGAACAACTATATATATGTATTAAATTATTTATTGATAATATGATTAATTGGTAAATTACTAGGTGACTCTAGTTGACTAGTGCCATACCTGGCAGAGCCCTGAGTTCATGTATTTGTGATGTGTTAGTGTAGCACCTGATGCAAATGTTGTATTTGATATATTTTAGGACTGTTGGTTCCTCCAGACGATACTCTGGAACAGGACATTGGTTTTACCAGCTAAGGACCCAAGGCGAGTACATTCTCTGATTAGTTTCTAATTTATGATATCTCCTATGTTCACTGTATCTAGTATAAATATCCATGTTCCCGACACGTTGGTTACACGGATTGGTATACACGGATCTCGTCATGAGATGTTATTCCTTATTCATGGTGTAGCTTGTACAAGACTTGTTCCTTGATATCTTGTGCATGTACAGACACTTATTCCCGGGGAGATTTGCTACCTCCTTAGGGAACCCGTGCCATAGCGTACCATGATTGGATCTACTATACCAGTCGGGGGTTTGGGGAGTACTTTAGTGTAGATATGTGATCATACCCAACTTTATATGCACCATAGCTCACCCCACATCTCACGTCGGGTGCGGCCTGACCATTTATATGAACCATAGCTGTTACGTGTGATTAGCCTGATCTCTACATGCACCATAGCTAACCAACGGTTAGCCTGACCTTATATGAACCATAGCTAATCACATGTAACCAGCCTGATCAAGTTCCCAAGCCGATCACATATTAAAGCTAGTACTCACACACTTAATCATAGGTTTCTTGCTCATGGACATATTGTTTTCTTTCCTGCATTTACTTACAGTATTTTCAGTATTTCTCTCATTGTACATTTCTCGTACTTATACATGCATCTGGTATGTTTCCATCTAGAACTGCTACATAGTTTATGTCATTTATATAGAACTGCTATTTAGAGATGTACTTTGCTCCTTCCTGACTGGAAAATATTTTTCCAGACTGTGACCTTAGTGGACTTGTTATGATACTTGGAGATTGGTTGTTCCTGATTACAGGTATGATTGTTTTATCATTAGTCTTGTGTTGTACTCTTTTGTTCTCCAAATTCTTATCGTGCTGTAATTGTGATTGAGTAGGTTGTTCATCTTTATAGTGTTCTCCGTGTCTCCTTATGGAGTTGGATACTAGTGTGAGATTATTTAGATAGTACTTGACCTAGACAGCGTTCTACCGCCGATGCTGCGGCGTAGGCTGGACGTACCCACGCACTCGTGCCCCTAAACCGGGTGCGGGTCGTGACACTTTGTAATTCTACCATTAAATTTTATGCTAAGGAGGCACGAAGAGAGTATTTATAGAGTAGGAAAGAAATCATAATCCTAATCATGGCTGCCAACCAATTCTAGAAAGATAGCAATCAATTAAATTCAAATCCCACAAAAATCGAATAAGAATAATTGACTCAATCTTTCCAAATTCGTCCAAATCCCACAATCAGCAGAGACATGCTCCCAACCAGCCGTATGCACATACGCGCGTAGCAGCACAGCAGCAACTGCTCATGCGCGCATACATGCGGCAACGTAGCGACTCATGCGCGCAGACGTGCAGCAGCACAAAGCCCGTGCATAGCCTCGCATAGCCTACACATGCGCCTGCATATGCAACCGCGCATGCAACTCGCGCCCTCCACCCGAGCCCGAGTGGCTAAGCCCCATTGGAACTTAGCTCATAATTTTTTTTCCAAAGAGAGTGACAAAAAACATAAATGCTTTCTTGAGTAGTTTAAACTTAATCCTACTAGAAAAATATTCCACATGGCACATACTTGGGCCATGTTCATCTCTCAACGTAAGCATGGTATTATATTAAGATACCTACTTGGAGTATTTTTCAATGTCTTATTTTTGTCTTCTTTGTTAATGTCTTATTTTTGTCTTCTTTGTTAATGTCTTATTTTTGTCTTCTTCTTTGTTGTTGTACGTTCTATCTCAATTGCAACTGCATTTGCAAGTAAGAACTGATTTGAGATTCTAGAAGTTGTAATACACACACACACACACACACACACACACACATATATATATATATATATATATATATATATATATATAGTATTTCGTTTGAATCGAGTTCTTCATAGAGAAAACTCGTTTGTGTAAATCTCTGAGTCTCAACTACAACTTCAGGATCAAATCGAGAGTAGACTGAAAAGTTTACATAAATCTCTGTTCCAGATCTCTGTTCCATCTTTGAACTACCTTGGGACTAACAAACTGTTGGAATGTACATAACCCTCTCGTCTTTCTACAACCATGACCATATTTCGAGGTACTGGTGTACTCCGTAGTGCGTAGCTTGACAGCCATGACCAAATTTAGGTCGGGCCGGGCCAGCCCATTTGATAGCTATAGTTATAAGCTTGGCTTTTTACTAGTACAAACCTAGTGAAAACAATGTGATATGAAAAATATTTACTCGCTGAAAGAGTTAATTGTCACTGCCTACAAGCACACTTTAATGTGGATCAACTAGAGATTAATCTATTAAACTTGCGTGACTTAAATATCATATATACCTCCTTATGAAAGGATATCAATTCCTGGATGATTTATGTATTAATTTTACTTTCCTGTCAAAACAAAATAACACAATGCCTAGCATCATCTTTACTTTCGAGATCTAGCATGTCTTTAGTTTGGAGATCACGTTAAAGGTTTAGTCGTGGAACCATTAACCAACACTCTTATAATCATAGTCCTCGTCTTGAATGACCCCAATTTCAATCTTGCACACATTGGCATCATGTACTAAGAGCTTTCTTATTTATTTTTTCCCATTGCAATCGAGTAGTTGGCTTCGAACAGAGATGATACATCCCCTTCTGTTGGTATATTGCCTCTAAAACCAAGCATAAACAAGAAAAATACTCTGTTAGAACATGAAATCAACCATATGCTAATAGAACAAGGAAATTAAGGAAACTCTAAATTAGAAATAATAAATATTTTTAAAATACATGTTCTGACTTTTAAGTAAAGACAAAACTAACATTACTCAAACTAAAAGAGTCTAAAAAGACGGCCTAAAAACTGTGAAAGTAGTCTATATTACCAAAAGAAAAATAGTCTCCTTCTACATTACCCTTGAAACTTGGCATATATATTTACAAATTTGTTCTGAATAGTGAAGTTTTGGTCCTATGAGACCCTTATGAGTATTTTGGCATCGGTCTTTTCCAGAACCTTGAGAAAGTTATTTGTATTTTGACTCCATACTTTTGGAGTATGAAACAAAAAAAAATTATTCACCTTAAGAATGATTTCATAACGAAGGTGATCATTCCTTCTGAATAATATACTTTGTCCAAGATATTTCTTCAAATACCTGTGTTAATGTCTACAACTTGGAGATGAAGTGTGTAGCAACGGTCTGTAACAAACTCGTTTCGAGAACATATGTGATGATGTCATGTGAATGATACGTATAGATGCTTGTCGAGTATTTGAACTGACTAACATCTTCCATCGGCGCACCTCAGACGATACTCCAATGGTGCACATTTGCCAAACTGTACTTGTCCATCCGCCAAAAGTTCCTCTTTGATTGTTTCTTTGCTGGGACCAGCAGTCCCCAACGCTTTTTCTATCAACAGCATGTTGAATTTCCAAAACAGTTAAAAAAGCTAGACAATTGAGTGGCTCAGCCGAAGAAATCAACCATTCCGGTAATATATCATACACCACTTAACCATGGAATTCGGGGCTATTACACACAAGTTCTTCAATGCACTTGCATACCTAATCTCTAGTCAATGCAATGTCAAAACTGTTATCCTTGGGGTCAGCATGCAATGTCACATACACTTCTATGGTAACTACGCTTATACCACCTTATCTTCCTGCAACTACCTTCGGTCAGTGCAGTTGCTGGAAAATACTTTTGCTGCCTTCCATTTCAAATCCAAGCAGCAACACATCTTTCCACAGATTGTTATGTTTCACGGTAAAAAATTCAGATAGGCATGCTTTTATCAAAAACTTTGGCTCCCGTGAGTCTTATATAGCTCACATGTAAGAATGGATGTTCACATTAAAATAAACCAAAATATAAAGGTCAAAGCAAACTTGAAAACTTTGACAATCTAAAATTAAAGGATTTTGAAACTTGCATAATCTGTTAACTGAATAAAAAAATCAATTCCATGGAACAGCTTTACAATAAAATGCATTGAATGAAATGTGTTTCCTCTATCATATAGAGCCAGATTTAGTAGCTATAATGTTACTAAGAACCTCCAAGTTCCCAACCCAACGTAACTGACAGGCAACCGTGGATTACATAAGCACTTCAAAAAAAAATCATGATAAACAGAACACTATTACATGCAGGCAAAAGTTAGCATTAAAATAAGATAATGACGCAGATAGGAATGCCTGCTTTAACTATTTTCTTCTCATTTATTGTAATATCATCACAGTAGCTATCAGACATAAATGACCACAAAAACTGGGAAATCAATTCCCTGCAACTTCTTTTACCTTGTGGTAGTATCACATCAGCGAACATCCAGGCCCTTGTGTCTTCAACAATGCATACCCCCAATGATCATTCAATGAAGCAAGAAGAGGCGCCAAAGGGCATGACGCATATATATATAAATATATATATATCACATGTGGCGCTTTTGCATCCTAGGAGAAAGATAATACACAGCCTAACATAACCAGAAAAACTAAGAAATGAAAAAATCAAAACCAGTCAGCATCTACCAATCTTATGCAAGTCTCCCCTGAATACCGAATACCCTGATAATTAACAATTAAGTGACTTACCCACGTTATCTCACATCTGTAGACTCCTGAGTTGCTTCAGTGGTCACATCAGCAGCAGAACTCCCTGTATCTGCCACTTGGCCTTGACTTGTCTGTGCCTGTCCCATTGATTGGGAGTCGCTAACAATGCCCAAAAGCACCAGCGTCGACCTAAATAGGCAGAGCATATGATAGTTGAATTTCAGCATCACAAAATTTCTGGTCAAGAAATATATTATAGAAGGAATATAAATAAGACCTGGGCAGAGTTGATTTTATGTCTGGCTGGTTCACATGCTCGACCAACTGAGGCTTTAAATTTGAATTTTTATTCAGGGCATTCTCGAGTTGGGCCACAGGTAACTGTTAAACAGACGAGATGTGTGTCATGAATAACAACTGGGTTGTTGACAAGGAAAAAAGAACATGGCCAGAATATTAAATATTGTCGTCCAAAGATACACACACACACACACACACACACACACACACACACACACACACAAAAGTTTGCTGCACAACTCTTGAGGTTAAGAGCTATTTCCTAGCATTAGTTTTATTAGAACTGTAGAAAGTAGTGTTGATTGTGTTTGCTCTACTTTATATGGTCGTTAGAGCCTCTTTTGCTCTTATGTTTAGTCTCACATCAGATAGGTTCGAGGAGGGATATGCTACATTGCCTATATATATGTAACTCTTTCATCGTTAATGATTAAGTCCATTAAGTTGAGACAACTTAATGGACAAAATAAGCAAAAAAAACTCATATTCTTCACCCGCAGCATATATCAGCATTGAGAGGAAGGGAAGAGGAGCACAGGGAAGGGAACACAGTTCCTTTGCTACTCAAGAACAGGAGAGATGGGTAAGAGAAACACAAGCAAGAGAGCATAGACAAGAGTAGAAGTTGCAGGCTCCCCGGCCAGTGCAGGATGTTGAGACTTGAGAAGTCACCGAAAAGGGGGGATATTGCAGCAATGTGGAGAAGAAGCATCACCATGGATCAGAGACGAGCACAGGTCAGTTCACATCCTTGCCTCATCTTCTTGATTGTGATCTACATCTTAATGTGAAACCCTTTTATTTTGTTTTTGTTCTTTTTAGATAATGGAGAGAAATAGCAGGTGGGGTTTGATTTGAGATGAGAGGTGGGTTAGTTTGGAATGAATGGGATTAGGGTTAGAGTTGTATAGGAGGATGGGTAGGGTTAGGGTTTGGGACTGGAGATATAAAGTGAGCAGCAGATATAAGGTAGTGTCAGTATCGGAATTGGGATCTGTAACTAGGGTTTGGCACTAGGGATTGGATGGCAACAGATATGAGTCTAGGGATAGTTTTGGGTGGGGGCTACGATCGGGACTGGGTTTTGGAGTCGGCGGTGGAGCTAGGCTTACGAATGGTGAGGATGAGGGAGTGGGAAGGCTAAGATTTTGATGGTAGAGTGCTTTGTGCTCCCATACCATGTTGAAGAGAGAAATATCTCAACTTGATATATTAATTTCCATTAGGCTATAGGCCTACATAAAGGATATAAGAAGTGATAAGCACAAAATAGACAAGTAGATGAGAACTAGCCTTTGACATCATTGTGACATCACTGGAACTATGTAGAAAGGGAAAGAAACACGTTCTTCTACATTGAATGTCATTGATTTCACTATCGACTTATTGCTCCCAATAGAGCACAAACATCATTTATCGTTTCCATATTAGTGCAGTGCTACAGACAACATTCCTCAACTGCCAACAATATCCACAACTATATGATGTAAGCACTATCTTGTGATGCCGTAGACTAGTTTGCAGTATCGGCCGATACCGATCCGATATGGCCGATACCGATACAGTTTGGCATGTCCCGATCCGATACCGACCGATACCCGATACCGACCGATACCGACATTAGGTCAATTCGACAAAAAGAATTGAATGCAAAAGACCAATTAGTAAGGGTGTAAAAGCATAGTAAGTTTGTAAAAGCATATAAAAGAGAGAAACTTATCTATCGCATGTAAATCAATCGACAAGGGTGACTACTATTTCATTCAATTTCAAAAATACTAAGAAAAAACACTGGAAATACTTAAAATTATGCATAAATGTTAATAATTTACTAATAGTTATTTGCTTTCCGATACCAAAAAATCCGATAATCCGCTCCGAAACCGCCGATACTACCGATCCCAATACTCATAGGAATGGTCCGATACCGATACTTTGAACCTCGGTAGAACATCTGAATACAAATTTCATGTGAATTTTCTAGCATATACTTCAACTTAAGCTACAGAATAACTAAACAGAAATCATGATGAACTCTTCATAAGTTATATATAAAAGCAAGTGCTTCAGACTAACGCTAGAGCTTTCCCAGGCACAGCCAGGTGGACCACTAGAATCGGGACCTATTCTCCTAACACTTTTTAACTAAAAAGAGGAAACTAACATACATACATTCTGCATATTTACTCCTTAATTGAAAACGTCGTCAAACATAACCCCTGAAGTCACTTTAGGGTCTGCTTGGCAATTATGGGAGTAGCGGTTATGAGGTATTTTTAGAGTACCGGTTATGAAAGGTTATGAGAGGCCCGATTTTGAGTGGTTTTAAGTAGCGGCTTTAAACCAATCCAATTCATGCTTGGTAACGAACGGTTTTGAAAAGCTTTTACAAGACTAAATGAAATAAAATTAATAAAACTGCTCAAAACCCACCGATTTTGGGTGTTTATAAAGCCACCCAAAATTACATTACACCAGTTTTGGGGGTTTTTGAGCCGACCAAAACCAGTGCCTCATAAAATAATAAAACTTACCAAGCAAGAATTTTCATAAATGGTCGGTTCAAAAACACCCCAAAACCGATGAAAACACCATTACCAAGCAGACCCTTAAAGTCAATATTTGAATACCCAGCTAAGGAAATAAATTGAAGTATAGAACTAACCTGCAACAACACCTTGAATGACTGTGGTGTTGTCTGGAAAGCACACTTCAAAAAGCCCACCCATAATTTTGGATACTTCCATATCTGATGCAAAATTGAAACACCTATGTCAGAGAGCAGCCTTTGGATATATCTATAAAAGGGTATACAAGTAGTACAGTATTTGACATGAATAGTATGTCATGAAATGAGAAATAACAAGTCATCATTGCTCAAAATGTTCACATATATCATCACAGCCTGGATGGATGAAGGGTCGGATACCTGTTTGGTGACAAGCTTCGATAGAATTTCCATTACAAACTCCACCTACAAATAATCATGCCAATAATTAGTAGAAAATGTGACAAGATAGAAAAGGGAAGGAAAAGATGATCATAGCATGGTGCACCGGTAACACAAGCCAAGGAAATTTATCATAAACTTTTTACAAACAAGTTCATTTCATAGCCTAACTCATACACTAAGACATCCTGTAAAAGTAAATTAGGAAGTAGAATCCAACACTATAATAAAGCCAGAAAACTTTATATTGTCCAATACCACCACAAGGATACAACATAGATATATTATATGCATAAAGGAGTATGAACCCGGGTTCTAATGAGATGACAGAAGTTGAAAGAGAAATTAATCATAAACTAGTCAATTGTTAAATACAGAAGACGCAAAAAGAAGTTCTCCAAGAATTCAATAACTGACGTCAGAAGCTGTATGGAAGTGCTTGCTAGTTACCAAAAGGTTCTGATGTATACAGTACTTCAATATGCACAAAGAACACTCATGGGAATCTGTGCACCTAGAGAACTCCTCTTTGTCGAAAATGAGGTGGGGCGGGTTGCCAAGCTGAATCTATCTATTACTTTGGATAAATCATCCATCACGAATGTGAGATTGAAGACAACTGATAGAACCAATAGTTGTTAATAAATTTCGAAAGTGAGTCCAAAGTATTATGCTTGAAAGAATATAAGTTACCCACAGTTTTGGAATTTAATGTTGGGGAGTCAAAACTTGTGTATTTGTGTGCGACAAAAATTGTGTTATGGAATTTAACCAATCGTACTCTGGAGCACCCAATAATTGTATAGTAAAGTGATAGATATATTATAAATGCAATGAATACAAGAGAGTTATGTATTTTGTATGTAAATAACATCAGGTACACACCAAGAGAAAATATTAAATAAAGAAATTTATTTGAAGATGTATCGACACAAAATTACTGCAATAAACGAATATATATACTATGACATGGAGCAGCAATGTTCATTGGGAGGCTAACTGAGAAATGAACAATGGAATGTGAAAACGGATAGTTATGCATTTTACGAAGCTCTTCTGACCCATCATATTACTTGGAATTCATACATTCGTACATGTAGGTCTGCAATTTGGATTGCGTACGAAATATTAACGAACACCACAAAAAATATAATAACGACAAATTGCTCTTATTCAAGCCACAGTGAATAGAAAATAACAATGGTTCCGATACCTCAAATTAATGTTCTTAAAAAATAGTCTCAATCTGGGCAATCGTTGTGAGATGTAGCATGCATGACAAAGACTGGAAGAGAACGCATATTTAACACAAACAGATTAATCTCGTGTATATGAATTTGTCATTACAGATTAATCTCGTGTTTCAGCAAAGTGATCAATGATGAACGGATTTACTCTCATACAGACCGATAAAATGGTAGATGATCTACAGTCTACGTTCTAGATTACAACACAGTTGGATTAAGTTCCGTAGACTTTGAAATCTAACCCCTACACTATGGATAGACCATGCAATCTGGTTTGCAACCCCTAATAAAGGCACTAGTTGCAGCAGCACGTATGAGCTAAGTAGACAAAAAACACATTTGTGTACATAGAAAGACACCACATGACACCACACGAAATGATGTAGATTAGTAACACATTGATGTTAAACTTCATCTGCTCACCTTTTACTAACATCAAATAGTGGAGATTAGTAACAACCACATACTTGAATAATGGGCATGTTACACTTTTGATTTATAAGGAATAAAACTACACTTTAACATTGATAGTGACAACATATTCAATACTGTTCGTTTTTCTAGTTTCTATTTTTTTATTCATATGAAATGTACAATTGATCGCGATGACATATTCTGGACCAAATTCACAGTAGATCCATTAATATGACAACAGTAACAAAAAACCTGTGTCCAAAACTAAACTTTTTGTCGGCTACACAAATCTCTTTCCTCATTCAACTCTATTAGTGGGCAATCCCAAAGACAGAAATTAGTGACAGTAAATTTACTGAGAAGAAGTTAAAACTTCAAACCAAAAGCAGCCTTTTTTTGGACTTCCATAATTGATAAAAGGCTAGTATCTATTTACATAGCATAAGTCCACTAAAGTATTACGATGCTTGGCTCATAGCATAAGTCCACTAAAGTATTACGATGCTTGGCTATCAAGCATCAACACATAAATACATGGTTATCAAACCCAAACGGCGCCAACAATCGAATAGATATGCCAGTGATTAGATGGTTAATCCGGTCCGGTTACATTGTTGGACATCTGACATCTTTCTTTCTCCATTGACCCGGTAAAAGCCTGGTTGTCCTAGCCGTGTCGTGCGACCCAGTGGGTCTTAGAAACCGTACAGGTTTGTGATCAGTCACATAATTCAAATACTGTAAGCCGATGCACAAGGAACGCCTATAATCAGTTCATCACTGAAAGGACCTGCCAAATTAAAATGGACAATGGTCTGGACTTCATGAACTACCGAGTACTTTATCCATGTAACAAAGAACAAACATTTCCATTTGCCTTTTAAAGCAGTGGCTACCCCTTCATCTTTAGACACAGCCGATCTGGGACTAAACCAGCAATCAGAACCCATAGATATTGTAATTTGTTACAAGCAAGTAAAGGTCATACATAAGTAAATTATCAATAGTTCAATACCATCTACTACTACAAGGGTATGGGCCCTAGCATTGATCTAATACCAAATTCATCCATGCCTAAAATTTGAAACCATGGGTTTACTTATGCTTCTGGTTGCTCATATCCTTTTTCTTCTCTTTATTTAAAAATATTACTCAAAAATAAAAACAAGTACAAGAATCCCGTGGAGTTTAGGTAGTAAGGAAATCGCTGCTTTAGACAAATAAAGGATATATATATATATATATATATATATATATATATATATATATATATATAGAGAGAGAGAGAGAGAGAGAGGGAAAAAATATATATATATATATATATAGAGAGAGAGAGAGAGTCAACCAGATAGGTGGTTCAAAAATTCCTGGCACATCCCTTAAATATTAAAGGGGATAAACTGAGTAGCAATTTATCGAGAGCCAAGCTTGGAGGAGTGGTCAATGTGGGAAGATGATCGTGATGCTAACGATCATTACAAGGACAGCGTGCGATAGGAGATCGTCCCGAGCGGTGGATTAAAGGAGGATGTGTGGTGGATCAAGGAAGGATGCATTAGACCAAGTAAATCGAGGATCGGCATGCAAAGAAAAACAGACCCGAGCCTAGGCCGGGAAAATATGTAATAAGAAGCGATATATATATATATATATATATATATATATATATATATATATATATAGAGAGAGAGAGAGAGAGGACTCTGAAGCATTGGCCATGTAGAAGTCTGGTCTGGGTTTGATAAGTATGCATTATGCACCATGGATCCAGAATGAACCAGTTGACAGCTTCTAAAAGCCTGCTTATAAATGTCTGGCTGTAGTTGTGCATGTGTATGCACGCGTGTGAACGTCAAGCCGCCTGATAAAAGTTGGGTCACATTTATTCGATAGACTAGTCCAACACATTACTCACATGTAAACAAAGAATCACTCAACGATGAAAGCCCAAGGGGCACATCAGCAAATCATAGCCGATTGTGTATGTGAATCTGTTTTTAGCTATTCACAGTTCATCAGATACAGCAGTATGTTGATCATGCCAAAATCAATTTGTTTTCTTCTTACTGTGTGAATTAAATAATCAATAAACTTCCAGCTAAAACATTTCCTATAATCACTCACCAAACCTGGGAACAGATTTATAGCCTGAATGACAGTCCGCATGAATAACAATGGAAGAGGAATCTGTTGAACCTGTGAGGATAGTGGTTTAGGTTAATTACCATATTAGAAGAATAGACAAGTACAATACTACTGACATGGTTTCATCATACCAATTGATTCAAGACCTTTGCCAAAACCTGTTGAGTGAACACTTGTCGTTGATCAAAGCAAGCATTGCAAGCATCCATAACCTACATATAACAAAAATCAGCATTCTGCATACAGATAAAAATAAATACTTTAAGGTAATGAGGGAAGAGGAAACTAGAAGAAAGGTCTACAAACCTTCTTTAGAGGTACTCCATCTTTCTCTAGATCAATAGCATGGATTGCAATCAAAACTTCAGCTGGGGTGAGGGTAGGACCACTTTGTGGTGATCCCTGAGAACACAAAAATGAAATACTTCAGGTAAATGTTCAACCAGAAGAATATTTGAACTACCAAAGAACATATGTCAAGAATAAGCATATCACAGAAAAAGGATCAATAGAAAAATATGCCATGTAAATCCCCTCCAATTCTATTCACACATCAAGAATTAAGAATTTACTTGATGGCCAGACAAGAAAGAGGGCATGAAACCCCTTAGCAAGAAGTCTAAAATTAGACATCTGACAGCTAACATGCTGTGAAAGCTCATCAATTATGTGAAATTTAAGCCCTTAGCAATAATATATTACATAATACAGATTAGCTTCATAAGACAATATTTTGTGGGATTTAAGCCCATAGTAATAGCAGTTATAAAGCAATGCACTAATTATGAAAATTACACTATACATACTACCTTCCTAACAGTCAATCTTTTGCACCAGTGACATAAGAAACAACCACAACAGGCTACAGGCTATGAAGCATAGGTACCAGTAGATATTTTTAGCTACAGGCTTATTTTCTCGACATGTTTTTAGTATCCAAAGTTCTTAAAAAAACATATCTATAACAAATTTTAATTAAAATATATTAAAATAATAATTAAACTATTTTAATATAATTAAAATTCCTATATAATTTTTCAATAATATCAGAGGAAAAAATATTTTTGGTACATGCATCGCACGTGAACATACAAGTAACAATAAAACAGCTGGGGGAACCTGAACCTGAGGACCCCACGCACTCCAAATGGTCAAATAGTATTGTTCTCCATCCTTCATTCAAACCACATGATCTAGGTGCTTCATCCCTGGCATCGCCCTTCTCATCCTCGTCGGAGATCGACACTCCGCCATGGACGCTATCATCAATGAAGCCACAGACCTTTGCACTCTGAAGCAGACTGCAGACCTCAACACCACCCTCCTCTCCGACTCCTCCCTCCCCACCAACCCGGTTCCGTAAGCTCCAGACTTTCCCAGGAGCAGCCAGTCCATTTCCTCGACGCAGCAGCAGAAACAATCAAGAAGAAGAAGAAAACATACCCACTCCAACAACCCAAGATCCCAAACCTGAGCTCTCCTCACCAAATGAACCCCTCAATATTGAACCTGAGATCAAGAAAGCTAAGCCGGCATCCGGGCCTCCTTCTCCACCTCTGCCTCTGTGGGGGCAGGCTTTGTGCTGCTTAATTACAGGCTCATATTCTGACCCATCCACCATACCTTCTCATTACTCATTTCAGCTATAGGCTCATTTTCTACACATGTTTTTAGTTTCTCAACACTTCAATCCATAATGTTTGGACTTCGTACAAGAGTTATGTGTACATCATTCTCATTTCAGGTACAGGGTCATTTTCTACACGTGTTTAGTTTCTCAACACTTCAATCCATAATGTTTGGATTTGTAACAGCTATATATATATATATATAGTGCTTAATGTCTTATATTTCCACTATCATTCCCAAGCCCAGAAACAGGGTTGCATTCGGTAGTTGACGCCAAGCCTAAACATTGTTGGATCTTTATGAAATGAAACCTTACAAAATGCATGTCAGGGTTAGGTAGTTCACGCCCAACCAAAAACATTGTTGGATGTTTATGAAATGAAACCTTACAAAATACATGATGAGTTGTCCTTCAATAGTGAAACATTGCATTGTTCCTCCCCATTGAGTGAGCAAAGCTATATTGCTACATCGTCGCAAATAAGTGTCGAACGTCAGAAGTGTATGTCAACTGAGCAAGTGTGGGCTAGGGCGTTCCCCACAGGTTACGTGTCACAGTGCTCTTCTAACAAATAAACAGAGGATTACATGGTATAGCAAATAAGGTAAGGAGTTCGAGCACAAGAGTAGGATAAGATTAGCTATTTGGAACATAGGAACACTAACGAGAAGGTAAATGGATTTAGTGGATACAATGATTAGAAGCAAGATTAAATCTTCCACAGAAACTAAATGGTTCCGTGAGAAATCGAGAAAAATTGAAATAGTTGATTTACTCTTTGGTATACAGGTGAAAAGAGATACAAATGGGACGGATAATTATGGATAAATATCATTAGAAAATAGAGTTGTAGATGTAAAAAGAATAGGAGATAGGATAATATTAGTTAGGTTAGTAACTTAGTACTAGGGTGGCATTACTGTTATTAGTGTTTTAAAAAGGTTTAGGCGCTCCTAGGCGAGCTATCTTGTCTCATCGTCTGGAAGCGCCTAGCCTCGTCTAGAGAAGAAAGTTCCACATGGACAACTTCTCAAATTTCCTTCTCATAACACATTTTTGTCACTTTTGTACATCATGTTAGTTTATTCAAATATGCCATGTATCCTTAAGAACTCATCAAACTTGAGTGTTTAGACAATAATCTAAAGAAAAGAATCAAAAATGATACCAAATTACCAATAGAAAATAACAAAGTACCTTAACACGATCACAAAATAGCCTATGAAATACAAAATTAAGTTTAAAAACAATAACATCACAAATAAGTCAGACATAAGTCATTATGGTAGAAGACAAATTGTCCAAATGAAAAAGCAAACATAAAAAAGCATATATAAACAAGAAGATCAAAATGAGTTGTGTTAAATGGGAAGGTTCATATCGTCCGAGACACAAGACGCAAATGGCGCGAGCTTGAGCAAGCGAGACAGAAAAATAAAAAATAAATAAAAGTATACATAAAAATAAATAAATTTAGTAATGTAAGAAATAAAATCAAATAACACATTAAAACCAAGTTACCAACAAAAACAAGTTAAAACATCACCAAATAAACTAGCATAGTAACAGTAGCAGTCAACAGAACTAACAAGAATGTGTGTACTCTAACAAGAAGTAACAAAATGAAAGGAACACAAATTATAAAATAAAAGTAAAACCAATAGAAAAACCATTCATCTTCATCAAATCATCATGACCACAAATAGTCTATCATTTTCTGTAAGGTGAACTCATGGAGACAAAATAAACAACAAATATAGAAGGCGTCCTTACTTATTGGCACCTTACTGCGAGGTGCGCCTAGAGAAAACACCTCACCTAGTGAAGTACGAGACGCAGTTGATGTGCCTTGTGCTAGGCGCGCCTTGGGCGCGCCTTTGACTACACTGGAAAAAAGTAGAAGTAAAAAACATTGGAAGAAAAAAAAGAACAAATACCAAGTTTTTTGGACGAGTGGAAAGAAGAATAGAAGAAAAAAGGACATGAACTCACCTTAATTCGGTCGACAATGGTGAAAACCGCCCAAAACTTTGCCTTGAGGAGCCAACCGATAGGAATATCAATGCTCTCTTTTATGTCATCGTCGCATGATATTCTCCTTTTTATATTTATGTTTATTTAGTAGTAATTTATAGTACTAAAACTTAAAAAAAAAAGACTATTCAGATGTTGGGATCGGACACGTCCTGCAAGCGCTCTGATATCGTGTATGAGACTGACCGCATCGAAAAATTAGGCCAACCCAACTGAGATAACCACACCCCGTCTAACAAACACCAAGCACAGATAAAGACAACATATATGACGGTGACTACGTCACCTGGACAAATCCCAATCTATATAACTCAAGTGAAATTACAAGATTGATAAAACCAAATGTTGAACCCTTTGCCATTAATAGGTTCAATTCTCTCACCACACTCAAGAAGAAAAGACATATATTACAATTGAAATCACTCACCAAACCCTGTAGCAATTTTTCTGAACGAGGGCGACGACTCATCGATCAAATCTCTTCTTCCTTATGTCTTAGATGGCGAGTCCTGAGAGAAAAGTACGAACTTTCTCTTAGATTTTCTATGGACAAGCATCCTGAATATCCACCTTTTGTCCTCTATATTCTTTGTGCCTCGACTCTCACCCATATAAATAGGATGAGAAATCCCAGTTTAGGTCATAGAAAACCCTAAAATAGGAAGTCGATTACCTAAAATAGCAAACACCAATTATGGACGTCCAAATATGGTCAAATTAAATATTTGATACAAATTTGTAAATCTAATCAAATCAGATATTTAATGTAGATTTTTAAATTGCATCAAATCAAATTGTTTACCATATATGGGTTCCAAAATTTGTTGTTACCAAATCCAGATTGAACCCAATATACTATTATTCCAGTCTGATGAGAGAATGTTGACCCCATAGCTCCTCAACTGGACTCCATGTTTGTCGTCTCGTGATAGAGTTCGTGCTCCCCCATGCCACCGATCTCCGATCCCCTCGAGCTGCTTTGCATCTTCCATCGTCTCTGGTTGCTCGACTGTCACGTCGACGCTAGCCAGTCTGATGAGAGGGTGTTGATCCCATGGCTCCTCAACTGGACTCCATGTTTGTCGCCCCGCGATAGAGTTCGTGCTCCTCCATGCCACCGATCTCGGATCTCCCGAGCTGCTTTGCATCTTCCTTCGTCTATAGCTCCTCGACCGTCACGTCGACGTAGCTGCCATACGTAGACCTGTTGCACCAATGGGATCCTGCCAACATCAATGACACGGCCAAAACCGAAGTCCCTGACAATCAGCCTCACCGTGAGTCTTGGCTGCTTGTCCCCGACTTTCGTCTACCAGAACGTACTACCGTTCCGACGAGTTTCTTCACCCTTGGTTGGCTCAACTAAGTGGACAGTGCGATTCTTCCGAGATTCGAACTCCTGAACCTGCCCACCTTTGTGTTCGACACTAAACCCGTACACATGCATCCTCGAGCAGAACATCATGCATTGTGCATGTCGTCGATGACCCACAGCTCCCCAGGAACTGTGTAAATGGAGATGCACCTGTCTCAGATTGAGTTTACTGCAAACATTGATCTCCTTCTTGGCTTCGAACTGCTGAAACCGATGCCTCTGTAAAGTTTTGGCAAACCACCCGTTGCCAAAACCGAATCCGTAGAACCCCCACCTGAAAATTGACCAGCTGGCATAGGACCGACAGACTGACCCTCAATCTTTAGCCCATCACCATTCATCGTTTTATCTCGACGAACCGAATCCTCCGTAATCCTCAAAAGTATTTCGACGACCCTCCTCAGTAAGTTTCCGACGATCCACCTCATGTCGAACACCCCTTGAGCCTCCATCTAATGTATGTGGCATGTATGTACATCTCAGCGGCTTGAGCATATACATGCCACAATATAAATCTCCTCGAGACAGCTGTTGTGAACCCTTCGTAAGCATCCAATCTGTCCCCAAATAAACTGCGACAGCCATCATCCGCCGCCTCCCTACCGAAACCATGTTGTAGCGCAAACTTAGTACATGTCGCACACTCTTGAGAACGAGCTCATCAACAAGCTCCGTTATCAAGTGCACATCACCGATGCCTACAACTACAGTCGTCCCCTTGTTGTCCATCTTCACACGTCCAAACCTACTGCCGCGGTATGACGTGAAGATCCTCCTAAGTGGAGTGGCGTGATGCAACACCCCCGTGTGCATGATCCAATCGTCGTCATGACACGTGCCACAAGGTTCCCCTGCATCGGTTGTTGCGTTGATATCTTCGAATGCTATGAGATCCTCATAATCATCATTGCCTTTGGCCTTCTCAGCTTTGAGTTTCATGCAGTTACTCTTGATATGACCCATTTTGCCACAGTGATAGCAGCCCTCCATGCGGTCCACAGTCGCAAGATTCCGAGAACTCTCCCATGTCCTCGCATGTGACTTGAGTCTTCCCTTCCCGTAGGAAGCTACCAGAGCGGACTCCTGCGACGATTCCACTTGCTTACGCCAGACCTCCTCATTCAATACATCAGACCTCCTCATTCAACAAACTACTTTTCACCGTCTCCATCATGACAACTCCGTCAGGCGCGAAGTTGCTCACCAACACCACTAGCATCTCCCAGCTTTCCGGCAGAGAACTCAAAAGCAGAAGGGCGTGAAGCTCATCTTTAATCACCATCTTCATCACAGACAGTTGATTGATGGTACCCTGAATCTCGTTGTGCCACCGGGGCACCCTCCGTGTACTTCGAGTTCACGAGTTGGCAAATAAGAAACGTCTTGTTGCCAATCGTCTTCCTTTCATACAACTAATGCAGCTTCTCCCACAATGTTTTTGTCGAACTCTCCATGGACATGTGGTGAAACACCGAGTCGTCCAACCATTAGCAGATGAATCCAATGGCCCTCCGATCCATTCGTTTCCAGTCTTCAGGAGCTTTGTCCGATGGCTTGGCGCTATCGCCCTCCAACGGACCATGCAAGTCCTTGCACCAGAGTAGATCCTCCATCCTTGGCTTCCAAATCGTCCAGTCCCCCCTGTGAGGGTAATCATACATGTGTTTGTCTGCTCCGTAGATATGGTTGCACATTCCCTCTTGCGAACCTGAGAGCTCTGATATCATATGTTGGTATCAGGGTCTTTAAAACTTGAGCATGCAACTTTAAAACCCAATAAAACCAAACTAAGTCCAAAATACTTATAAAAAAACTCAAACAAAGCCCAAAAAAGCTACATAAAACACCAAACACACCTAGACGTGCACATAGACTCGCGTACTTACCTATTCGCCTAATCTCGCTTTTGGCACCTTTCTCGCCTAGGCGTCACCTAGAGAAGATATCTTGCTTGCCTTTGGATTAGGCAGTGAAACATAGTCTCTCATTTTTTGGGCGCCCTTTAACAACAATAGTTATTAGTGTATAAGCACCCAAGTAGGATTGTATGAAAATACTTTAGAAACATACAGCTTGGTCCGTTGAGTACTTGGAGGAGAAAAGTTGCAATCTGATAAGGCTTAAATTGTCATGTTGGAAATGAGAACAATAATTATGATAGCATCGAATAAAGGGGGTGATCAGATTATTGCAATAGTTTTTGAGATGAGTAAGACTACATGAGCGACCATGCTTCATGGATCGAAGGTTGACAATTAAAAAAAATGTCCCTAAAATTAGCATAGCTGACATGAGAGGCTAAGATTGACGAACAACAATATATTAAAAGGTAGGATAAGAAATGAATATATTTGTAGGAGTTGGAGTTGCATCATCTGAAAACAAGATTTGAGAAAATCGTCTTAAGTGGTTCAAACATGTGAAACGAGGACAAGTATATACTCCAATAAAGAGTCACAAGATTTAGTTAGAGAAGCCGATTGGACTAGAGATAGGCATAAACGAACATTGGAGTCAAGATTTTAAAGAAGGATATAGGTTTTTTTATTATTATTATTATGGAGGACATAGTCCTTAACAAATGAAGAAAAGGAACTGAATTGCTGAACCCAAAAAATTTGATATATAGTCTTTGTTGTTGTGTGTATACCACCATCACAATAAACTAACTAAATGTAGCTTTCTACATGGTATCAAAGTAAGGTCAGACCTAAACATCTCAATCAACTAACCCAATGTAGCTTTCTACACAGTATCAGAATAACGTTAGACCTAAACATAGCTCTCTACTTTCCACCAAAAGAGAACCTACTATCTCCATCATCCTACCCTACATCCTAAAATCCCTAATCCCAACACTCCTTTACAAACCTCTAACTTGCAACTATCATTGACCCTTCTCATCTCCTCCACAGCATGTCGCAGCTGATGTAGTTCTCCACCCCCCTTCGACTATCATCACATGCTCTCACCCGCTCCATCACCATGATTTTTTTTTCTATCACCTCCACAACCAACTATCAAAATCAACCTAATGTTCCAACAGTCCCTCCACAACCTTTTTGTCTCTCCCGTCCAAACTCCAGCACATGTAAGCCCTCCAACTTTCTACTAACATGACCTCCAATTGACCCTCCTCCTGCGTATCACCCTGATGTGTTGCCTCCAACAAGACTATCAAGCAAAGCCATCTAGACCTCTACATTGTTCCCAAACTTCCTTGCATCCTCCATCCAAATATCTGAAGGTTTCCAAGTATTTCCTTTACATTTATGATCACTTTTAACTCCTTATTCCCTCCTAACTGCCCTAGCCAAATCCTAGGTATCACCTTACCTAATACCTTAGCCACCTATACCATAGGCTGCCTCCAACCAACCTATGCCCAAAGCAATCTGGACTTCTTTGTTGCTCCTAACCTCCTGAAAACTAGGGGTGCAACTCGGACGAGCCCGATCGGGTAAACCCGTTAATGGGTTGAGTTAGGATTGAAGATACTCGGTTTCGGGCTCGGGTTTGGGTTAAAATAATTGAACCCGATCAGAAATGGGGTTGGGCTCGGGTTCATGTGTCGGGTTACCCAAAGAACCCGACCCCCCCCCCCCCCCACACACACACACATATATATATATATATATATAGAGAGAGAGAGAGAGTTTAAATCCTAAATTTCTCCACCCAAACTTTTCAACTCCTTATCCCAGAACTCATTTCAATTTATACTTTGTAATGATTGAGACTTGTTTGCTATTTGATTATGTGTTTAATATTACTCTTGTTTTAAATTATTTTAAATATCATATTAGAGCCCGATAAATCTGATGGACCCGACCCAACCCTATCATCTGGGCTTGGTCTTGGGCTACATATGTTGAACCCGAGGTCGGGTTGGGCTTGGGCTCGAGCTAGGCTTATGATTCATCGGGTTAGGCTCGGGTTGAGCTCAAGCCCGACCCAACCCGCCCGAGTTGCACCCGTACTGAAAACCCTCCCCCTCCACTAGGGGTGTAGATTCGATTTAACCAAACCATATTCTTCCAAAGTCGTACTTGATCATAAAGTGCATAGCACCAAACCGAACAGCACCATATAATTTCAAAACAATGTTTTGTTGGACAGTACTAATAATTCACTTAATTGGACGCACATAGCATTCAAAAAGAAAAATACTGGGCATTTGGTACGTGGAAATTTTTTTATTTTCAACAAATTTATAGTGGGAAACATATTCCTATGTTTGGTCTAGGTTATAAGAATTTATTCTCAGGAATTACAAACATTCAGGTAAACAATTTGCCCACAAAACAAGGAAATTATCTCTTAAGAATAAGTTAGGGTTTTTTGCACGAGTAAAAAAATTGTTGTTTTTTTCTAGTCTTTTTAAGTCTATATTATTTATCTTGTTTTTCCAATTTTTTTTATCTTTTTTATTTTTTAGAATGTTTTCCCCTTTTTCTCATTTTTTTTAAGAATGACTTTTGTTTTGTTTTTGGCTATCTTTTCAGTTTTTCATATATTTTTGGCTTTTTCATTTTTTTTGTTATATTTCCTCTTTTTTTGTCTTTTTTCTTTTTTAATGTTTTAAGATTTGTTTAGCTTGTTTTTTTTCCCATTTTTTATCTTTTTTTTCTTTTCCTTTTTTTAGTATTTTCATTTTTTTATTTTGTTTTGGGTTTTTTCTAGTTTTTAATCTTATTTCAGTTTTTTATCCTTTTTTTGTTTTTTTTTTCGGGCATATTTATATATTCACCGAACACGGAAATATGTCTCCAAGAAATTTAATTTTCGGAAATATCTGGCTATATACTATTCCGCATATCAAACGCCCCCAAAAAGGTAAATCATGTTCCAAACATACTATTAAAGGTTAGCAGTATCGGAATCGGCATCAAACAATTTCTATGAGTATCAGGATCGACGGTAACGACAGTATCAGCAGTTTCAGTTTGGAGTATCGAATTTTTTTAGTATCGAAAAAAATTAATTATTAATAAATTATTAACATGTTAGAAAATATATTTTATACTTCTAGGCATAATTTTAAGTATTTTGGGTGTTGTTTCTTAGTAGTTTTGAAATTGAAAGAAATAGTAGTCACTCTTGTCTATTGATTTACATACGATAGATTAATTTTCTTCTTTTACAACCTTACTATGCTTTTATACTATTGTTGATTGGTCTTTTTCGTTCAATTTGCTTTTCCGAATTGACAGAAAAAGAGACTGCAATGTCGGTATCGGTCAGTATCGGATATCGTTTGGTATCAAATCGGGACATGTCAAACAGTATCGACATCGGCCATATCGAATCGGTATCGGTCGATACGACAAACTATGCTATTAAAGAGCCATGCTACCAGAGGAAGTCGCACAAGTATATTGGAGACTGGAGTTGGTGTTATGGATATGTTAAATTTAGTGTTAAGATTAGGGTTGGATTAGGATTATATAGATAGCAACATATATTGGAGGTGACATTTGCCATATTGTGTGGTGTTCGTTCCAGATGACACCGTTTCCCAAAACTGCAAACCGAATCGCAAAATGCAGTTCTACAAATCCAAAACCGCACTCTTCCCCATAAACCAAACCGAATAGTCTTACTCAGTTTGGTTAGGTTCAGTTTGCGGTTTTTAACCGCATACTACTTACCCCTACCCTCCACGACTCTCTTCCATTCCCTCGACAGCTTCCAAGTATTTCCCTTACATTTCTGATCACTTTCAGATCCTTATCCCCTCCTAATCTCTCTTGCCAAACCCTAGGTACCACCCTTAGACCTTACTTCCCTACCTGCCCTATACCATGGGCTGCCTCCAACCAAACCACCCTCACGCAAAGTCACCTGGACCTCCCTTTGTTTCCCCTACTTTAATAACATGGATATCATTAGGTGCTCATCTTTTTAACTGATATTTTATGGAAAAGTTACCTTTTTTCAAACAACAAATAATCTGCAGAGGAAAGGATACAATATTCACTTAGTGTGTGTGTTGAGTTCTATGACTATAAAAAAAGAAATTATAGATGTTCTCGACTATCAAATAATACTACAATGTAGTCTAAAGATTGCTCAGGTTAACATAAATCATGCTGGTCAATTGTCAAAATGAAAAGATTGCTAAAGCCAGTCTTGTTAAAAGACAGTCTAGTGCCAAATTCACATACATGAAATTGAATAATAAAGATGAAATAGTGAAGAGTAAACAAAAGATGGCTTGGCATAAGGCTAAAAAGACGTGTGCTGACAATTATAAAAGAATCTTAGCAACTTTAGCAGAAGAACAAGAAAGGTATAACAAGATTAGACTACCTGCAACAAACGAGCGATTGCAGCCTGGAACTTTTCCCGAGGAAGATTAACAAGTTGGGGAATAAGAGGTAAGACCTAGTAGACACATCAAGCAACCATAATTGAATTTATTAGTTAACAATCAATAGCTCGTAAATTACAGTACACACAGAACTACATATGCCTCAGTTTCATGTAAATAGTTGTTTCAGTACTGTGACAATCAATAGTTGGCTGACCCTTTTTCAAAGTCAAGTAAACAAAAATATGATGTTTAAATATCCATAACAGACTTTTTGGCAGAAGCAATTGGCATTGGCTTAGTTAAAGAGGGAGAAGGCAGGAACAACTTAGGGAGCATAGTGTAGTACAAGGATATAAACTCCCGCTGTGATCGCTTTTTGTCTTATATTTTCACTGCCGGTCCCAAGCCGGGATAAAGAAGGATTGCATTATGTAACCGATAACCACCATAAAACATTTTCAGATCTCTATGGGTTAGTCTTACAAAGGACATGGCCCTTAACAAAGCTGAATGGAAGTTAAAGGATTGAAACATCTGACCACACAAATTTGGGATAAAGGTTTTGGTGGTGTTGTAGTTGTACGGTACAAGTATATAAATGAAGAATAACGGCTACATACATATCACTATAGCAGATAGATTGTACACCAAACATCTACAATATTTTTTACAAGCATTTGCACCCATTACCCCAGCCAACCAAATCAACTTTAGAGTGTCGAATCCAATATATTTGGTGGTTCTTATAGGCTCAAGCAAAAAAACAAGCTTCTAATAATAGAGCAGAGAGCTTTTGCTCGGCTTCAGGTTGCACGTTGAATTGGACCCCCAAGCCAACCAAATCAACTTTTAGAATGCAGACTTCAATATCTTTCATGGTTATTGTAGGCTCAAACAGAAAACCCAATTGCCAATATTAGATCGTATTTACAAAGCTTTTGCTCAAGCCGGCCTGTGTGCTGAATTGGACCGTTAATTAACATCTTTTCTGGTTGTTGGTGATAGATCTGAGCTCATTAAATGCTAGACATGGACTCTAAAAATTAACTTTTACATCTTACTCCGCTCTACCACCAATAAAAGATCTATAGTTACTGTATAAGAGTCTATTTTTCTTTGAGTTTTGTCCTACTATTTCCTATTCCCAACAGTTGCAACTAGAAACTATGTAAAATCACGAACATTATACGTCAGGACACTACCTGAGCCAAGAGAGATGATGTCTAGCCACTAGGCTTGAACTAACTCTAGAGACCAATATGGTGATTTATGTGTGAGGCAATTCGGCTCTATAGGTTCTTAGCCTAGTATGTGTAGTATCAAGGTAAAGAATGTCAGTGTGTGTGTGGATATTTGTGCGCAATAGATAGAATGTGTGCACATACATGTAGATAATGTGTGGATATTTGTGCACAATAGATAGAATGTGTTTGCTTTTGTGAGTGTTAGTGCATTTATGATAGTGAGAGAGAAAGAGAGAGAGAGAGAGAGAGAGAGAACCTCGTCTTTTGATAGGGATGATAATATTGGTACAAAAATTTCTACATCCTGCCATAACAGAAACATAGATGTAAAATATGCTAATAAGATTTGTTTCTACTAATAATAAGAAAATTAACAGTGCTCTACCTTCAGTCTAGAGTTATATAACCTTCTAAGGGTGGAAATCAGGTCTCTTGAAGGAAGAGACCCATTCGTTAGTGTCTGTAAAACCTGTGAAAGATACAAAAACGTTAAGTCATTTAGACATGAAAAGAAAATAGGTAAGCAAACATAACAAAAGAGTCCAGTTTTCGAAATTGAACACGTGAGTTAAGGTGTTCAGCTTATTAATTTATTTCTAACACCATATGCCAAAACAACAGTCACTACTATACTAGCAACAATCACTACTATACTAGCAAATAATAGCATGATTAGAACAAAGGAAACAACTTTCTACATGAGCATCCACATAAAAGTATGCAATGTCATTTTTTTTTTTATTTAGCGTCCTTTTATACCCATAGTCTAGAGTACAAGTCTTGCTGAATGAAAGCATTGCGAAGGATTAGTGTCAATAGAATGAAAGATGAGTAAAAAAGTGCTTCCACATAATGTTGGAGACTGCTTTTCTTGAAGATAACATGAGGGAAAATCATATGACATGACCAGACATCATGTGAGGTTTGGTGTGAAGGTATCACAATTGAAGGAGTTGACTAGGCTAGACCGAAACAGATAGTGATTAAGGTGATAAAAATAAAATGAAACGTGCTACTTTTACAGGATAGATGGTGTAACGATCCGACCCGACCCGCTCCGCTCCGCTCCACTCAAGAAGATGAAGCGTTGGTGCAACAACGTTCGGAGATGACTTATTCAGCAGTTCGCTCGGAGTCCCGCTCGGCCGAGGCAAAGTCCTCGCTCAGGAGGGTGGCTCCGATGAACCCGTCTTTGCTTGGTCTTCACACCTAATAAAATGGACGATACATGCTAGTTCGCTAAACAAATCACTTGATGCATACTAATAAAAGAGATGAACCCACATAACTAAAAGAATAATCCCACTCTTTGTCGGTTGTAAAGAACATAAAAAGTAAACTTACTACTAGAATTGGATCCTCGCACTACTACTTTAGATTTGTGCAGTAGAATTTCTTGTTTCCAAGTAGACTATCTTATATGTTGTTTTAGTATTTAACTTTTACAATGTTCCAGTGCTTGTCACATAAGACTATGCCATTGTTTAGAGCACTTCACAGACTATGGTACACTCAGTTTAGCCCAAGGTAGTCAAAGGCGCAAGGCGCACTCAAGGCGCAAAGGGTCCAAATCGCCCGAGGCGCAAGGCGCACTTAAGACGCGCGCCCGAGCGACACGAGGCGCAAAAATTATATATATATATATATATATATATATATATATATATATATATATCGGATTTCTACATTGATAAACATGTGTGCTTCAAATTCTCCCATGTCTAGGTTGCAATCACTTTGAATTGAGTGAGTGAGAGATAAAACAATTAAAAAAAAAGTACATAAGTTCAAAAAATAGTCTAAAAACAGTACAACAGTTAAAAAAATAGTCTAAACATGTTATTTTTTCACAAGATTTTCAAGGCGCGCCTAGGTGCGCCTTAGCTATTCCAAGGCGCTCGAAAAAGGCGCACCTAGGCGCGCCTTAGGTGCGCCTTAAGAATTGCGCCTCGCCTGGAGTGCCCTGAGGCGTTGCCCCTGCGCCTAGGAGCAAGGCGCGCCTGAGGCGCGCCTTTGACTACACTGGTTTAGCCGGAAGACTATCGAGTAGTTCCCGAACCGGGAGCTGCATAAAGATAGTAGATTGGAAAGAAAAGATGGCTCGGGGAGCACAGTATGTTTAGAAGGAATGGCTAGGGGAGCCTAGTAAAGTTTGAAATTCAAAGAAAGATTGAGCAGATGGAAAGATCTATGTTATATTAAGTGTGAGGCGAGACGACAAGGCCGTCGCCTCGCTTAATAGAGGTTAAGCGGCGCTTAGTTGGCGCCTCAATTGTTTTTCTCATACATGTAAAATACTTTATATACACATAAATTTTAATATTTTTTCATACAATCCTACTAGTAAATGCATGAATAACAATACCAATCACCAATCATACAAAGTAACTATAAATACTAGAATCAAAATGCAAACTACCAGCCACACAATGAATACATACTACAAAGTCATCAAAATACTATCAAACATAAAAGCTAAGTCTCTAAAGTTTCTACTTAAAGTTTTCCAACTATTCAACTATGTAAATAACAAAAGCTTCGGCTCGGTTTATAAAAAAAATCAAAAAAATCGTTAAGCGTGGGGCCTAAGGCGAGGCGCTACTAAGCGACGTTTAAGCGATGATATCTTTTCTTAGATAAAAAAAAATCGTTAAGCGAGGCACGCAAATGCCAAATCTCGCTTAGGCGGCGCACTTTTCACAACATTGGGAAAGATTGGAGAAGATACTTGCATGGTCACGGACAACTTTTGCACAAGGATTATGGTTCATGCGAACGGTCGTCGGGACACTAGGACCGATTTGACCCTGGGCGGAACTAAGATAGTTGTGCTAGCAAACTAGCACGGATAAGGCAGGAGTTTGTAGCGGGACTCGCTACCTCTGTAAGGATCGTCGTCTACCCATACTATAGTCAATGATGGTTTATGGTGCCAGTGACCTCTTCATATAGATTAAGTCGGCTCGCTAGCAGCAATCCGCATGCGAGCCATTGGATTTGAGGCAAGTAATGGATGCACGGCACACCATACATTTAGAGAATGGATGCACAGAACACTTCATCTTCCGTAGAGACGTTCATAATGCTCGGAGTTTACATAAACGTTCTTTGTTTCATAGTATATGCTTGGTTAACATTGTTGTATCTTTGGACAGGAAAGAACGAATGGTAAGTGAGGGTAAGGCAAACCATGTTACTTATTTCGTGACATGTATGCATGTGACACGTACTTTATATTGCTATATACCATGAAACTGATCCTAAGCCAAGATTAGAAAGATAACGTAATAAGTTGGTGCACAAAACATATTGAACGTGTTGGTTTTGTTGAATGGACGAGAAGCCTCCCCACCAATGCATTTCTATATACTGACACCCCACCAGATTGTCTGTAGGGTGCGGAAAGTAACTCGTTCGGTGCGTAATTCGCTTTGACGTGCCAAAGCATTGGAGCTCATTCTGTCGTCTTGGATGCGCGACGGCCCGACCTCAAAGCTCACCTATACAGGACATAATGTATGGAACATCATCATCCAGTATACTCATCTTCAAGTTGTAAACCTCAAGGCACAATTTATTGTAATGAGAGAGTTTGATCGATTGTAGCATTTGGTCCAGCGTCGTTGTAATCTATAGTTCATATCAATAAAGAAAATTGTTCTTTGTTTATCTTGTGTTGTTTCAACTTTTCTGCTTGGGGACTATCTGTGCGACTCTGTCACTTAGCATTTCGATCGATCGTTTCGGTACTTGCCTTGTGTGAGCGCAACTTAGGCTCGTGCGGCATCACGTCCAGCGAGGACGTTCAACTCTGCAGAGTCAAGACATGATATTTTGGTATCAGAGCACGGCATTACGTCCTTGGACTCGTGTTCGATTCTCTTTCACTTTGAGTGCATTCGTAATCGGTGTCATTAACGCTCTCGATGTTCCGCGTGATATTTATACAATAAGTCTAGATATTTTATGAATCTCATCGGGTGTTTTGGTTGACCAGGTATAGCTATGCAGAAGGCCTTCTTGGCTAAGTTGTGCTGGACATTACATATTTAGACGTGTTGGTGTTAGCAAGTTTGTGTACGTGATCAGGATATGTTCGGACGAAGAGAGTTTGGATTCGGTTTATTGGATTTGGATAGCTATCGATAGAAGTGCTGCTGTGAGACAGGGATTATCGATGCGAACGTAAAGGACATACGCTTGAATTTGATGAATGAATCGGTGGGATGTTCAAATGACCGATGCGAGTTCGATTTTAAAGATTTGCAGAATGGCTTGAACCCTGAGTAGTGTATGGGATAACCTTAGAGAAGTTCAATGGATCGAGGATTTCGGGGTAGCCATGAGTCTATCAGCAACGAACGAGATAGCGCAAAGCCTTGAATGAATATTGTCTAGTTAGTGTGATTTTGAATGTCTCGTATGAAGTTCGTTCGGACGATTTGAGATGAGTTGTGTAACTTGAGACGGTATCGAATAAAGATGCAGAACGATGAAATGAGTAACTTGGTCGAGGAAATGAACATGGAGCGTATACGGAGGTATAATTTGGATTTGAATGTAATTAAGTTTCAGATTAAGGAAGAATCGATAGCGCGATTGGACGATAGCGTGATTGGAAGATACAATTTGGGAATTTGATTCGAAGGTATGAGAATGACTCTGTGGATTGAGAATTTACATCGGTTGAGGACGCGAGGATAGACGACAACTGAGTAAACCTTGAATTCGAATAAGTTGACATGGCTTTGATGCTTGGAAGATAGAATGGATGATACGTAAGAAAGAATTTTGTTGTTCGATGATCCGATATAGGCGATAGCGGACTTAATCTTGAGTTCGAATAAGTTGATCTTATATATTGTTCGGAAGACATAATAGGGTGAAACGAAAATGATGTTACGCGAAGGGGTGATTTTATGGTAACGCGAATATACTTGACGATATCAAAGTATTTCGAGGATGAACATACTTCTGGCTTGAGAATTTTCTAGTCGGATGAATGATACGTATATTATCGATTTAAATTATGATTTTCTAGTCGGATGAATAATAGGTATATTATCAATTTAAATTGTGAACTTAGTTGACTTGAAGGATACCAGATTATAGACTATTGGGTGATTGAACGACAACATTGAAGTTTTGAATGACTTGGCTAGGCGAATGTTGATCATGGCGTGAACAAATATTGTTATGAAACGACTTGGTAGACGAAGAAACTCTTGATAATTAATTTGGATTCGATGTAACAAGACTGATAATTTAGGAGAAAAACTCAAATCGATCTATGACTTGGATAAAACGAATATGTAACGGTGAAGTGTTCGATGAGTTTGAAGATTGCACGGACTTGTGGTTTGACGATAACGCGAATTTGAGGATACAAGTGAATCAAACGCGTATTGAGGACGAGTTGGTCCAAGAACTTGAAGCGAATAATGTTAGGAGGATTTGGGATTGAATATCTATCGAAGTTGGACGACTTAGAGATTTTAATTTAAGATTGGTGACTTAGAAAATATGACTTACGATTAGTGGTTTAGAGTTGCAAACTGGAAATGGTGACTTAAAATTTTGAGTTATGACTCGATGATTGAGACTGTGAAACCAGATTAATGGACGTTATCGCATAGACTTGAGGAGTATGACTACGTACGTCGCTCGGATGGATGTTATCAATGATTATATGTCAAGGTTTCGGTTGGATGAAGTTACCTTAGGAATAGCTTTGCTGAACGAATTCAGACCCCTCAGATTTTAGTTGCTGATGTGGATAGGATGATCTATGCTCGATGCTTAGAATTTGAATGAGACGAGCTTGGGTAAAATACCCGTATGATCGGATGATAGTTTTGACCCTAGGATTTGGGTGAGTGCAGTGAATGTTCGGTTGCATGTTGAGGATGGTGATTTGATACGTGACTTTGACCTGGTGAGCTGACCTAGTGGTTAGACAGTCGACCCTATGCCGAGAGATAGGTCCGGCTTGATCGACCTTAGAGAGTTGCCTGAGTAGACTATAGAGATGGGAGAACAAGTTTTGGAGTTAGGATTTGGATTCGAAGTATACCCTACATAAGTTCGATGTTTGATGCGAATGGAATGACCTATGATACTGGATGTTGGTTACTTGATTTCATAAAGTTGGACATATTACTTAGGATTGAAATGAACAAGATGGTATCGAGGAATAGTTGAATCGATGCATATTGGTGGTTTGTCTCATTGATGATACTCAAGTAAAAGGGATGGATGAAACATTGATGGCGAGTTGGAATGTGATTTGGAAGCATGGTCTTGGAAGATGTGATCGATAGTAGTGCAATACTTTAGTTCGAATTGGATTTGAATTGGCTTGGATTCTGATCGACCACGCTCGAGGTAAATTATGGTTTAATAAGACGAAAATACTTGAGAAAAAAGGATTGTGTCATCTTGAGGATTGATTGAAGGGATAGATAGTTGACGAAACAAATTGGATTTTTGATGGTTCGAATTTCATGTCGTTGGGAGAAATATTGAGGTGCAAGATAGATGCAGTGATACGTCGCAAGGAAGAGATAGATTGAGGATTATGCCTAGAATATTGAATGAAAACAAATTTATGTTTGGTCGGATTAGGAAGATGTTAACAGAAATAAAATCACGTTTCGAAGAGTGCGATCGAATAAGTATGAAAGAGATTTGAACTTTGGTTGGTTGTTCCATAGAATTAGAATAGTTTTGGACGATAAAACGTGGATCGGTTGAATGGTGAATTCGGAAGGTAGAACAAGGATCGATTCAACGATGACTTCGGAAGATAGTAAAGCTACATAGAGAGAATAGGCGATGGCTCGAGATAGGAAATTACGTACCGCTATACGAATTTAGACTTAGATATTGTCATATTTGGAAGATTGGTTGAGATTTGAACTTGAAGTCTTAAGGATTATTAAGATTTGATTAAGCGCAGCACTGTCTTTCGATCGGACGACATCAAATGATCGATTTGGTGATGTTTTTGGGATTCAGAATGATTGAGTCTCGCTTGGTCGGGTTCGCCCTAGCCCTATGTTTTCGTGCACGATGAGTCATAGCATACCAGGTGTTGGAGTAGTGCAGCTTTGCACAAGGCGCAATAGAGATTGAGGCGGAGAATTTAATCGTTAAGTTTTGGATAGAACCGGAATGAACTGAATGATATAGTTGTTCGATGAAATTGGCTAAGGCATAAACGTGGTGTGGATGGAGGGAACGAATAGGAAGTGCAACGAACAATATTGAGGCAATATGTTCGGTTGTGTGAGTGTTAGTAATGTATGGTCGGATGAGTGTGCTCAGGAAGTTTCGAGGACGAAACTATTTCTGAGTGGTGTATTATGTAACGACCCACTTCGCTCAGCTCAGCAAGATGAAGCGTTGGTACAACAACGTTCGGATATGACTTATTCAGCGGTTCGCTCGGAGTCCCGCTCGGCCGAGGCAAATCCTCGCTCAGGTGGGTCGCTCCGATGAACTCGTTTTTGCTTGGCCTTCACACCTAATAAAATGGACGATACATGCTAGTTCACTAGAAAAATCACTTTATGCATGCTAATAAAAAAGATAAACCCGCATAGCTAAGGGAATAATCCTACTATTTGTCAGTTGTAAAGAACATGAAAAGTATACTTACTAGTAGAATTGGATCCTCGCACTGCTACTTTAGACTTGTGCAGTATAATTTTTTGTTTCCAAGTAGACTATCTTACATGTTTTAGGGTCTGTTTGGATAGACTTTTTGAAATTTTGTTTGAAAACATTTTATTAAAGTTATAAAGTTATTTTCTGATTATAGATATTCGAGTTTTCATTTGGTTACTTTCATATGGAAAATGGTTTTAAAACACAAAAAGTTGAAAATTGTATTTGGTTAAAAAAATTTAGAAAATGATTTTGTTAATTGTGTCCATTCGTGTCCAACTGTGTCCATCTAAAACGTGTCCAACTGGTCCATCGTCGGCTTCTCCTCGGTCGAGGTCGTCCTCCCAAAATCCTAGCCCTAAGTCGTCGGTCATCCCCGTCCCCTCGACTTCGTCCCCGTCCCGTCGAGGTACAGCGTAGAGGAGCTGGATCGACTGATACCCTAACTCTAATTAGGACTAGAGCTGGATCGACTTCATGCAAGGTCTTCATCCACGACTTTCGTCGTCGTCGTTGTCGACTTCGTCGACTTCGTCGTCGTCGTTGTCCCCGTCCAGGGTCGTCCACGACAGCTCCCGCCCCATCAAGACCCAACAAGTCGATACCGAGAGCTCGACCCCTAAACCTCGCCCGCGCCAGGGCCGTCGAAAACTGGCACTCTGGATCTTAATGCGGAGGAGGAGCTCCCAAGTCAGGACTTTAATAAACCCCTAAATCTAGGTTTGATCCATCGACGGTCGAGGAGGAGGTCGACCGTCGTCGACTTCGTCTAAGGGCTCGCCGGGAGAGACGACATTAGGAGCTCGAGGGAGAGAGAGAGAAATAGTGAAAACAAAATTGAGGGGAGAGGGGCTCGGGTCCCCAGGTGGGGGTGGGTGAGTGCTTTCCCAAAGCAGGTTTTGGGAGCTCTCCGAAACATAAGTTAAAACGTCGATTTTAAGAAGAAAAAAAATTGAAAGTCATTTCCAAGTGAATCACAACCAAACGTTATTTCATCGACCCCTGTTGTTATAACTCAGAAATCTGACTTATAAACCTTAACCAAACAGGCCCTTAGTATTTAACTTTCACACTGTTACGGTGCTTGTCACATAGACTATGCCATTGTTTAGAGCACTTCACGGACTATAGTACACTCAGTTTAGCCGAAAGACTATCGAGTTGTCGTTCTGAGACAGAACCAGAAACATAGAAAGTCTTCGGGACCGTCAGGTCGTCAAGGCAATTCCCGGACCAGGAGCTGCATAAAGATAGTAGAATAGAAGGAAAAGATGGCTCGGGGAGCACAGTATGTTTAGAAGGAATGGCTCGGGGAGCCTAGTAAAGTTTGAGATTCAGAAAAAGATTGAGTAGATGGAAAGATTGGAGAAGAGACTTGCATGGTCACGGACTTGTGCACAAGAGTTATGGTTCCTGCAAACGGTCGTCGAAACACTAGGACATATTCGACCTCGGGCGGAACTCAGATAGGACTCGCTACCCGCGCTGCAAAGATCGCCGTCAACCCAGACAATAGTCCAGGATGGCTTATGGTGTCAGTGACCTCTTCATATAGATTAAGTCGGCTCGCTAGCGACAATCCACGTGCTAGTCATTGTTTGTAGCAGGGCTCACTACCAATACTTCATCTTTCGTAGAGACGTTCATAATGCTCAGAGTTTACATAAACGTTCTTTGTTTCATAGTATATGCTTGGTTAGCATTGTTGTATCTTTGGACAGGAAAGGACGAATGGCAAGTAAGGGTAAGACAAAGCATGTTACTTATTTTGTGACACTTGTGTATGCATGTGACTGGAGTACTTTATAATGCTATATAACATGAAACTGATCCTAAGACAAGATTAGAAAGAGAACATAATAAGTTGGTACACAAAACATATTAAACGTGTTGGTTTTGTTGAGTGGGCTAGAGGTCTCCCAACCAGTGCATTTCTATGTACTAACACTCCACCAGATTGTCTGCAGGGTGGGGAGTAACTCATTCGGTGCGTAGTTCGAGGCGTTGGACCTCGTTCTGTCGTCTTGGATGTGCGGGGGCCGTACCTCGAAGCTCACCTATACGGGACAATGTATGAAACATCATCATCCAGTGTACTCATCTTCAAGTTTTAAGCCTCAAGACACGATTCATTGAAATGAGAGAAAGTTTGAGCGATTGTAATATTTGGCCTAGCGTCGTTGTAATATATAATTAATATTAATAAAGAGAATTATTCTTTGTATATAGCTTGTGTCGTTTCAACTTTTCTGTTTGGGGACTATCTGTGCAACTCTGTCACTTAGCATTTCGATCGGCCGTTTCGATGCTTGTCTTGCGCGAGAGCAACTTAGACGCGCGGGATCATGTCCAGCGAGGACTTTCGACTCTGCGGAGTTGGGACGTGACAAATGGTCCCTCACCGACTGAAATGGATGAAATAGCCTCATGTAGCCCACCACATAATTGTGGATAAAGGTTTTGTTGTTGTTGGTATTATTTTGTAAATGCTTTATCACAAAGAAAGTTGAGTGCCACAAAAAAAAAATTAATAATAATTCCGTTTTACTTGAGAAAAAATGGATAATTTGCTCAATGCTAGAAACTATACCTACCCTTTCCTGAGCACGAACAATGTAGAACAAGGCAATATACTAAGGCTGGGTTTGGTAGTGCTTACTTTGCGTGCTTCTACTTATTTTTCTTTGAGAAGTTGTTTGGTAACAGCTGCTTCTGGGTTTTTTTTGATAAGCTAGTTCATTTTTTGGAAAGCTTTTGGAAAGGGGGGTGGGGGTGGTGGTTGGTCTTGGGTCTTCTTTCAAAAGCTGATTCTGCTGCTTGAAATCAGCAGCAATACCAAACCAGGCCTAAAGCTTCTACACTGGAGAGGAGTCAATTTATAGCTTCGGGGCTACACTGGAGAGGAGTCAATTTATAGCTTCGGTGAGTTGTCTGTAGTGTAGTAGAGATTTCTAATAATATATAGGTGTTGAAATCGAGTTTCCAATACAATACATGAACTAGAAAATAAGATAAAATATACGTGATCCCAGATCACATTAACTCCAATTTCAAATGAAAGCCATAGAACATATGAAGCCTTTCAAAGAGAGGCCCACGTCTATTTTTTCTTGTCATCTATCATAATCAATGATCAATTATTACTACATTAAGGGCCAGTTTCATTGCCCGTAAGGAAATACCATGCAAAACTAGTTGCCGTGTTACAAAAAAATTGTTTGGTTGCATGTAAATGAAGATGCAGGATCTACAAATCCTTTTTTTTTTGGAATGAAGTAGGTTGCAGTTTTTGTTGTTGCAAATACAAATACATTGCTGGTTGACTTTATGACAACGAATGAAGAGTAAATTAGAGGAAATGATGCAAATGGCGTATTAAATGTTGTCATAAATGGTGCAGGCCATTTTAGCCACAACAAACGCGGAGTAGGGGAGTTGATGCAACATTGTTGCACGAAGTCCACCATTACAACAAACCAAACATGGGCAATGGTGTACACGGTGCAACAATTGTTGCATGCATTTCCATTTACATCCAACCAAACTCCCCCCTAAGTGCCATATTTGACATATCAAATTAAACTGAACAAATTATGCTCCACTGGCTATATCCGAACTTTAGCATAGGAAAATTTTATTTTAACAACCTGTAGGAGGAGATCCTTGCTTCCAGCTTCAAGATCTGAAATTATACCAAGGAGTTCAGGAGAAGGCCCAACTGTTCGGATCAATATCGGAATATGGCGGTGAACTGCCTGCAAAATTTAAATGATGAAATAAATGTTGAAATGGTCGTAACAATGGGTTTCCAACGAAACAATAATAAATGATATCCAAGGAACAGGCATGGTACAGGACCAAACCTGTTTTGCCGCATGTGGTATGCTACCATATATAGTAAAGATTTGTCGCAGAAGTGAATGCTTCTGCACAAGAAACAGGATAACATAATAAACAAGAAAAACACCAGGCTTCTATAGAATAGAAGGCAGCTATATGAAAAGAGAGTCCGAAACTATACCTTGGTACAAAGTGCAAAATACAGTGACATGCACCGTTGTGCTTCAGAAATAAGAGAGGTTGTATCTTGTGTCAGATGGCTATCAGAAGACGGTTCAGTATTATCAGGGCTTACTGATTGCTGTCCTGCATTAGTAGGGGCTTCCAAATCACATCCCTGTTAAAGTTATTTAGTTAGTCAATTATAAGAACATTGATCTAACAAAAATATCATTAAACAAATCACTTCAAAGTCCAACACCCTGAAGTGGCGCACTATTCTAATTCAAGATTTGCACAAAGTACGCAAATAAAATTGATAGAAATATCAGACAAAAAGTTGTTCTTTATATAACAGACTCTGAATCTATGTTTCAGGTGTCTGTAGCATTGTGACATATTATATCATATGCATGTACCAAACATATTCTTAAACTGGACAAAGTTCAGCAGCTATTGCTCTCGGTCTGCTCAATAAACTAATTTAAAAATTAAACACTTCAGACGAAATTATCCTAAATCTTGGGTTCCAGATCCACTCTACACTGCTCGTTTTAAAGCCAATAGCACTTCATCATTGAGTTTGGAAATGCAATCCCTCTTTATGATTAAATAGATCAAAAAAATACAGTTGACCAAAAGCATCAATTTTGTGTAAAAGTTCCTTATCATTTGGAGTGGAAGCTAACCATCTCATATTTTCTTACTGGTATAACTGAAAATGTATACTCATAGCAAACAACATATACCTTTTGTAGTCCAGGAGTCAACCCATCAGCAGGCATGCAATCCATGGCAGAAACACTATCTACTACCGAGTGAAGCTTTGCAGTAGCAAAATCTTCAATCTTTTGGGAAATGCTAGACAAGGGAAACAACTTGTTCGCTACCTGCAATTTGATATTAACTCATAAGGATATGATAAAGAATATGAGGTATAAACCATACTAGACACAATGTTACCAGACGTATAGCCTTCATCCGCACTTCTTCCATATGATGAATGGTACTCTGTTCAAAAATGAAAAATATAGAAGGATCAATTGAATAAAAAGGCATTAATGTGGAAATTATTAATCTGCAGTTCACAGACAAACATGTAAAGCAGAGACATAAATGTACTACTATGTTTATCTCACTAAGCTCGCATCATTGCCCTGGTAGGGTTGGGTTGGGCCGATCCAACATTACAACCCCAAACAATACACCAACCTAACTCCACCCAGTCCAAGCCAATATACTCTCTTCCCATCTCAAACTCATCTCAGATTGAATCTAATAGAGATCTGGTAGGCATACTCACACACCCATCTACTACCCCTACATACCTGAAGGTGCCGCTCACACCGTGGCTCAAACCCCCGCGGCCCGCACTGCATGTCCCTAGCCCAACCACTGGGCTCGAACCCCCGCCGATATATATATATATATATATATATATATATATATATATATATATATGAAAAGGTAATTTATTGATATTGTTAAACAATTACATCTCCTTTACTTTGTTTCTGTCAAAACTAAGAACATCTCCTCCATATGATTATTTCATACTAAATACATCATAATCAATGTTATGCAGGACTTAGAAGCCAGAAACTCCTACGAGGTCAACGAATCTCAGTAAGAACCTTCGATTCGGCGTTTCTTACTTGGGAGCTCGTTTGGAGCTCATTTCCCCGATGACGGGAGCTTCGTTTCTCCGGGGACGGAAGCTCGTTTCCCCGACGACATGATCTCTTCCCATAATATGACCATAATTTTAGAAGAAGACAAATTTTGTGAGAGAAATTGGAATATTTTCAATACACATTTATCAAAGTACCAAGAAACTAAAGATTTCTTACTTTGATGTCATAAAAAATTAGCATGCGAAAGATATCTCTGTAACATTGAACTGAACTTTATAAATTCTAATAAATTTTAAGATATTTATAAGTTTTGATAACAATAATTAATAAACATTAAAAATTTATTAGCGCACGCTCCCATCACGCTCCCAAATTTAGAATCTTCTAAGTAGTCGTACTTCCCCACCTCCGTTCCCGCCCCCGCTTCCGTCCCCGCTCCCGCTTCTGGCTTATAAGATGCAGGATGTCCACTTGCAACGTGCTCAATCCTTCAAATATTCACCTGTTTCTTTCTCTCCATATATGCCAAACAGCCATCGTCAGCCTCATACATGCTTCTCGATACCACTCTCCTCCCCGGCCTCGATGATTTGAGATGTAGTCCAACTGGGATATGAGATATTTTACTCCTGTTACTTGTATATTCAGTATTTGTTTTTGTGCGAACCAAATATCACATGTAAAGGGACATGTAAAATATAAATGAATAAATGTCTCTTCTCCTAGTGACGTAGCATACATCCTTGCCCTTGTATCTGAATACCAAACCTGTTTAATCTGTCCAAGGTTAATAGTCTACCTTTTATTGTTTTGTACATATGGTATTGCATTTTGGAGGCAGCACCCTTCATCCAAATAAGGTCTACTTGCAAGAAAGGTCGCTATCGTGGACGGAATTGATCATGTGCTACAAGAAACTCAAACTTTTCCGATGCAGTTCCCTCCCAAATCCAGGCGTCCTCCTCCCTCGAGAGGTCAAAACCAACCCTGCTGATTCCGTCCGCCAACAGCCTGCCCACTGGATGGTTCGATAAGCCCCATCTGCCGTTGTCAATTAGACAACTTGTTCCTGCCGACCCATAACGGCATAAGTCTGCCACCCCAACTTGTTAACTAGATTCTTGTGGCATAGCCAGGGGTCAAACCACAAGTTGGTTTGCAATCAGCTGCTAGTAACGCAAGTGAGGACTGTTCTAAGTTTCGATCTATATTGGAGAATATCACTGAGTAGTAGTTGTTGGGTTGTTGTACACAAAAATTCTCTTTTTTTAGATATCTGCTGCTCGTCCACTTCGCCCACGTCGATCTCCCCTCCAATAAATCCCATGCCAGTTTTAAGCATGCTATGTCGCGAAGAACCAATATGGATCGCAATCCCACTCCCCCTTCTTCTTTTGGACGATATAATTCAGCCCAAGCAATAGCATCGATTCCGCCCCTCCAAATAAAATATGCATATAATTTTTTCCACTTTTTGAATAGTCGTCGTCGGGAGCATAATCGCTTATAGGCAGAACAAAGTGATAGCTGAAATGATCGAACAGAGCAACCCCATCCGTCCTCCAAAAGATAATGTTTGTAACTGCCAACCTTCGATACGTCTCTGAACATATTCTACCATACTCCGGCAATCATGAACACATGCATAGTTTATCGAGAGTGGTAACCCCAGGTATTTCATCAGTAGGCTATCCTTTTCGATCTAAAGAATTTCTTTTAATTCTTTCTGATCCAGACACAAGGAATTAAAATATACTTTGCTTTTATCCCGATTGAGTTGCAACCCCGATAGATTTTAAAACTCTTCCATTATTTAATTCATAGCATTCAATCCCCGAATGGACGGGACCAATAAATACTAATAAGTCATCTGCATATATAAGATGGGATACTACTGGAGAGATCCTTTTGTATAGCCTCCTGAACGCAGCTATATCCATCAGGCACGTAAAGTGCTCTATCACCAATGTAAATAAATATGGAGATAAAGGGCCCCCTGCTGCAAACCCCTATTGTTGGAGAAGAAACTATATGGTTGCCACTTAACAAGCACCGAGAAAGTAGGCGTGGAAATGCAGTCACAAATCATCTTCACCCATGAAGCATTAAAGTCCAATGCTAGCATGATATGACACACGAATTCACGGTTCACCGTGCCATATGCTTTGCGAAGATTCAGTTCCATAAAAGCTTTGTTCCTACCAACTTTATTGAATTCTCGGATCATTTCATGCGCCAGTGAATTTTTTTTCCAGCTATCGATCTCCTTTTAACAAATGCAGCTTGGTTCGGAGAAATAAGACCTTGTATAATCTTCTCTATACAACGACACATGTGTGTACAGATTTTATACAGAAAATTGCAGCACGAGATAGGCCGAAAATCAACTAGAGACGTAGCCCCTTCCTTCTTCGGGATGAGAGTGAGGAACGTATGATTAAGCTCCCGTAGAAGTCTCTTATTGGCAAAAAAAAAATCTAGGACAATTGCAAAGATTGGTTGCTTGAGCTCCTACCAATGAGTTTTATAGGATTTGTTGTTGAAACCATAAGGACCCATAAGGACCCGGAGCCTTGTTTGGGTCCCGACAATTTCACCATCTCTTCCCCCTCTGCAATGAAAAATGGAGCAAGTAATAGTTGATTACCTTGTTCTGAAACTAGCCGTTTGTAAATCAGGCTCTAGAAACTCCGTACGTAGTCCCGTTGGTTGAAAAGTTTAGTGTAGAAATTAACGGCTTCTAATGGATGTCATTTGACGTGGAAATCTCTCTGCCACTAGCATCTATCAGCTTGTTGAAGCTATTGAAGCTATTCGTGTGCTGGCGAGTACGAATTATATCATAGAAGAATTTTGGGCATCTATCTCCGTCCTTGAGCTAATTGCACTTGGTCCTTTGTGCTAATTGGATCTCCTCATGTAGAGAGAATTCGTACCTCTTCTAGTAGTTGTTTCTCTCTGTATGCGAGTTCGAAGTCGTGGATATTATCTTGAAGTCGATTCTGGATGTCTAGCAGGTTCGCTTCTGGCTGCCTAATGTCCGGTTTGGGTAGACCGCGAACCCATGTTTTTATACACTTTCTTGATCGCCTTCAGTTGATTCACCAACTTATACTACAATTTTTTGCTGAATTGAGAACTTAGTCCTGCTACCACCACTTTCTTATGGCCACACATGGTCGGTCATGTATTGTTATATGGAAAGGCCTTCCCCTGAAGGGTTTAGTCACTGTCAAACGCACAAGTATGAAGGAGTGATCACTAGTGGAGGAGGCAAAGCCTTCTGCGACTACCGATGGGAGCTTTATAAACCAGCTGTTGTTGCCTAATGTCCAATCCAACTGGCAAGCAATACGCTTATTAGTAGTTCTGTTTGTCCAAGTCCAAATGTGTTCTATCCTTTCGAGGACTTTCGGGTTGGATTACAGGAGGTATTTATGGAAGTCCTCCAATATAGCATATGGAACCCAACGGTCACCGACTTTCTCATGGTTGAATAGCAGTGCATTGAAGTCCCCTACCAGAAGTAACGAAAGTTGTAGCTGTATATCTGCCACAACACTGATATGAATAATCTCCTGCCACAGTTTCTCTCGTTTTCTTCTGTCATTATGCACGTACAGGGGTCCCGAACATGAACTTGAAACCTCCTTTATTAGTAAATTCTTCCACTATAAGTTGATCGGATTTATGTAATACATTACCTGATCACGTACGGCTATCCCAGAGGATCCATCCGTGCCATATCACAAAGGTCGAGGTTGTGAGTCTGGCACCAGAGGTTTGGGGTTCTTCTGGACAGCTTTCTCTCCGACTTTATTTTGGTTTCCAGCAAGACTGTAATTGTGCTTTGTGCCTTCTTTGCAACTTCTCGGACTCACGCCATCATCCTAGTGAGTTCGCACCTCGCGTGTTCCACACCAAGATAAGACATTAAATACGAGGGTTTTGATCCTAGCTATCCCCCTGCCTCTCCAACGGGTCATTGGAGATTGCGGTATTCCGTCCTTGTACATTTCTACTATCGTTGGAGAGGTTTCCGGAGTCTTCCCACAATAGAAGACTCTATTTGGATTGTCTCTTCAAAGGGGCTCTCCTCCCCGTACTTGTTCGTGTGATCGTTCTCGTTACTCCGTCCCACTGGAATCTGGTTGGCTACCCGCAGTTCAGAATAGTGCCAGTATGCAAAGCACCTCCTTGTTCCTAACTATTTGCCGCTGGTTGTCTTCTAGTCTGGCTTGCTCCATTCCCCTCGAAAACTACCATTTGACCTGTTGATGATGCGTCGTCCCTTTGTTTGTTCTCTGTACCATGTCTCTTCCCAAGTATACTTGTCGAAGCCTATGCAGTTAATAACGGTTTTTTCATGATAACGGTCCAGTAGAGTTATAGATATATCATCGATATATCGGTTTTATAACGGTAAATATCGGTTTGCATTTTTAACACAATTTTTATATATGAACAATACACTTAATAGTTTTCTATTATAAAATATTCAGAAAGTATACATATCGTCGAGAAATCCAAGAGATCCAAGATAAAGAGATCACTTGAGGAACTATATCTCTAAATAAGTTTGATGCATGAAGATTTTGATGGCACAAGATGTAATCTCCATTCTCCATTGATGTGAATGTCATATCATTCAATATCGGTTTTTCCATAGCAAAACTAGAATGTCATATCATTAAATATCGATTTTTCTGTAGCAAAACCAAAACCGTGAGAAATCGGTTCTTTTGTAAACCGATATTTCGAACAATATCGGCCATATCGGCCGATAATATCGGTTCCGATATTTTACCGATATTTCTGCAAAAAAATATCGATCCAGGACCGATACCATTATATATCGGTTATATAACCGTTTTTGACTGCTTAGGTCGAAGCTGTGGTTTGGATGATCTCGATCATCCCTATAGTTGGGGATGCACAAATATCCACTTCCATTCATACCTCACTATTCTCCAGCCTTTGTGTTGCTCCACCACTAGCCCTTTGTGAATATTCCTTGTCTCCATCTGTCCAACCGCGGACCCTATTTGATTTTCTGGATGTTGATTTTGGCGGCAACGTGTCCTAGCCTCGTGTTTGTCCTCCACAACCTTCGTAGGGCATGTTCTGAGCACATGGCCGAAGCATTAGCACCGACTACATACTGGTGGCACACACTCGTAGTCAATTATCTGCGTGAGAACTTCCCTGGTAGGCATTTCAAATTCAACCTCCCTCGGGAGTTCTATGCTGGCCTCAATCTCCACGAACACACGAGCATGCGATAGTCTCGTTCTCATGGTTGTAGCTTCGTCCGATTTGATCGACTTCCCAGTTATACTAGCAAGTTTCATCAGCATCGAAATACTCCAAACTTGTATAGACAGACATGGAAAGCGGATCAATATAGGAACCGTATGGAAGAAGTCTTGCTCATATTTTGCTCCCATGTGTCACTGATTGAGAATAATCAGGCATCCGTCGAAGGTCCAAGGACCCCCTGATGAATGCGGTCCGTGTTTTCTAGCCATCTGAATCTTACAAAATAGAAGTCGTTCTCGTGTGAAAAGAACTCCATACTACCTCTCGGTTTCCACACGATTTGTGTAGGTCCTAATTTGTCCGTAGTAGGGTTTGTCTCCCAGTACATAGATGATAAAGGTGTTTTTCCAGTAGTCATATGTCTCCTCCAGATCATCTGGCATAAATGCAGTGTGTCGCCTACAATTGACCGACTTCGGTTCCACGTACTGCATCTCGATGGAGGATTTAGAAACCCCTGGTCTGCACACATCAGCCAATGACTCCCTATTGTTGTTATCTGCATCCCCATGCTCACCATTGGATGCGTGGAAGGCAGATGACCGATGCTCTGATCGGCCGCATGTGGCCGACGTCAGCCTAGCTCATGTAGTCCCCACTGCGGTGCGGCGTCTGTCGTCTGGCGTCGGTAGAGGTTGCCGACCACCCGGTCAGATCTGTGGAAATTGCGATCCTCCGCTGCCGACAGCCACACGCGGTCTTGCTTCCTACCTCGTTATCCCTCTATCCATCTACTACTTGTTGGTTTTGACCACCGCCTCAGTCTCTTGCCGGCAATTCTTCTCCGTCTCCGTCGTTCTACTGTCGTCCATCCACCAACCACCTCCATCGGTGAGGATGTTAATGGATCGCTGTCTTCATTCTTTTCTCTTCGTCGAACACCAGGATCCCAGCCCAAACCAAGGAACCCTAATTCTCCTACCAAGGAACCCTAATTCTCCCTCTCCCGTTGCCGCCTGCATGGTGATATATATATGATTTTGCTAGCATGCAAGTAACGTTTCTTTGGTATGCATACAAACAAGACAAATGCATAGTAAATTGTGCAAGTTGTCTCCTACACTTTGACTTGACCTGCTATAGTAGATCAGGTTAACCTACTAACTTTAAAACGATGAATCATGACAAAAATATGACCTACAATAGGCGGTAAAAATAAGTCAACAAAAAAACACAACATTAAATGATGTTCCCCACAAATTTTGATAATTATTACTCCTAGTCATATTACAAGAAAGTCCTTTCAATAAGAACCATTAGATCATAAATCAATAGTTGAAACCATTGCTTATATGTATACAAATTTCTTGTTGATTGTACTATAGGACCATTTTGTCATGTCTATGTAACATATATGCTAACTGGAAGCATAGAACAATCATTCTCACTATGTAGCGTAATTTGATAGAATACAGAATAACAGCAATTTCTATAACAAATATATATATATATATATATATATATATATATATATATATATAACGAAATAAAAGTAAAAGTATGGTATGTGGCAAATCCAATAAAGATAAGAAAGTATATGAAATTGACAAAAGATTTTAATGAAAGGTGCACTCTTACTTGTGGCACACTTAAAAAAATGGAAATTTGAAGTTCACAAGCACTTAGGAAACTAAGGGTCACATGCATGGCTGAAAACCTGAAAACCCACAAAAAAGATAAATAAAGAAATTGTATCCTTTCCCCTTCTCCTAACTTCCTCAAATGATTTCATCACAAAGAACCCATTTGTCTACTTCTCTTCCACTTGCACTCGTTTTCAGCACCCAGTCGTCCAGGCAGCCGTTCGTCCATTATTTTCTTTGTTGGATGTCTATTGGTTATGGCCACGCCACCACCATCACTTGACCGCACCATAACTGTCCCTTAGAAGCCAGAAGCGGGAGCGGGAACGGAAGCGGGGGCGGGAGCGGAGGCGGGGAAGCGCGACTACTTAGAATATTCTAAATTTGGGAACGTGATGGGAACGTGCGCTAATAAATTTTTAATGTTTATTAATTATTGTTATCAAAACTTATAAATATCTTAAAATTTATTAGAATTTATAAAGTTCAGTTCAAAGTTACAGAGAGATCTTTCGTATGTTAATTTTTTATGACGTCAAGGTAAAAAATCTTTAGTCTCTTGGTACTTTGATAAATGTGTATTGAAAATTTTTCAATTTCTCTTACAAAATTTATGTCATCTTTTAAAATTATGGTCATATTATGGGAAGCGATCATGTCGTCGGGGAAACGAGCTTCCGTCCCCGGAGAAACGAAGCACCCGTCATCGGAAAAACGAGCTCCAAACGAGCTCCCAAGTAAGAAACGCCGAATTGAAGGTTCTTACTGAGATTCATTGACCTCCTAGGAGTTTCTGGCTTCTAAGAACTGTCCTCCATGGATATTGAAAGCAAGACAATATCATAATTGGTACCATAATCAATTTGAACCCTTCTTCTGAGTATCGGCTGTTTCAGCAGTTCTGGATAGGAGTTTCGTACTTCTTATTTAGAAACTAGAAAATATTTGATACATTTAGGTGTAGGCTTATGTACTATTTGTTGTTTCCCATTATGTTTTAATGGAATAAATCCAACATTGATGAATTGTCCACCCGTAATAAATAGTGTTGTCTGTTTGCTTGGACAAAGTACCTGACAATAGATAGTTTTGAACGGAATAATGTCAAGATGTACGAACTTTACGTATTTAGTATACAATTTCGACACTTGGTAATTGTTTTATCAACACATTGTAGCACAATATTTTTCGCTCCATCGAATCATTGTGTCGGCATTGCTTTGCGATACTTTTTTTACTTCTTTTCTTTGTTGATTTGACCAAAAATAGAGCCCTAATTCTGGTATGGTTTGGTATCAGTTGGGGTGAGTATCAAATCAAGCATGCCAAAACTGATACGGCCGATACTAAGAACCTTGATTGAAAGTGACGAACGCCGATGGGCATTTCTCTTGATGTGTTGACAACGAGGAGCGATGGTGGGTGAAGATGTGAGTGATTGTCATTTATTTTCTTGGTAGGTGGCTAAATAGAGGGTTGAATAGTGTTTATTCATGAATAACACGATTATTCACAAACTTAATAATATACTTGTGGAGTGCACAGACAATAATACGTGAATATGCATTCTATTCACAAATATTTTAAGAAGAAAATTCGTGGATGTTGTGACTATGCTGCCATTGCTAACATCTTAACAGCTTGACTTGTCATAATCAAACAATAAGGTTTGAAGAATCGGGGTTTTAGTCAGCTAGCACGTGATATGAATAAGACGTCATGGTATGACTTTCAAGTCTTAATCAGACACGTAAAATGTTGCTGAATATAATGCATCCATACAAGAAGAAACTAGCTAGAAAACAGTCTTAAGATAAAAAGCAGATCCTCAGACAAAGAGTTCAACTTAAACATAACAATGCAAGTCAAACCTGTAAAGCAATCTGAAGGCATCTGTCACGAGTAGGAGGCCTCAGCAAAATCAGATTCCATACAGCAGTAAGGCCTTGTGTTACTCGGTCACCATTTTGCAAGTCCTTGTCAAGTTTTTCTTTGCTTTCAGGAGAGCACAAGCATTCTAATAGTTTCAGTATGCCATCCGATAAGTAAGGCACTTCACTGAGTAATCTTCCTAAAGATTTATCTGAAGCCGGAAAAGTGTCCCGAAGGGTTTCCGCCTACATATGTAATATTTTACTTAGAGAAGAAGTAAATTTCAAGTATACTTGGAAAACAATGAATGATAACGAACCACAGTAAGAAGGAATGTTTCATAAACTGATGTAGCAGTTCTAGAGGAAAGGAAGTCTTGATCCTGCTCTGTCTCTCGATATAACCTGTAGAGGACACGCAGTGTCAACTCGAGTCCCTGAAGACATTGAATAAAGAGTTAGTAATTGTGAATATCATAGTCAGGAAGTAGATAGGTTCATTGCAATACTTGTTTTCACAATTATCCAAAATCAACAAACAAGTTAAAAGTAAAATAAAGAAGCTTAAACTCGTACTTGATTAGTTTTTGAGCTAAATGGCATATGTATCAACAACAAAAACAAACTAGATGTACCATCAGAGGAAAGTAAGACAAAATATCAAGGCATAACAAAGAGCAGAGACAGCCATCTTTTGTAGTAGATAAAAGATCCTAGTTATTTGAATAACTGTTTTGCAGTTTATTCTGTCCTATATAGAACATATTAAATTTAAAATGCAAACTGCTGCAGATAGGTTAGAAAGTAATTAATGCAGACTTTGCAAGACCTTATATATTACCAATTAGAGAAATTCAACTGTGTTAGCAAAATATGGCTGTAGCCTATTCCTCACAGAGCATACATTCATGTCGCCTAGGGTCTTGGTTATTTTCCTTTGATGACCCAACTTATTCCTCGTACTAGTCATCCGCCTTAGCCACTCTAGTCCCTAGGGTCATTTGGAAATGATTAGTCCATTTGTTTTCTGGCTTTCACAATGTTGCTTCATCCACAATGGACGGAAATAGGTTTTCCTAATTGGCTAGGACTTTTGATTTGAACATGTCAAGTTTGGACTTAAAAAATAGCAGTTATCTTGTTAATGTCAGTTTGATGGTTCAAGAATCATTTGAAGGGCCCTTTTGAAAACCAAGAATTTACCATTGCCTGGGTGATGTTATTTGGTCTTTACTAGGTTGAAATAGTATAATTTGAAATTGAAACTTTACAATAGTTTAAATCAAGAAAGAATAGGTTTGTTCAGCTTTAGTCCTGAGTCTCTATAGTAGCATATTAGCTAGTAGCTTATTTGGTAGGTCTTTTAAATGTTTTATAAGTGACTTTACATTGGGAGCAAGTTGCATCAATTAATTTGTACAATAAACATGTTCTTATGATAGTTTCCAACAGTATGGCCCGTCCTTTTAAATACTTCTAAATCACAGTATTCTCCCTCCATAGCTTTCCTTTACCAAACAACTTCAGTTCTCTTAACTATTGTAGAATGTTTGTTCCTCAAATCTTATAAAGGATCTGAAAACCTTACTACACCAAATTCTTCTCAGCAGAACCCTAATACTCATTGAATAACTGTAAATTCTGCGAAGAAACAATGATCACATGAACCACCCCTATGACAATATATAGTGGTCAAACATAGAATGTGACCTCAAACACATATTGACACGTAGCCCTTTCAAAGTTGTTATCTGACATATGAAATATTACTTTGTTCACTACCTTGGAAGATATTTATACTAAGGACCTGTTTAGAAACCGAAAACTACCAATGAAACTAGGAAACTATGGATGTCCTCCAAGTTTCCATTTGTTGTGTTGTTTGGTTCTTGAAAGTAAGTTTCGAAACTTCATGCCTCGTTAACGAAAATGAAAAGTAGGGGCTCATTTAGTTCTCATCCCAGCTGGAGGAAACTGAAGGAAACTAGAAGGGGCAATATTTATTATAACTTTTTATTTCAAAAAGTGATACAAGCTAATTTTATGGTCCATATTTTTATTATTTTAGTAGTGATATGCCATCATAATGGTCTAGTTTTCTTATTCTAGCTTCTAGCAAACAAACAACTTTTTTCTTTGGAAACCTATTTTATCTAGTTTCTAGAAAATGAACAGATACAAAGTTTCTAACCTTCAAATAGTTTCCAGTTGCCAAATGGGACCCTAAAAGTAACATAATATCAAGCACCAGTCAGACGATATTCCATTGGATGATAAAAAGGTTAAATTTCATAAAATTGTGGCCCTAACAATTAATCCTAGCTCGCCTTGTGCAGCATGAGATGCTACAAGTATATTACATCTATAATAAAAACAATCACTACTTCAACAGCTCTGCACCAAACAAGGGTGTAATCCCAAGGTCTACAGTATCAGTTTCAGGCCCTGCCAATGAGTTTTGTTTCAGCAGTTTCGAGGGGGGTGGGAGGTTTGGTGGTTTGAACCAGTCGGTTCCGGTAGTTTCTGCAGTTTCAGTAGAGGTTTCGATCGGTACCAAACATTGATCCCACATTAACAGCATTTTGCTGAAAACATGACTTTCACGATGGCTTGTCTGGAAAAGGGAATGCATCTCGAGACATGTCATACACCTTCCATATAATCGAAATTTAGCATATGAGCTCAGACAGCAAAAGAATAATACAGAGAGGGTCTATTATGTTAAGCAGACCAAAGATGTGATCAAGTTTACGCCAATTACACCTAACTTCCAAGCAACATGAAGATAATGGAAAGGCAAAATAGCTAAGAAAATAATATTACAGAAAACTGCGGATTACCTCATTGTTAATGTAATCAGACAATACATGTTTCTGTAGAAGTCCCCATGGATCCAAGTCAAGAGGAAACTGCAAAAAAGAGATGATATGTCAAATAAGTACTCAAAACATTACATGCTTGCACACTATATGAATGGTAAACACCTAGGGAGAAGATAACCACCAACAAAACCTACATGGCATGTTAGAGATCACACAAACTAAATAAAAGAAGATTCGTCCCAATATAATGAAACTCACAGATCTATTTACAAGACAAAACTCATTAAATCAACATAACTGAGACTAGTCACCGTAAAAAAGGTAGGGATGATAATGGATCAGGACTGGCTACCCATGGGCTAGCCCGAATTTTAGTTCGACTCGGCCCTAACCCGATCTTAAAATGGATTAGGTCAGGCTCAATATTCAGGCCCATTTAGTTTCCAGGCAGGGCCCTATTTTCCGACCAAGTTTTTTAAGTGACCAGCTTGCCCCGACCCGAAACCCAACCCGATGATACTGTATTCTCCATATATATAACATTACACTAATTTTCTAACCCTAAAGACTCTCCTACGTGTCAAACTTGCCACCACTTCAGAGAGAGAAGGCTCTCCTAAGTCCTAATACTGCTACTATCCTTAGTCTCCTATAAGACTTTCATTCCCTGAGCCTAAAGAGAAAAGCCTCATATTTCCTAACATAAATACTCTTATATCTAACCCTAAAGACTCTTCAAGTGGCCCTAACCTGAAGACTCTATAGGGGCCGCAACTATCGTTCCCAGCAGGCATAATGAGTGTTTCCAAGGACGACAAGCACTCCAGAATTTTATACTCGGCAAAGTTAATAGGAAAAGGCTTGCTTCATTTTTACTTTGACTAAAAGGGTTAGCTCAATTTGTATTCCTTATCGTCAATTATCGATTGGCTGTGAACTCTTATTACAAGTCTGATTGATTGGTTGCTATTCATTATTTTCAATCCTCAGCTACTTAGATTATTAGTTTATTCAGAGAAATAAAACAACTAGAATAGGTTGATGTTATATATTTTATTGTGAGTTGACCAGGAAAAGTTAACTTAGGCCCGAAAAACCCATTGGCCGGCCCAAAATCCAATGGGTCAGGTTAAGGCCTAGGTTAGGATATGGCCAAACTTCAAAGTTTTAAGGTCAATGATTCAATATATTTCTGGACCAGGTTTGGGTAGTGCTACGTCCTACCAGGCCTGACCCATTATCAACTCTAAAAAGGTTATCGTAGTCAAGATCAAGAGCGCCTTGTTCCTCAACATGGAGATCATCATTATCTTGGAGATAAGTTCTCATGTGTGCATTGACATGTGACGCGGGACGAAGACCCAAAGGAGAGATGATGGTTATGAAATTAGGGATTTGAGAAGATTTTGGTGCGGAAGCTTTAATTGAATAAGTGAACAACCAACTATTATAAATTTATCACAAAAATTATAACAGAAATATGAAAATAATAACTGAGAATACCGTGGAAGCGGAAAAGAAAATACCGTTGGAGACGTCAACGTCGGAAGCGGAGAGGACAATAAGATTGAGATATCCAATTTAGGATTTTGGCATCGCACCATAAAAACTCAAAATAGATTTTTCATTTTCAATTCTTCGATTCATAACTTATGAAGATACAAACTATTTATAGACTCTCAAGAAATAAAAGAAGATAAAACCAATCTCTAAAGGCTTATCTTAAATCCTAACTAATAAAACAAAAAGATGTTCTCTATCTAAAATAACAGAAAAAACTAAAAGATAACAATAAAGTTGTTTCCCATCAACATGGAGATAAGCCCCACCCCACCCCCACCCCCACTCCCAAACCACCACCACCACTACTGGGGCACTCTCTTTAGTTCTTTTAAAACATAAGGGCTAAAGAGAAGAAATTAAAGGAATTAGTTCCCAGTCAATCTGATTGCTTGGTTGCTATTCATAAGGCCCAAAGATAAAATCCATTAACGGTTTCATCCAATTTATCCAAATTGGGCTGAAACCAATTCTACCAAATTTGCAAGCAACACGGACACGTGCTTCGTAAAGCATAGTAGTGAAGCCTTTCCATTCTTGCCTTATATTATTTCTTATATTCATACCAAGAAAGTCCATTTCTTTGAATTGTCGACCAAGGAGTGGACACTCCACAAATCTAGGTATGTCATGCCGTACATGTATCAGACACAACCTGGGCAATCCAAAATACACTGGGCGACACCAAAATATGCATCATGTTCATGTCATCATGTCCTTTGGTGTCGCATCATATTTGTGTCCATGCAATGGAGATTGTCGACCATTACCTATCTTTACTCACTATTAACCTCATCTTATAATAACAACCTCCACAACGCCCCCACCCTGCCCTTTTTCATAACAGACTTCGTTTCTTCACACACCCTTTTACAAGACCGTATAAATCCCTACCAAACTCGACCAGTCCCCACCACATGCGACCTCCCTTCTTTCTCGAACAAGTAAATAGTCTCCCTTTCCTTTGTATACATGGCAGCACGAACAACACCCTCCATGAACTCCTTAATACATACACCCTAATTTCCTCTTACAATTCAAGATCAAGAATTTGACTAGAGACCCTTAAACAACTCCAATAGTGCCTTCTGTATATTCCAATGATGGGTCTTGTAGTGTGCAGCTATTGCAGAGCAAATCTCAAATACTTTTCTTTTCTTTTCTTTTCTTTTTTTAAATCTCCTTGAAATACAGCAACTCCATTTCAAAAACCCATGACAACCCTATTTCGTGAAAACGAGAAATCCAACCTAAACTTTTCAGAACAAAATTGGAGGACATTATTGTTTCATGGAGGATTCTATTGTGTAACACACGACAAATTCTTTAAACAAGTTTGTGCAGGATCTGTTCGGTAAGCATCCAAAATCATTGGACTCAAACTCAGATACAAAAAAGACTTCTGATCCTTCCTTAAAGTTCTTGACTTTCAATCTTTGACTCTAATTTTGACATAACTAATTGATCATGGACGTGATCCTCTTGAACTTGCATCCAAAATATTTCATTTACTATTTAGTTCTGGCATATTTTATTTAGGTGTCGGATTCATCTTTTATCTAGAATGTGCACACAACAGCTGCAAAGTGTCTATCACGGGTTTTTTAGGCTGGCAATTTGAATCCTTTTCTGTTGAGACTATTTCAAGTCTAAAACAAGAAATAACATATGCTTGTTTCACATCTAGAATTTACATATTAAATTAATACAGTAACATATTCTTGCAGTATAATCATCATCTTACATCATATACACGCTTTAGGAGTTGCTTTAGAACCTACATGGGTTCTATTTGTCCAGGGTGTAGTTCAGTTCAATTTTATATGCAGTTTCATTATGTACCCGGTCTATGGCAGGTTAATAAGTAATCAGATTACATGAATGATCAATCGCAATTAAGCGGCCACCTTAACCTATGCTTATTTGGCCACCTATTTAGTCGGAGTAACGGGCTGACAACTCAGCTTGGTTGTATGTATTGCACCCCATTTCAAGTATGATGCACATGGATATACCTTGTCTAAGCCTGTCTACCATCTACCCACCTAAGCCTGCCAAGGCTTAGCAACAACTTTAAGGATTAGAACTTGCTTATCTTTATCAAAGTAAACAAACAGATGGTAAATGATGATTGGTTTGGTTGCGCATTGATTCACATCATGAAAGGGATGAATGAACAAAAATTTAAAGAAATAGGAAAACTATCTCAATCGTAATTTCTATGCAGTTTCACCACTAGAAACAAGAAACACGTTAAATATGCCAAATTATATAACATCTGCAATCAATAATCATGATATCAAGCATGATGAACACATAAACCACTTAATAAAATGTTATTGTTAACATTACTGCATATCTAGTTACGAATAAGAAAAATAGAAAAGAGGCTACTACCTCAATTCCCAAGTGAGCAAGCAAGGACAAATGGATATATGATCCACCAGATAAAGCTACTTGCTTGTAAGCTTCAATAATGCGCACTAAGGCCACCTTTTGTAGGTTGTCTTTTTGCTCATCAGTAAGGTTAATATCAGAAATGGTCATCTTTGGAAGGAAATTTTGCACAGAACTGGCAAGAGAAGATGTAGGAGCCTGACTTGCATCAGAAAGATCTCGTCTAGGACTCGAGGTTTCCGAAGTACAGGTCACCATACAATTTGATGAAGAAATCTCAACAGGCAGTGTGGTTACCAAGCTTATATCGTTCTCTTGACTTGTACCTTGTATTTCACCAGTAGAAGTATGAGAAGCATCTAGTGACTCTTGAATCTCATCAAAAGAACTAGCAGAGTCCAAACCAGGTATTTCATTCACTATCTTCTCTGCATCATTTCCATAAACTGTAACAGCTAAATTAATCCTTTCTGATATCATTGGATTAGGTGCCATAGATGTTGGAATACTAGAAGATGTTGGTACAATAATATCATCAGTTGCAGACGAGTCAAGGGCGATATCCTCCTGTGCTTCTATCTTCACTTCATCCCTCTGATGGACTTTCCTCACTTCACCCCTCTGATGGACTTTCTGTAGTTGCAAAGTTACAATAGGACAACAAAAGGTAATCTAGATTTATTTAACAAAACAAAATATTTCAAAGAGGTTAATATTAGAAGAGAAGAAAACCAGCCCACCTCACAGTCACGAGATATTGAAGGTTGCACATTCAATAGCGAAGCAATCAGTGGAAATGAACCAGACAATGAGAAAGTATCTGAAGCAAGTATTGGTTGTTGCATAACAGGCATTTTTTTGTCAACTGAACGAGAGGTATAACTCAACGGAACTGATTCATCCTCTCCATCTGCTTTAGGACAACTAGGTGGAAGATGATGAATATTGGCCATAACTACTTCTGCTAACAAGTCGGAAGATATGCTTGTAATGAGAATTTCTAATGGCCCAGCAGCTTTCTCCCCTTGGGCAACCAGAGCACCAAACATATCAACTAGTTGCTTGACAGCACCAGAATCCCCATTTCTAGCTGCAGTTTTAGAATCAACCGTTGGTACCTTATTCTGACCTGAACTATAATTTGTCTGAATGGATTCTTTAACAGTTTCCTGAGAAGGAGTTGGTGATGGTTTACATCGTTTCCCAGATACAAGATCATCTTGTGATAGGTCAATGTTCTCTTGAACTATGTACCTCTTCCGCCCAACATCACTGTGTGCCTCGCCACATGATTGGTGGATCTTCTCTTCCTACAATTGTATCAACAGATAGTTAAAAAGACGGACATAACTAAGGTTCAAAAAAGACCTTGGTACAACTAAAAAACGAGGTTGTTCCATGCCTTATCAGATAATGTTTCTTCCGCACTGGGAGCCATACTTCCAGAATAGTTATCAAGCTTCATTGTTTGATTTCCCAGTTGTTCAGTGTTCATAGCTTTTAAAGCTTCGAGCAAGCGTACACGCCACTGCAGGCATATAATCAACATAAATGCATTGCATCACCAAGCAGGACCCTTTTCATATGAATAAACTATAATAACTTAATTGTCACACACACACACACACACACACACACATATATCATATCATATATATATATATATATATATATATATATATATATGCTGGAATCAATATTGATGCTTGTGTAATGATGGAATGATACACATCCTCATTATATTAGATATAATGCAAAATACATCATGATGAAGGCAAGGTATCATATAGAAAAAAAAAATTCTATGCTCTCAACATTTCATATAAGTATCATCACCCTTCCTGAATTTCGAAACATGCATGAGGACCCATTACATACAAGCTTGACCTATGCAGATTGCTATTATAAAACCTTTGCCAAGTCAAAATCTGATTCTAGCAATATTTCAAGTTACCTTATGTATCCCATCATGAAGGTTAAATCCTTCATTAATCTGCCCACATGGCTACTCATCCAATTGCATGGAAGCCCAAAAAATTAAAGTACCATCATATGAAGGAGTTTGCAAAACCATCATAGAAAATCTAAAAACAAATTTATAGAATATACAACATAGAGAGAGATGCAATAACAGTGCCTATAGAGGCTAAAAGAATACCGGTGCAGCACTGGAATGTGTACATTTCAAACACGCCACAAAGGCATTCTTCAAGGCATGATGAGCACCTGGGACTTGTACACCTTTAATTACAGAGGTGGCAGGATCCAGCGAAAGCAAAACTGGTAATATGCGCCCATAAAAGGAAGGTCTTCTCGTTGCAATAACTGAGAGACTGGAGAACAGAGAGGAAAAAAGGAGGAGAATGAGGATATAGTAAGAACAAGGTTATAAAAAACTAACTACAAAACAATCAAAAACAACGGAAACAGAATGTCTTAAGCTCTAAATGCCATATCAATGCAGTTTATAAAGTCCATATAGCATCAGGATAACTTAACACACACGTAATATACTAATATGTAAGATATAGGTTGAATAGCTCATTTATATTCAGAGTCAAGTGTCCCAAAAATTGATAATTACAAAAGTGTCCCAAATTCCAAATAATACGAGGGCTAGTCTGCCTACGTTTCCAACAGCCAAAACTCAAGCATTGTGTTAAAAGTGTGAAACTACTATTTTGTCCTTCCTCCAATTGAATTTCCCTTTCTCTAAGCATGAGCTCAAGAACCCATGAAATTCCACTGCCATGAGTTTAGGACAAAACCATGAAACAAAAAAAATGCATTGCCTACCTATGAACCCATTGCTACCATGAACTCAAGAAAATTCAAACCCTCATTGTCTAGCATGAGCTCAAGAGTAACTTATGAAGCTAAGAAGAAAATATTGACTACCAGTCAGCCCATTAATTGCCTACCACGAGCCCGTTCAAGAAGAACCCATAAACATGTTGTCCACTATGAATTTAGTAAGAACCCATTGCCAATCATGAGCTCATGAGGGACCTATTTGATAGGACGAGGGAGGAGAGAGGACGAAGACGAGGGCGAGATGGTCAAAATAATAATTCGGTTGAAGTTGACAGAATATTTCCTTATGAATTATGATATGAGTTAAATTAACTCACAGTGTTGGGGATTTGGTAAACTTCTCCACAATTACCAAAAGGCTAATAATTGCAACTAAATATCTTGAATTATGTTCGAGTTACAACTTGATACCCTAAAGTATCAAAATTGACGCCATACTATCCTAAACCTTCAAACGGACATTTAAATACCTTGAATTTCTAAGGTTTCTGCAACTTGCTACCTTACGTTGTTAAAAGAAAAAGATAAATAACTATTTCATACTTGTCTTCTTCCCCTCCCCTTTGGGGATCCAAACAATGTTTTAAAAAAAAGTGAGATACATTTGAGGTGCTAAGGTCCTCTAGAGCCTAGGGGCGAGGCACACGTTAAGGCATGGGCCCCATGGCAGGTCTCATATACCATAACTCAAACAAACCATGATCCTAAACCAATCAACCTCTTCCCCTCCCCTTTGGGGATCCAACCAATGTTTTTAAAAAAAAGTGAGATGCATTTGAGGTGCTAGGGTCCTCTAGAGCCTAGGGGCGAGGCACATGTTTAAGGCATGGGCCCCATGGCAGGTCACCTCATCTTGTCGACCCCACCCTCGTTGGCACACCTCCTCACGACCCCTCTCCCTTGGATGACCCCATTTTGAACATCTCTACCCTCGGTTAGGTTAGTTTTGGGGGGTTAGAGTTAAGTATAAAGAATGGCTAAGATATGAGTTTTCTTTTTATGGCTAAGATATGAGTTTTCTTTTTATGGACGGACAAAAACGTCAATAACTTGCAAAATTTTAAAAATTCAACGTATTAACTTATTGAAATAGTTTAGAGTAGCAAATTGAGTGTTCTTTTTATTAATGGCAATCTAACGAAGGGTACTAACATGTAAAAACTTAAAAATTCAGGGTATTAACTTGACTATTAAAATGGTTTAGGTTAGCAAGATACAAATGGGGGATAGTTTAAGGTGGTTAGTTGGAAATTAGCCTTACCAAAATTTAGGATGACTAACTTACATGAAAGATTTAATTGACTATATATATATATATATATATATATATATATATATACAATTCAGATGATCTTCCAGCATGGACAATGATGTCCTCTGTTGAGGTTGCCCCACATAGCAGTGTGCCTATGGAAGGAAGTTTCACTCGTAGTCCTCAGCATCTTGCCCATCCTCTCCCTTACCTTTCTCAGCTGTCATCCGACAAGCCACCAAGTGGAGGAAGGGAAAAAGGGCAAATTGGGTCGACAAGCATAGTCACAATATGTCACAATATTCGCTTTTTCAAATAATTAGCAAGCAACAAATAGATAAGTGTCGTAACTTATTTGCAAACAGTTCGCAAGTTCGCGAATTACTAGCCAAGTTCGTAAATTATTGGAATAATTTATGAATAAGCACAAACTTTGTGAAATATTCGTTGATAACCAAATTTATTTAATGAAGATTTGATGGGTTGTTTATGGTGGGCATTGGTTTTAGTCAATGGTTCAAATATAGTTCTTTAATCAAGATCAAAGTTGTTCTGGACGCTAGGCAAGGCGAGAGGGTGGCCGCCTCGCCTAGGCGCCCGCCCAGGTCACAGCAGTACAAGCAGAAGCAGCAACAACAGCAAAAGCAACATCAAAAAAAAAAAATTAGCACCAGCAGCAACAATAGCCTAGGCGCCAGAATTTCCTTTCCCTGGTCGACCCTACGCGCCCGCCTAGACGCGCCTAGGCGTCCATCTCCAAACACGGAGAATATTTCCTCCGGTCGAGCCTGAGCGCGCCTAGGCATCGCCTGTAACAATATAGATCAAGATTACATATGGGGAAAGATAACTCATAATTGGGTGGAGGTTTAAATGGATGTATTTAAACCTCAAGTTATAATCATAATTGGGTGGCACGACTAATGTTTGGTTTAGCTGAATAATACAAATAGAAATGACAATTGTTTTACAGGAAATGTAAAGGCATAAGCAGTAATTAATAGGACTCTTATAAACAAACCCCTTAAGTTATACTTATTTCATTGTAAGACCCTAGTTATCATTCTTATATATATATATATATATATATATATATACAGTGTTATAAAGTGCGCTAGGCGGATTCGGTGCGCCAAAGGACCGCCTAGGCGGCCGCACGAAAAAAAAAATTTGGAAATTTGAACTTTCAATTTAAAATTTAAAAAAAATGATTTTTTTTTTTGAAATTGTTTTGAATATGTTTTGCAATTTCAAATCTAAAATTTCAAATTCCAAATTTTTGAAATTTGAAAATTTTGAATTTTTTAAATTTTTTTGCCTTTACCGAATTGGCCGAACATGACCGTCTAGGCGCCGAACAGGCCCGACTAGGTCCGAACAGGTGCCTAGGAGGACCGAATTGGGGGTTTTCGGTGCGGCAGTCGGCCACCTAACCCCTAGGCGGCCGTCTAGTCCGACTTTTAGAACACTGTGTGTGTGTGTGTGACAACGAACTTTTGTCGAACTTTTCAAATTCCAAACTGTTGTCGAATTATTCCCGAATGACGAACTTGTGACTAGGTCAAAGATGTAGTAGGGCTAAAGGGGAGAAAGAAGCATGTTGAGCACCATTTAGCAGCAGATGTTGCAGGCCATGCCGAAGTTTGTGGCATGGATGCGGAGTTGTCATCATAGTCAAGTGGTTGGAAGAGACTCGAGGGGGGCACAGCGTTAATACTCATGTTTTATGCAAATCTTAGGGTGAATGGCACGTTTCAGCATTGTCTTATAGTACGGACAGGCCCACAACCTAACAATGCTATGTATATATATTACAATACACATAAACACACATGTATGGAGCTAAAAGCAAGCACATGGATACAAATATGTAAGTTGTGAAAGTTGAATAGTGTGTTTAGCAAGTATGAGGTAGCATGGATGAGAAAAGCAAGCACAGAGACACATATATATGGGGAGAAAAAAGCAAGTACGCAGACATATATATAAGTTATAACAGTTGAATAGTGTGTTCAGGAATCAGCATGTGAAAGGTGCCATGGGTGGGAAAGTAACAGCTGGATCACAAACTAGGGGTTTTGAAGCTAAATTAGGTCAACTTGAAAGCTTCCAATATTATTAAGAGAATCGGGCCCGATAATGATTTGTCATACCTCTCAAGTGATAGAACTCATAATGTAGCAATATCAGAAAACAACACACAAGTGCATGTTATGTGACTCGCAATTTTTAAGCTTATGACTGTAAAGCCCAATCCAACAATCATACCAGGGCTAGCCTATACCAACCATTTTATGATTATAACAAGGCTGAAGATTTCGCCCTCACATCATTCATGACAAAAGATGCTAGTGGCGACAGGTGCTAGCAAAAAGTCAGTGGCATGCCAGAAGCAAGCAATCTGGGCATTGGGCAAACAGCTAAAAGTGGGCGGTGAGCAGAACACAGCAAGAAGAACCTTTTTCAACTAATTTATGTTTATTGTTTCTATTATGTACCGGACTGCGCTGCAGACAATCAGTACAGTTTATCGCATTCAGCAGTGGTTTTGATGCGGATTTGTGTATAAACAAGTCCAAGCAAATTTTCCCAAATCCATACTGGATTCATACTAGACATAGGTATAAACATCCTAGGGCACGATCGTGAGGAATAGGACAGCTATCGAAAGGTAAAGTCTTTCTAACTGCATCCACTGGTTCTACCCATATTGGATTCATACTAATACTGGTACAGCCCTAGGGCATGTCCATGAAAATAGATCAGTTAACAGCTAAAACTATAAGCTTGATCTTTCTAACAGTTAAAACTGATGCTGTCCGATAATGTAGAAAAACTAAAATAGCATATATAGGGTTAGAAAAAACATACCTATTGATAAGAACAATAATAATCGAGTTGCTAAGCAATTTAACTTGTGGAAATTTAAGTTGGTCAAGCAATAACCGCAAGCTCTGGCTGGCTTCCATTGCTAGGTCCCCGGCATTGAGCAAAGGATGACCACCCTTGAGCCATGATATACTGAACCCAGATCCTGCATTTATAGTGCATAAAAAATATTATTTACTTGCTATTTTGATCTATGAGATAAATAACCTTGAAATCATAGAAGAGGAACCTATGTGTTTTTGCATCCATACCAGCTTCCTGGGGTGGATCTGAAGAAACATCAGGATCTGGTGTGTGAAGGAGAATAAGAACCTGGATAAACTTCACAGCTAAAACTCTAACTCCATCATTCCCAGGCTGTTAGTAACATTTAAAGATGCAAATTAAACTAAGTTGGTTCAAATGAATATGAAATAATGGTAAATGACAAATGCTTACCTGAACTGCCATATGGGATACTGCATTTTTTAACTTCAACATCCATACCCACGATAATTTTAGGGACTCATCTATTCCACTAGAGTACAAACCCTGATTGTATAACAAAGAGGAAACAAATTAACTTATTCCATCTTTTAAAAACCAGATGTCGAATTCAGGTCATATTGGGGGGGTTTGCCTGCCAGATATCAGATGTCAGATGATACCCCAGGAATAAATAAATTATCAGACACCTTACTAAAATAATAATGTGCATTATCCCAAATGTCATAAATGGCCTAAATATATAATATTTAAGTATTTGTCAATTTCCCGAACAATCTTATTATACACAGCAGTGAGGCAATAGAATAAAAGCTTTGTCCATCTATAAATTAGGATTGTAAGTAACAGAAAGATGGATCTACTTACTTTGACTAGGGATAATATGTACATTATATAATGCTACTCATATATCTACTAAAAAATAAAGAACATGGATACATGCAGCATAAAGAAAGAAAAAACAACTTATATATATATATATATATATATATATATATATATATATATATAGTGAGAGAGAAGAAAAGAGACAAAACTAATAATAAAGAAATAATAGTGAAAATTTTAAAAGTTTATTTCGCGGAACGTACCTGAATTACAACATTTTCTAGGACACTTCGATATAAATTGGTCGTGGTAGTAATTGCTTGTCGAGCAACTGCAGGTGTTTCATCCTTTAAATAGGACATCAGAGTAGGAATGACATCCGGCAGGAGTTCCACTTTACTTATTCCGATTTCACTGATCAGCCTACAATAGTATCAGCAATAGAGACCTAAGGAATCTTCATGTCACGGAAATTACAAGTACTGAGAGGAAAGTAAATAATGAAAGGAAATTCTTCTATAAAATAATAATCAAAATCTAAAGACCAACATCAATATATTATGTTTAAGAAGATTTTATGGTCACATTTCTATGAATTAAACACTATATAGCACTGCATAATAATATTGAGGTGACATTTCACATTGGTTATTGAAGTAGTACTGTAAATCACAATATTTCCAATATATGATTCTTAGTTCTTCGAAACCAGTTCTCAGTCTGAGTCTCTGAAACAATGCTCCAAGGATAAGAGTATCCTAAAGGCCCTAAAATTATTATGAAATTTTACATCAGCCATGTCCCTTCCTCTCAGTACTAGTAATTATTAAGAGTAGACTAAAAAAAGCCCTAAAGTTATTATGAAATTTTAATATCAATTATCTACCTTCCGCTCTAGCAATCAGAGTCAGATTTCATCAAGTCATTTCTCAAATCACGGGCAATATATGAATATCTACTTGTGCCCTCAAAGGTTTGTACGCCGGCCAATAGTCAATGTAGCTGAAACTAATTCAATTTGGTCAGAGTCAGACGCCAAAAGTATATTAGTTAAGGGCTAGAACAGGGGTAGGCATAGACAAACTCATGAGATTGTTAAAATATATGGTATATGCTATTTTTGGAAGAAAATGACCCTTAACGTAGCAGAATGGAAGAGAAGTATTAAAATAGGTAGCCCCAAAGTTATGTAATAAAGGTTATGTTATTATAGTTGGTGTTGTCCTTGTCAACTTGCATCCAAATAATACCTAATGCATACAAAGGGTAAAACATCAAGGTTTCAAGTTTTCTTTGGTTTTCCCATAACAGCAATGTTCTAAATGGAGTGTTCTAAATGGCGTTCGAGGCGGTCGCTCTCCGCACCGCTTTTGTCATTAGCAGTGGAGTACGTAGCCGACGGAGATTTGGCGGCAGAGGCCGAGGTGAGACGGCGTAGGAGGGCACATAGGCGGAGCAATACCTGACTAGATATTTTGGCAAAACAGTTTTGCAATCATTATGGATCTATGGTTCACTTTTACAAGACTGAAACTTCATAAATCTTTGTTCTACAATTTAGTTATGCATAAGACACCCTTAAAATATGCATATTATTAAAAAAAAGATAAATACTACAAAATATCTAAAATGTATCAGACACCTAGGCAGCAGGCGAACCCTCTCCGCCGCACACCCGACCGCCATTTAGAACCTTGGGTATAAGAGCACATAGCCTAAATTTTCGACTCAACAGTTTATTCATAAGGTTAGCTAGTTAGAAACGTGTACAAATAATAAGCTCTACATCAAATTGGATTGAACACCTAGGAGGCATCGTCTAGGTACCTAAGAAGTTGAGAGAATTAATAAACTATAATAAAATTTAAAGAAATCAATGTTCATAATTGGAATGTCGCAGTAATGCACCAAGTTCTATCAGCAGATCACACAATCTTTGGCCTCATAAAATCATCAAGAACGCTAGTCAAGTTATGCTTTCGGACAGAAGTACAGACATGAAACGACAAGGTACCAACTTTGTCATGAATGTATCATGTCCCTTCTCCCTTCTATTCTGGCAAAACCTAACCACTCTCTTTCTCAAACAAGAAAATAGCTTCCACGCAAGAGATAATGACCGGTCGCTTCGCTGGATACGAGTTGGTGGTCTTTCTTTAAGAGCACTAAAAAATTGGACCTACTAATGTCTACAAAAAGGGGCAACATGTATTAGCACGCACTCGACACCGAATATGTAGTTCGTTCTTTCTAGTATGTTAATTGTGCTCACCACCGACAAATTAGAATTTAGGTAAGAAGTATCCTAGTATAGACAAAGCTAGAATCTTTCCACAAAGAAAGAGGACATACAATTACCAAACCTTCCAATTCTAAGAGACCCTAAAACTGTTCATTACGGTTGGACTGCATTAGTCTTTTATTGACATACTAAAATCATCAGGGAAGATTGTCAAAGTGATGCTATCAGACACAAATACAACAATACATGATAAGGTACCAATTATAGCATGATTGTGTCTGACATGCGTCCAGCACGTACCAGATTTTGGGCACATGCTTTCTAGTAATGCCAAGTGACCTCAATGCTAACAAAATCATAAATCAGGTATAGCACTCTCCTATCGACAAAGTTAGAATCTTTGCACAAAGAAAGAGATGTACAGTTGTCAACTAGGAAGCACAAATCTAGGCCGTGCAATGTCGGACACATACCATACACATCACGGACACTCCAAAATATACTAGGATACACAAATAGGTGACGTTTCGTGTCATTGTGTCCTTACTATGTCGTGTTGTATTCGTGTCATCGCAACATAGCTAGTCAAGTATGCAAAAACAAACTATCTTTGGCATTATAAAATTATCAAGAAAGCTAATCAAGCTACGCAATGACACTGCCATGCCCGACATGCGTTTGGCACGTAATCAACACAGAAATTGGGTGAGCACTTTCTAGCATTGTCAAGTGTCTTCCTATCACTGCCATGGTTGGTATAGGCTAGCACTTTCTAGCATTATCAAGTGTCTTCCTATCAACAAAGTTACAATCTTCGCAGAAAGAAAGACATACAATTGCCAAGCCTCCCATTTCTCAAAACACTCAACTTCGAATCCTTTACTCAACTACAAATCTAGAAAGCCCTCCTATCGACAAAGTTAGAATCTTTGCACAATGAAACACACATATAATGTTCCAAGCCTCCTAATTCACAGAACCTTGACCTCAGAAAGCTCCCTCTTTTACCAAACAATAAACAAGTAGACAGCGCTTACTCAGCAAGGAACCGTCGTACAGGGGCGGCCCCGTCATTGCGCAGCTCGGCGAGGTGCGGCAGGAACTCGGGCAAGAGAGAGGGGTCCCTCCTAAAGATCACCTCCTTCAGCCTCCGCAGCTGCTCGATCTTTGACACCGTGTCTTCCGCCGACTCCGAAGCGGCGAGGAGCGTCGACGCCCTCTCCGACCAGCTCGTCGCCACCACCCCCATCATGGTCCCGAAACCCTAGCTTTTTCGACCGGACGAGAATAGGGGAGAACGAGAACAGCGTGTAGGATTTAGGGTTTTGGGCGGGCACGGTGCTCCGGAGGTCACCGGTGGAGACGATTTGTATGATCGGAATCGAATTTTTGAGAAGGAGCGGTGGTGGTGTAGGAGAAAAGATGGGGGAGGAGGGGGTCGGAGAGAGAATTCTTGAAAAGGCGGTGGAGGATTTAATGAAATTAGTTTGGTGTCCGCAGGATTAATATAAGAGCATCTTCAACCCTGCTGTATTGTTTTGGGTTGTTATTCCCATGTGACATGAGATACAAAAGTACTGGAAAAAAAAATTATTATTTTTCAACATCTAAGACAAATATTTTATAAATATTTTTATCTATAAATAATGATGTAGAATAAAGTTATTGTGTAATTCATTGTCTAGATCTAGACAACACATTGTTTTTTGTCATGTCATTGTTATGTCAACTTCAATTTTGCATTGGAGAAGAATTTAAATAATAAATTATGAATCCTATGTGGCAACCATTTTTTGTAAACTCACAACAGGGTTGGAGATGTTCTAAAGTCTAGCTTGAGATTCTGCTTTCAGAAGCTGGTCTAAAATTGAAGTAGTTTTTCAAATGTAATAGTAGAATTGAGTCATGTCATATTGAAACAATAAGAGAAAGATTTCACATGATCCAACATGGTAATGTTATCTTTCATTTTTGAATCTTTTATTATATTGGTCCAACATTACAATGGTTCATATTCCATTTATTTTTTTTATTTTTAAGTCTTCTATCATATCGGTCCAACATGGAATTGTTCATTCTACAATATGAGTCATCGACTCATATTCTGTTTGATTTTCTATGAGTTAATTAGACTGGTTGTGGTATATTGTTCTAAGGAGAAACAAACAAGTACCGCATTCACACTTTTTATACATGTATAATATATGGTATACCTATCTTGTCTTTTCCATGATGTTCATACTTAATATTATTGTTGACTTATACATGAGAGGTGATCTCTTATTCATGATCCATGTACTTTACCATCAAACTAGTTACCTCTTACTTTTTATTCTTTACTTGTTACATGTTCATTACATTTAAATGATAGATAGTAAGAAATGGACGAGAAAATGATATAAGTATGCATATGGTATAATGTAAACCCCTCTCCTTTTAAATTTAATTTTATAAATTTATTCGCATTTGTATTATTAGTATTAGGTTACTATTTTTCTTCTTCTTCTTCCTTCTTCTTCTCCTATGAAACTAAAGGAAATAAATTAGAGAAATCAAGTAGGGCAACTCCCTAATTAATTTTTTAGTCCATTTTGTTCCTTCTCTTTTCCTTCTATTAATTCATCATAGCCCATTCATTTACTCTGCCTATAGTTTCAGCCCACAAGTATTTTTTTCACTCACTCCGATTACTAATCTCAGCCCAAAGCTCTATATAAACAAAATCTCTTTAATTTATTCCTGGCCCAAACTAACCCACGAACAATCTCTTCTTATGTTCTTTTATTTTTCTTATTATTCTATCATTCTGAGCCCAAGCCAACATTTTGAACCCAAGTTCGCATATTCAAAAAAAAGAACTGTAGTATACAGTGTTATGACCCCTTCACTCTCTGCACGTAGTGTGCGTCGCTACAAATGCAGGACTTGCAGGCAAGTCACGTATGTGTGTGACAACCGTTATGTAACTCCTCTTTTTTCAAAATCAATAAATAAATATATATTTTTCAAAATGAATTTTCTTAAATAAATATCCTAATATTTAATTGAGAACAAAGGGATTAAGGGGTGGCATTTTAGTAAATAGTTGAAACTCTTAGATATTTTCCAAGATTCTTTAACTACCTAATAACTAACTCTCAACTAACTTGGGGACTAGAACCTTTTACAATCCCTATAAATAGGGGTACTCCCTATAGAATTACTCATTCCCTAATTCATTTTTCAACCATTTACTTTTTCAATTACTGTAGAATTGGGCTCGACCCACTGTTTGGGTTTAAATTTCCACATGGGGGACAGAGAGAGGCAGCTCTCTGATGCATCAAGAATATATTTAAATGATGCATCAGTCCCTCACAAGGGCCATGAGCTAATTAATAATCAGTAACAGTTCCAGGCTTTCCATAGAAAAGATACTGGCTCGGTATTATAATTAAATTAGATACTATACTCTACTAGTGCGGATGATATATAGTATCCGTGGTGGCCAGCCTTTACTCCCAGCTAATTTATGTTGGTTCGACATGCACGATCTCGAGATATTGTTCACTCCCAATGCTCTACAATTAAGTTGCCTAGTTAACCCTAGGTTAGTTAGAATTTCATACCGTGATCACATGAATATTCCTTCTTAGATATCGTACATTATGTACGTGCACTCTTAATACGAATCAATATTGTCACTCGAAAGTTAAATCTGGATTCATCCAAGTGTGATGCAACAATTAATACTATCTAGCCACGGCTAAAGTCACTGTCCGACTACCATATCCGTGCATGGAAATAATAACATATATCACGTAGCAGGAGTATGTGGCACGACGGCTCACTATGTATATGTATCAAGCAGCACTCTCGGTGCGATCAAGTATATCAGCACGGATACAATAGTCAGGATAGGAACAAGTTCGAGTATCCCGATCATGGATAAGTTATCAGATAACAAGTTATTCAGGACAGTATAGTAAAATACTGGTCACATATAATTTGTCAATTTATTATATCAATGAATGAGAATAAGAGTGGTGCGAGAACCCCTCGAGATCAGATCCATAACTCTTAAACCAAATAAGGACCGGGATTGCAGAACGTCATCCGAGTTGAACTACGCTTCTTGTTCTATCCAACGTATAATAAGGTGATCAAGAAAAAGTAAACTAATTAGCAAGTAAAATTTCAAGGGCATATATGGCCACATCTACAGGGCTCAACATGCGCAGGAAACAGTAGGCGCACAAACGACCAAAACTAGGTTGGCACACAAATGACCAAAACTAGGTTGGCGCACTTTCACAAGAAAGTGCGCGAGCTATGAAGGGTGGCATACTTTTTCAAGTTGACCAATACGGCGTACTTGACAAAAGTGTGCGGGCAAGAATAAAGCGCGCTTTCAAGGAAAGTGCGCGGGCAAGCTAGCTACAAGACAAAACACACAATCCGAGGTCAAAGCTCAATAGTCGAGAAACTCGTCAGTCGAGGAGCACACAAATCAATAACATAAAAATCGAAAAACCAACCAAAGCTTCGTCCCTTAGGAAACAAAGAGGAAAAAGTGCGCGAGTTACCAAACATAAACAAAGTGCACCGGCTGATAAAACATCGAAAAAGTATGCTAGATTGTCAACTTAAAGAAAGTACATGAATTGACTGTGGCATAGTTTTCCTTGGTTTTCCAGGAAGAACTTTGTTTAATTCGCACCAAAGTGCGCCAACTAGATTTCCTCTCAAGGAGTGTGACTGGCGCACTTTTGCTAGGAGACTAAGTGCAGTATGATTAGTACGCACGAGGAGTTGGGACAACACACCAATGCGCCCAAAGTGAAACATATGTATTTCTACGTCAAAGGGGTTCTATTACATACTCTTCACAGAGCATTGTTCTTCTTCTCCAGTAAGCCATTTGGTATACGTATTGTATCAAGTTTCAGCACTGAACTTAGCTGGACTCGAAAACAAGCACGGCCAAAAGTAAAGTTACATAAAATATGGTACTCTACACTATGAGCTAATTAGTTTTGTAAAACATAAAGTTTTGGGAGATCAATCCCCAAGAAAATAAAAGTGAACCCATAGACCTAAACTCTGGTCCATGCAATTCCAACCAAGAAAATCAAGAACGACAAGTATTAAAGATGAAGGGGTGCTCGGTCCCAACAACATAAGCTAGAAATAAACATGAATTAAAAGCATGCATAAATCCATAGTTCTTTTCTTGTGCAAGATGTACTTGCCTATAGAGGGAGAGAAAACTAAGAGAGAGAAATGAAAGAAAATAATGAGCAAAGAGAGAAATGAAAATATATATAGGTTTAGGTTTGAGATATGGACCATTGGATCACTCAAACCAATCCAAGCCACACATGCCACTAATCCAACCAAATCCACTATTCTCCATAAATTACGAGTCTAGTCTAAACAAATGCCTGGTTAGCAACCAACATGCGCCAAAGTGCGCCAAAGACAACATGTGCCATAGTGCGCCGAGAAAGAGGGCTGACACTCGGGCCGTATGGGCGCATAGCTATGTCTGGCACATGAGAGATGCCGCATGCACTGATCAGGAACATGAGCATCTGGACGCATGCTCAAGGCAAATTCCACTCTTCGGAATAAGTTCTAAGTGATGGGGTCATAAATATGGGTTAGAAAAGTGACCGATGTGACATATCATAAATGCGTGCCAGAGAAAAGACAAAAGCATAAAAAGGTGTGCACGAAAAGACGTGCAAGAAAAAGACATATATGTCGCTTCCAAGTCAAATGACAAGCCGGTCGCATGTACTCTGGCCGCATGGACAACTTACCGTATGAGCTTTTGGGCGCATGGATACATGTTCTTTAAAAAATCTCATGCGTTCAATGTTCTATGCATTCAGCTTAGGGGCGGATATGCATAGACAATCATGAGCCTAACAAGATATGTGTCATGCTGGAAGGGGCATATGTAGCTTAGCCGTATGGAACTCCTTCGTCCCAAAATCAGCACAAACTCCATAGAAAAGCTCAAAAAATCTAAAAACTTATTTTCTTCATAAAATATTTATTTTAAGTCCAAATCCAGTGAAACAAAAGCCAAAACTGAACGAAATTAAATGCTCTATCACATGGAACTACTTGTTTCCGAAAACAATGAGTTTTAATAGATCAAAACTAAGAAAAACTCATAGAACCTATGAAAAATCCTAACTTGAAACTCAGATGTACTCCAAACCATTCACCAAAACCCAAAACTCCAAGAATTAAAAATAATGAGCACATAAAGGAGAAAATTTCACATCAAACATATTTTAATTACTACATATATATAAATCCGAAAATCATGAATTCACCACTTTGAGCAAGATGTACTAGCCTTGGTGGACTAACAAACCTTTTTCTAGAACCAAATCTAGGGCTTGGGCTAGGGTTCAGCCAAGAGGGAGTGTCACGACCCGCGCCCGAAAATCGGGCATGAGCCGTGGGTACGTCCAGCCTACGTCGCAGAATCGGCGGTAGAACGCTGTAATGGTCCGTTCTAGGTCAACCATATCTATCTATATCTCACTGAAAAATCCGGCATGACCTCTCCAAAAGGAGGGCAAAACCACGCAATATATATAAAATCCTCTCCCAAAGGAGGCAACCACGCAATATATATATATGAACTCTTAATCACAAAATCTAGGGAAAGAAATAAAGCACGATATGATATAAACAAAGAAACAGAACCAAGAGAGCAAGTCAATCCAAAATAATACAGTCCAAGTCTACAAATAGCTACAACATCACACAGCATCAAAAGAATAAGTACAGTCATCCAAAATACAAACCATTGAAAACAACCCAGGAAACCCACATAGCTAACTAGGGTGCTATCGGCGTCTCCTCGGCGCACTCCTCCCCGATCACGGGGTCACAACAGTCGTCAACACCAGGCCCGTAAAACGTAGGGCAATAGTCCTCAAGATCCTCTGGAAAAAATATGCCCAGTCAGGACTGGAGCAAAGTACATAACTCTGAAAGCAACTCCAAATGCATGGTAAGGTGTATATGACGAGCAATAGAAAAGTAATCAAGATGCACAGGAAATAAATATATGCTGGAGCACAATAAGTAGCTGTAATGTAAACTGGAGAACAATACAAGTAGTGGAAAAGTAACTGCAGGTGAGAAATATGAATACTAGCTAAGTGCCTTGAGCACAAGTTCGTTATGTGATCGGCTTAGGTTGCACATGAAAAACACTAAGATAACTCTGTTATGCGTGAGTTGCATAACCGACATACACATGAATACTGTTTGGCTTTGATCACATAACCAACTCACTACTCCCCTCCCCCACTAATACCATTGGATCCAACCACAACACGCTACGTACATGATAATAGCTCGCGCACACGAAGGCGAGAGCACAATAAGCACATGATAGCACATGAGAATCAATACCCGAAGCACATGATGAAATACACGTGATAGAGTACCCGCTGAACACGGTAAGGGGGATAGCATCTCATGACGGGATCCACTAGTACCAGCTCGTGTAATAATGTGTCAGAATCAAGTATTACAGTTCTAGAACAGGTGATATAAACGCTATCATGAAATAGAAACTATCAGAGGTAGGTACTCGCCTGATGTCCTGAGCAACTGATGAGGATCGAGATCCGGACCGGTGTCGCAGGGACCTAATACGAAAAGCAAGGATTAAACAGGGTTCTAAGCATTTAAACTGATATAAAATAATTAAAAACAGGCTTCTAGGGCTATTCTAGGTCGAACGGGTCAAACCGGTGAAAATCGGGTCAAAAGTCAACCCGGGGTCCAAAAAGTCAACTCTAGGTCAAAACTAGGTCAAACGTTGACTTTTACGGTCAACGGGGACAATTATGGTCAAAGCTAGGTCAAACTAGGGTGCCCCTGAAATTCTAGGTCAAACCGAGCTCATTAAGCTACTAAACTCACAAACTCGCCTAATCGAGATACCGGGATACCCTCGGTATCCGATACCTCGCCCTAGGCCACGCACTCCGCCTAAACCCGCTAAAACCTATGCTAGCACGCGTAATTATATATATATAAACATAAAAAAATCACTCTAAGACATTTCCTAGGCTAATGCTCAAATACTCCGCTCATAACTCAATACCTTGAATATCTTAAGGTATCGAGATACCTCGGTATCTCAAGGTATTGAGGTTTCGCTCTAAACCCGCTAAAACCTATGCTAGCACGCGTAATTATATATATATAAACATAAAAAAATCACTCTAAGACATTTCCTAGGCTAATGCTCAAATACTCCGCTCATAACTCAATACCTTGAATATCTTAAGGTATCGAGATACCTCGGTATCTCAAGGTATTGAGGTTTCGCTCTAAAACCCCTCTAGCTAGCTGCCTAGCTACTAATTATGCACCTAGTTATTAATCTAGGCTAGGTAATATAGATATCTATCATATATATATATATCTAAGTAGGTATCTACCTATATACATATATATATCCACACACACATATACACTTAATATATATATATATCTACACACACTCTCAACTATATATATATATATATACATACACCCAAAATATATATATATACATATACACACACACAAGCGCACTTACACATATATATATATATATATATATATATATATATATATATATATATATATATATATATATATATATATATATATATATACACATAGACATATACACACACAAGCACATAGATCTAAATACACACATACATATATAAATATATATATATAAACACACATACATATATATATAAATATATATATATAGATACATATACACTAACACAACACAACACACAACAACACCCAAATCACACGCCCCACTCACGCCCAACGACCCCGACACTCACCAATACCCTAAAATATATAAAATATAGCCCGAGAACTCTAGCACACACTCCCCAATACTAACCCAATGTGCGCACAAACCCGAAACGAGGAAACCAAGTCGAAATGGCCGTTCGGTCATTTCGACGAACACGTGGTGCGCGGCTCGGAAAACCTCCTGAAACGCACACCAAACGAACTCGGAATCGGCCCAAAATTTATCCACGCGCTCTACACAATGTCTAGATCCTAGAAAATGCGCTCCCGCGTTGATTCTAGGTCCGTGGTGGAAACACACACGCACTTAGAATCGGCGACGACGAAAAGCCCCAATTTCGCCCGAAACGCCCGTTTCTCCGCGACACGACTTCCCGTGTCCAAACGGAGACACGCACTCACCCTCTAGACACCCGACAATATCTACCTAGGTCCATCTAACCTAGGGCATCACCCAAAATTGGGTTAAATTCGGATTCCACCCGAATTCGACACAAAACCTAATGTCAAAGTCTCTAAACTCACCCAAACTAGTTCTAACTTTCTCCTACGGGTAGGGTTAGGGTCTAGGAGGGTTCTACAATACTAATTACACTACACAAAAATAATTAGGAAGGGGAAAGTTAGGTTTTACCTCTTGGGAGTTGGAATTCCAATGCCAAAGTCTCACAACCCCTAGAAATTACCTCCCTCAAGCTCCAAGCCACCAAAACTAGCCTCCACACAAAGTCTAGGCTCCACACATCTAGGTTAGAGAAAATATAAGGTTAGGGTTAGCTTAAGGAAGAAGGAATGAAAGAAGAAAGAAGAAAAATGGAAGAAGAGACTTACTTTGGAGAAGAAGGAAGAAGGAAGAAGAAGTAGAGAAGAAGAAATGAAGAAGAAGAAGAAGAAGTAGAATGAAGAGAGAGGGGGCTGAGCTGCTGGATTTCTCACGGGTGGGTTAGGTAGGGGCCGGCCAAAGCAAATATAAAAGGGTTTACACAAGTCCAAATGACCAAAATGCCCTCCCGAAACTCGGTTTTGGGTTTCGGGTTCCAAAAACACTCAAACTAACTCCAATTCTCTCCAACTAACCTCCTAAAAATAAAATAAATATTTCTAAGCCCCAAAATAATTCTCACAAGGGTGTGGGCTGGGTCGGACATGGGTCCACTAGGGTCGGACATGGGTCCAGGCTAGCCAAAACCCTAAAACAATCATTAAAAATAATACAAGCACTATTTAAATATAAATATAATTAATTAAATACAATCCACTATTTATCAAATAAAAAAATAAAAAAAATACCCTATTTTCTAGAATTGGGTAGTGACAAGTCTATCCTCCTTAAAATAATTTCGTCCTCGAAATTAAAAGACGAAACTAGGACAGGAATGCAAAGAAAGAACCATACCTCAGGGCTCGAAGAGATAGGGGTATCGCTCGCGCATTTCATCCTCCCTCTCCCAGGTCGACTCCCCTGGAGAGTGATGCCTCCACGCGACGCGAACCAAGGGAATAGTCTGGTTCCTCAACACCTTCTCTCGCCGATCCAGAATCTCCACCGGCTGCTCTGGATAGCTAAGAGTAGGGCCCACTGCGATCTCCGAGTGATCCAATACGTGACTGGGATCAGCCACGTACCGTCTCAACTGCGACACGTGGAACACATCATGAACTCCCTCCAGCGTAGGCGGCAACTCAAGCCTATACGCCACGGCACCGACCCTCTCAAGAACACGGAAGGGTCCGACGAAACGTGGGCTAAGCTTCCCGCCTCCACCGAAGCGAATAGTGCCCTGCGTCGGAGAAATCCTCAGGAACACCAGATCTTCAACCTAGCACAAACAAGGTCTCTGCACTTAGTCTAAAACAAGCAATCACAAACAAACACAAGAACAAAATCTAGATTCTAAGCTATACCTCAAACTCCAAAGGTCTCCGGTGGCTATCGGCCCAATGCCGCTGCCTGTCCTACGCCACCCGAAGTCTATCTCTAATGAGCTTGACCTTCTCCGCCGCATCAACCACCATCTCTGGGCCAAGCAAAACTCTCTCACCTATATCATCCTATGACAACGGAGTGCGACACCTCCGTCCATACAATGCCTCAAAAGGTGACATCTCGATACTGGCTTGGTAGCTGTTGTTGTAAGCAAACTCTACCAAGTGCAAGTGATCCTCCCAAGAGCCTCTGAAATCCAAAACACAAGTCTGGAGCATGTCCTCAAGTGTCTGAATGGTCCTCTCTGACTGACCATCTGTCTGCGGGTGATACGCACTACTAAACTTGAGCTGGGTGCCCAAGCTAGCCTGCAGACTCCTCCAGAAATGCGAAGTGAAGCGACTGTCCTGATCTGATACTATGCTCACTGGAACTCTATGCAGTCTGACTATCTGGCGCACATACATCTCTGCTAGTCTCTCTGTAGACGTACCCACTTTGAATGGTAGAAAGTGGGCCGATTTGGTCAACTTGTCCACGATGACCCAAATCGCATCTTTCCCGCCTGGAGAACGGGAAAGTCCAGAAACAAAATCCATGGTCACATGCTCCCATTTCCACTCTGGAATGGGTAACGGCTGGAGTAATCCTCCTGGCCTCTGCCTCTCCGCCTTCACCTGCTGGCACACTAAGCATCGGGATACGAAGCGTGCTACCTCCCGCTTCATCCCATACCACCATACGTGCTGTCTCAGATCTCTATACATCTTGTTGGCACCTGGATGCATAGAATACTGGGATCGATGCGCCTCCTGGAGAATCTCCTCACGCAACGACCCACTCGGCACACACAACCTGGTACCGTGCCGCAAAGAACCATCATCAGCAATGGTGAAGTCATCTGATAAACCCATCTGAACCTGCGCCCTGATGCTCCTCAGGGACTCATCCTCAAACTGTGTAGCCCTGATCCGGTCTACCAACTCTGACTGAATCTGCAGTCCCCACATCTGCATCTCAACTCCAGGCACTATCATCTCAATGCCCAAGCTCTCTAGATATGTCAGAAGATAACGATCTGTAGTCAGGCACATAGCTACCGGATACCTGCTCAATGCATCCGCAACTACGTTCGCCTTCCCTGGATGATACTGCAATGATATGTCGAAGTCTTTCATCAACTCCAACCATCTCCTCTGCCTCATGTTCAGCTCTTTTTGGGTAAACACATACTTCAAGCTCTTGTGGTCTGTGAAGATCTCCACACGCTCTCCGTATAAATAGTGTTTCCATAACTTCAGAGCAAAAATGACCGCTGCCAACTCCAAATCGTGGGTAGGGTAATTCTTCTCATGAGGACGTAATTGCCTGGAAGCATAGGCAATCACCCTCCCATTCTGCTGTAACACACAATCCAGTCCCTTCCCCGATGCATCACTATAGATAGTGAATCCTCCAGAACCTGATGGCAACGTCAATACTGGAGCTGTCGTCAACCTCCTCTTCAGCTCATCAAAGGCGATCTGGCACTCCTCTGACCAAACAAACTCCACGTCCTTCCGGGTCAGCCTGGACAACGGCTCTGCAATCCGGGAAAAATCCTGAACAAATCTCCTGTAGTAGCCTGCCAGTCCCAAGAAACTCCTGACCTCGGCTACTGAACTCGGAGCACTCCATGCCTCAATTGCCACGATCTTTCTCGGATCCACCGAGATACCCTCTCCAGTCACCACATGACCAAGGAATTCAACCTTGTCAAGGAAGAACTCACACTTCGAGAGCTTTCCATAAAGCTTCTCCCTCCTGAGAGTCTCCAGCACTATCCTCAGATGCTCCTCGTGCTCCTCTGGGGTCTTCGAATACACCAAGATGTCATCTATAAACACCACCACAAACCTGTCCAGATGCTGATGGAACACCTTGTTCATCATATTCATGAACACTGCCGGGGCATTAGTCAACCCAAACGGCATCACCAAGAACTCATACTGTCCATATCTGGTCCGAAAAGCTGTCTTCGGAATATCCTCCTTCCTGACCTTCACCTGGTGGTAGCCTGTCCTCAGATCAATCCTGGAAAACACCCTCGCTCCGCTCAACTGGTCAAAAAGATCATCAATACGCGGCAGCGGATACTTGTTCTTGATTGTGAGGCTATTCAGAGCCCTGTAGTCGATACACATCCGTATCGACCCATCCTTCTTCGGCACAAAAAGTACCGGAGCACCCCACGGAGAAGAACTAGATCTGATAAATCCCTTGTCCTGAAGCTCATTCACCTGCTTCTTCAACTCTATCAGCTCACTGTTGCTGACTCTATAGACATGCTGGGATATCGGCTCCGTGCCTGGCACCAAGTCTATAGAGAACTCCACATCTGTGTCCGGAGGTAACCCTGGTAACTCCTCCGGAAAGACATCCATATACTCCTCTATCAGTGGATGTAGCGACCTCGGCTCTACCACCAGGGCTCCGCAGAAGACTCCCTCGGTCTGCTCCGCTGCTCCTCTGGCAAACTGAAACTCTGGCTCACCTGGCGGACTAAACAAAACTCTGCCTCTACGACAATCTATACTAGCACAATGCGTACTCAATCAATCCATCCCGAGTACAATATCGTAGCTCGGAAGTGGCATTATGAGTAGGCACACACTCAACTCCCGGCCTCCCAAGGTAACTCTCCGGTCTCTGCAGACATCACGGACTAGGATGATGCCGCCCCCGGTCGTGATCTTGCAGAGTCTAGCTAAAGGTTCAGCAACAAGATGGTGTCTAACAGCAAAAGATACAGACACAAAGCTATGGGAAGCACCGAAATCAAATAAAGCAAGTGCTGGAATGGAATCAAGTAGAACAGAACCTGAAATAACATCACCAACTGGCTCGGCCTCGTCCACTGTCAGGGCAAAAGCTTGCCCCTGCTGTCCTCCTCGGTGCTGCTGCTGGTGCTGGGCGAACCTCTGCTGCTGAGTCTGCAAAGGCGGACCTCTCTGCTGCGCTGCAGGTGCTCTGGCTGGTGCCCTCTGAGCGGCTCCTCCGCCCTGAGCTGTACGGGCAAGCGCTGAAGGACAATCCTTCAGCTGGTGATCTGCTGCGCCACACAATAAACATCTGCCCAGCCTCTTTCTGCATATGTCCCATCCGTGCCCTGGCTTCCTACAGAAAGGGCAAACGATGGGCTGCCTCTGGCCCTGCTGCTGACCCTGCCTCTGCTGCTGGGGCGCCTGCCGGAAGGGCGCCCGACCCTGACCCTGGTGCTGCTGGGTCTGCTGGAATGGCCTCTTGGCTGGGCCTGCACTGCTACCTGCTCCGGAAGTGTCTCTGCCCCTCTTCATCTTCAGCTCTAGGTCATCCTCAGCTCTTTGTGCGTCGCTGACAATCTGCTCGAAGGTTGCCTCGCGGTCGCTCCTAGTCAAGGACTTGACCGCCATGACCAAGCCCTTGCGGAACTTTCGCGCCTTCGCTGCCTCAGACAACCCCTCAACAAATCTGCCCAGACGGCAGAACTCCGCTGCATACTCGTCCACTAGCATACTCCCCTGGATGAGTGCCTCAAACTGACTCTCTAAGGCACTGAGAGCCACATCCGGGAAGAACTTCTCCTTGAAAAGCTTCTTGAAAGCCTCCCAAGTCAATCCCGGAGCTGCTGTCCGCGTATCCGTGCGAAACCAAGTGAGGGCAAGGTCGAACATCTGGCTACCCGCTGCCTCTATCTGCATGCTGGCTGGGATCATCGCCAGCCTGAAAATGCCCTCTATATGCTCGATCCAGTCGTCGGCGTACATGATTCCCTCTGTGCCGCGGAACTCCTTAGGCCGTATCCTCTGAAAATCGATAATAGTACCCGGCCTAGGATACCGAGCCTGCTCTGGCTGTGGCTGGATCTGAGCCACTCGGTCGACCGCTGTCAAAGCCACCTGATGAGCATTCTCAATGCCCATCCTCATAACATCTGCCTGGCGGTGCTGCGCATCCATCATCTCTCGGAAGAATGCGAACAACTGCGTAGCATCCACTGGCGCAGGCGGTGGTGGAGGAGGTACCACCGGGACAACTGGGGTGGCTCTCGGATCAATGGGAGTAAGGGGATCTCTGAGAGAAACTGGCGCTCCCTCAACCGTAGGAGTGGCGAGTGGAGCGGTAGCGGCTGTCGGAAGTCGAGCAGGTCGAGAGGTGGCAGACCTCTCGGTGGCAGCTGCTGGGGCGGTGTGCTGAGATCTGGTCTTCGGAGGCATCCTGAACACAGATCAAAAGAAGTCAATATAGTGCATGAAACGATAACATCAATGAAGGACAGTAATATTACAAAAGAAACAATTTCAGAAAAATTAAAGATAGCAAAAGGAAGTAGGAAGGGTCCTAGTTGTGATTGAGCACACACTCTCTCAGCCTATCTCCTATATCCTATTGCAGGTAACCCTAAAAAGCAGACCTGCATGGGCCACCACCAAAAATGTGTCATGACCCGCGCCCGAAAATTGGGCATGAGCCGTGGGTACGTCCAGCCTACGCCGCAGAATCGGCGGTAGAACGCTGTAAAGGTCCGTTCTAGGTCAACCATATCTATCTATATCTCACTGAAAAATCCGGCACGACCTCTCCAAAAGGAGGGCAAAACCACGCAATATATATATAAAATCCTTTCCCAAAGGAGGCAACCACGCAATATATATATATGAACTCTCAATCACAAAATCTAGGGAAAGAAATAAAGCACGATATGATATAAACAAAGAAACAGAACCAAGAGAGCAAGTCAATCCAAAATAATACAGTCCAAGTCTACAAATAGCTACAACATCATACAGCATCAAAAGAATAAGTACAGTCATCCAAAATACAAACCACTGGAAACAACCCAGGAAACCCACCTAGCTAACTAGGGTGCTATCGGCGTCTCCTCGGCGCACTCCTCATCGATCATGGGGTCACAACAGTCGTCAACACCAGGCCCGTAGAACGTAGGGCAATAGTCCTCAGGATCCTCTGGAAAAAATATGCCCAGTCAGGACTGGAGCGAAGTACATAACTCTGAAAGCAACTCCAAATGCATGGTAAGGTGTATATGACGAGCAATAGAAAAGTAATCAAGATACACAGGAAATAAATATATGCTGGAGCACAATAAGTAGCTGTAATGTAAACTGGAGAACAATACAAGTAGTAGAAAAGTAACTGCAGGTGAGAAACATGAATACTAGCTAAATACCTTGAGCACAAGTTCGTTATGTGATCGGCTTAGGTTGCACATGAAAAATACTAAGATAACTCTGTTATGCGTGAGTTGCATAACCGACATACACATGAATACTGTTTGGCTTTGATCACATAACCAACTCACTACTCCCCTCCCCCACTAATACCATTGGATCCAACCACAACACGCTACGTACATGATAATAGCTCGCGCACACGAAGGCGAGAGCACAATAAGCACATGAGAATCAATACCCGAAGCACATGATGAAATACACGTGATAGAGTACCCGCTGAACACGGTAAGGGGGATAGCATCTCATGACGGGATCCACTAGTACCAGCTCGGGTAATAATGTGTCAGAATCTAGAACAGGTGATATAAACGCTATCATGAAATGGAAACTATCAGAGGTAGGTACTCGCCTGATGTCCTGAGCAACTGATGAGGATCGAGATCCGGACCGGTGTCGCAGGGACCTAATACGAAAAGCAAGGATTAAACAGGGTTCTAAGCATTTAAACTGATATAAAATAATTAAAAACAGGCTTCTAGGGCTATTCTAGGTCGAACGGGTCAAACCGATGAAAATTGGGTCAAAAGTCAACCCGGGGTCCAAAAAGTCAACTCTAGGTCAAAACTAGGTCAAACGTTGACTTTTACGGTCAACGGGGACAATTATGGTCAAAGCTAGGTCAAACTAGGGTGCCCCTGAAATTCTAGGTCAAACCGAGCTCATTAAGCTACTAAACTCACAAACTCGCCTAATCGAGATACCGGGATACCCTCGGTATCCGATACCTCGCCCTAGGCCACGCACCCCGCCTAAACCCGCTAAAACCTATGCTAGCACGCGTAATTATATATATATAAACATATAAAAATCACTCCAAGATATTTCCTAGGCTAATGCTCAAATACCCTGCTCGAAACTCAATACCTTGAATATCTCAAGGTATCGAGATACCTCGGTATCTCAAGGTATTGAGGTTTCACTCTAAAACCCCTCTAGCTAGCTGCCTAGCTACTAATTATGCACCTAGTTATTAATCTAGGCTAGGTAATATAGATATCTATCATATATATATATATATATCTAAGTAGGTATCTACCTATATACATATATATATCCACACACACATATACACTTAATATATATATATATATCTACACACACTCTCAACTATATATATATATATATACATACACCCAAAATATATATATACATATACACACACAAGCGCACTTACACATATACATACACATATATATATATATATATATATATATATATATATATATATATATATATATATATATACACATACATAGACATATACACACACAAGCACATAGATCTAAATACACACATACATATATAAATATATATATATATAAACACACATACATATATATATAAATATAAATATATATAGATACATATACACTAACACAACACAACACACAACAACACCCAAACCACACGCCCCACTCACGCCCAACGACCCCGACACTCACCAATACCCTAAAATATATAAAATATAGCCCGAGAACTCTAGCACACACTCTCCAATACTAACCCAACGCGTGCACAAACCCGAAACGAGGAAACCAAGTCGAAATGGCCGTTCGGTCATTTCGACGAACACGTGGTGCGCGACTCGGAAAACCTCCTGAAACGCACACCAAACGAACTCGGAATCGGCCCAAAATTTACCCACGCGCTCTACACGATGTCTAGATCCTAGAAAATGCGCTCCCGCGTCGATTCTAGGTCCGTGGTGGAAACGCACATGCACTTAGAATCGGCGACGACAAAAAGCCCCAATTTCGCCCGAAACGCCCGTTTCTCCGCGACACGACTTCCCGTGTCCAAACGGAGACACGCACTCACCCTCTAGACACCCGACAATGTCTACCTAGGTCCATCTAACCTAGGGCATCACCCAAAATTGGGCCAAATTCGGATTCCACCCGAATTCGACACAAAACCTAATGTCAAAGTCTCTAAACTCACCCAAACTAGTTCCAACTTTCTCCTACGGGTAGGGTTAGGGTCTAGGAGGGTTCTACAACACTAATTACACTACACAAAAATAATTAGGAAGGGGAAAGTTAGGTTTTACCTCTTGGGAGTTGGAATTCCAATGCCAAAGTCTCACAACCCCTAGAAATCACCTCCCTCAAGCTCCAAGCCACCAAAACTAGCCTCCACACAAAGTCTAGGCTCCACACATCTAGGTTAGAGAAAATGTAAGGTTAGGGTTAGCTTAAAGAAGAAGGAATGAAAGAAGAAAGAAGAAAAATGGAAGAAGAGACTTACTTTGGAGAAGAAGGAAGAAGGAAGAAGAAGTGGAGAAGAAGAAATGAAGAAGAAGAAGTAGAATGAAGAGAGAGGGGGCTGAGCTGCTGGATTTCTCACGGGTGGGTTAGGTAGGGGCCGGCCAAAGCAAATATAAAAGGGTTTACACAAGTCCAAATGACCAAAATGCCCTCCCGAAACTCGGTTTTGGGTTTCGGGTTCCAAAAACACTCAAACTAACTCCAATTCTCTCCAACTAATCTCCTAAAAATAAAATAAATATTTCTAAGCCCCAAAATAATTCTCACAAGGGTGTGGGCTGGGTCGAACATGGGTCCACTAGGGTCGAACATGGGTCCAGGCTAGCCAAAACCCTAAAACAATCATTAAAAATAATACAAGCACTATTTAAATATAAATATAATTAATTAAATACAATCCACTATTTATCAAATAAAAAAATAAAAAAAAACCCTATTTTCTAGAATTGGGTAGTGACAGGGAGCTCTTGAGGGAAGGAGGAAGAGGAAAGAAGAAATAAAATATAAATGAGGGAAAATGGAAGGAGAGAGAAAACCATATATATATATATATATATATACACACACACACACACACACACACACACACACACAAGTGGAGAAATGAGGTTAGTTATAGGATTATGTCATGACACTCTCCAAACAAATCTCAACCATCCAAAATAGGCTTAGTGGTTCCAAAAGTGAACCGGGTCATGTATCCATCCTACGTACGGGTCCTAGTATAGGTTAATGGCAATTGCCAATATATGTTCACTATTGGTCTCGGGTAGTCTCCCATAATAAATAGAAATCAAAACATATAAAGTACAACATATAGACAAGAACCAACATGCAAAATACAGCAAGAATATATTATTAAAATTTTTAAATATTACAAATTCAAGAATACCAAATATGGGAACATGTGTGACAATTATTTTCTAGGAGGACTTAGTACCATCTCCACCATTGGATAAGTCATGTACTTTTATTATGTTTCTCCCTACATTATAAACGTTGTTTTCTCGTGTTTGCAGATTTCCTTCTCCTTTATAATATATCATGTTACACTCATATAGTTATTTTATCGTGTTGCACTTATATGCGTTTTACAGTATTGCACTTATACATTATTGTTATCGTGTTGCACTTACGCTATTGTTATCCTGTTGCACTTACGTTACTATTATCATGTTGTATTTACGTTATTGTCATCATATTGTATTTACATTGTTTTATCATGTTGCACTTATTTGGTTTTATTTATTGTTTGTTTTTAAAACTTTATTTTACAGCGTGCAACATGTTGGCACAAGCATGTCACGGTCAACTTAATTTTGACAATCGACAAAACCCTAATTTATTTCTATTATGCAAAATAAAGTTTATATTATGGATTAATGTTGAGTTAATTATATATTTTTTAGAATATGATTCTAAGAATTATTCGTTAATGTGACACACCTATAGTAATATTGGACACAAATTAGAACTTGAAATATATGTGCTGAATTCGTTCCCACTGCACAGTATTTTTCTGAACTAGTTTTGATCTATTTAACTTTATCAAAATAGAAATATGTCTAAACGTGAATTGTAAAAAATTCTATAAGATTTCCAACCATATATGATATGAGAGAATTTGGGTGTATATATTAGAAGTTATTGGCTATGCAACATCGATGTAAAAATTTGAAATAAAATCTGTAACCTATGTACACATTATTTTGTAAGACAATTTTGATCTATTAAACATTATTAAAATTCGATTATGCCTTTACATATTTTGTAGAAAATTCGATAAGCTTTCCAACCATATATGATATGATAGTATTTGAGTATATATTATGAGTTATTGGCCTTGCACCATCGATGTAGAATTCTGGAATTGAAATCTGGGATATTATACACAGTGTTATGTAAGACAGTTTTGATCTATTAAACATGATAAAAATTCGATTATGTATAAACAGAAAATGTAGAGGATTTGATAATATTTCCAACCATATTTGATATGATAGTATTTGGATGTATATGATAGAAGTTATTGGCCATGTACCACAGACGTTGAAATCTAGAATGCAATATTGGAATCCAGTGCACAGTGTTTCCCCGAGCAAGTTTTGATCTAATAAACATCGTTAAAATTGAAATATGTATATTAAGGATATATCGAGGATTCGATAAGCTTTCTGAACATATATAATATGATGGTATTTCGATTATATGATAGGAGTTATAATCTTTGCAATGTGAGGGTTACATGCTAGAATTTAGTATTAAATTCTAGAGTTGCTTACTTATGCTTAATAGGTATCAAGATTCATAATATAGACATGTATGTATATTATAATTTTTATTAATATATGAATAATTGAAATGATTGATTCTGGCAAGGTACAAATACATTTTACACATTCTTGTGATGCGATAATGCTATTGGTTCAAGTGTTAGTATGTATATAAGTTTAGTTTAATTTTTATATACTTCTAACTTGTGTGTTCTTCTTGTTCGAAGAATAATCGAGAAAATTTAATGTTATTGCTAAGTATCCAAGGTAAGAAGAAATTCATTCTTCTTAATACTTATGTCTTTACTATTAAATATAACTGCGTGTGTTCGGTGTTGAGTTATTCCACCGAAGGAGTTTTGACCGAGGATAATTCTTCAGAGAGTGGCTCCAGTTGGAATTATATTATTGTGTTTGGATCTCGAAATACAAATGAGACTCCGCCAGAAATTATAAAAATTTCAGGAGATAGCTCAATTTTGAAGCAAACACTTTTACATCGTACTAAACCCTAAACTATATTTTATTTATATCTCTCAGAAATAGACTCTCAATAACTTTGAATATATTAGGGGTCAAATTTTCTAAGTTTTAAATCATAGGATACAGACACATTGACATGCAAGCATAACAAATATTAAATCCAGTTGTTTTATCTTATTTCAGTAAATAGATTTTCATGGTGAATTGTATACTCATACTACATGAAGCTTGCTATATGAAGTAAAGACTCATATTTTGTTATACTTTATCTGCTAGAATATCATGATGCACTACAAAATAACTGGCCTTTAGTGACGGACCTTTAGAGATGGGTAAAAATAATTATCGCAAAAAGTGATTAGTTGTGATAGTTTTTGCTGGCAGTCACTATTGGGTTGTCGTATTTGACGGCTTCGGGTCAGTAGTGATAGTTCATCACAAAAGCCCAACTTTTGATGTTCTTCCTGGATGGCTACTTTTTGGTGGACCATCACAACAGTGTAAAAAGATAAGAGGGAACCAATTTTTTCGGAGACGGAGGAACCAAAACTTTTGGGGGGAAATTTTCTTGCACCAATTTTTTGGCGGTATACATGACCCATTACTCTCTTTCCCTTTTTTATTTTTTACGATGTTTGAAAAAGAAGAATCCAAGGTGCGAAAAGAAAACCAGGGTCTTCTTCTTCCCCCTCCTCTAACAGGTTCTTCTTCCTCCTGAAACTCTATTAGCTCTTCTTCTTCCTTTTTGTTAATATTTGAATTCAATGACTACCAAGATACTCTTCTTCTTTGAGATGGAAGAATCCAACAACTACCAACTACTCTCTTTTAGATTTTAATTCTTTTTTTGTATTTTTGGGTCCAAATTTTATGATTGTGGTAGATTATTGTTGAAATTATTGGATTGTATAGTGTTCCCGACAGAAAGAAAATAGGATATTTGTCCTAAAATTCTTTTTGTTATTTTTCTGTTGGATGATTTCTCTCTCTCTCTCTCATATCTTTATTTTGTTTGAAATGCTTTAATATTAAGAGATTTTGTGAAAATTGTCGTTGGTGATGGTGATCTTTTGTACGTGCCTGAGCCCTTATCCTTGGCCCTGACATTTAGGATGCCATTGACGTCGACCTCAAATGTGACCTCAATCTGAGGCGTGCCCCTGATAGTTTAATCATAATAAGTTTAAGCTTGTAATTTATGAAAAAAATGAACTGAAGTAAGTCTTTTAAAGGAGATATATACTGTGGTGCTGGAGCAATTATGGGTAAATCGAATTTACTAAGCATCCTACAATCGTTGGTGAGACTCCTCACCCTCAAAATCCTGAGCACCATTATTTAACAGAGTATTATTCATCGTCTTCTTCACAATAACCAAAGACCGAACAAGAAATCTTCAAGTTCATCTATACCTGAATAGAAATGGTAGTTTGTTGATCCGGATAAGTGGTGAAGACCTGAGACTTTGTGAAAATTTGCATAAATTTGTAACCGAGTTCTAGGTCTATAATTGAGTTCTAGGTCTGTAATCAAGTTGCATAAATTTAGGATAAATTTGGTTTAGGTTTCTTTCTTCAACTATACAAATTGTTCCTCTCACAGCAAAAACAAGCAATAACCATGCAAAAACATATAAATATACCTTTGCACATGAGTCAGTTCTAGAGAAAGGTTTTGAGCCACAACTCACATAAGCACATCCTTCGAACTGCAGAACATTGCATTAGAAAACCATTAATGATAACTCAAAAGAAATGACTTAAAGAGAAATACCAACTAATAAAGGTTATCGCAGCTAATATCAAATTTACACTTTATTCAAATTTAAAACTATTTGTCATGATTACTTGAATCTTTCTTCCTGTTAAATAACCACTGAATTAACTCGAAGCCTACGCACCTTTTTTGTTGCAACATAACAGGATCTGAAGGTGATACAACTACAACTCTGCAAATATAGAAGTGGATTAGAGTAATTTATATGGTTTGTACCTGTAATTTCTATCTTTCATGCTAACTTTATAAAAGGATTTACACACTATCGTATGAATATGCAAGTGGATTAGAGTAGGCTACCTTGCACCAATAAATCGTAACAAACTTAAAATAATTTTATAGTTTAATTTTGTGTAGCTAAGCATTTTGATCATTCTTCCGGTCTACACTTTATAGGTGGTTATATTTGGCATGACCCACTATAATCTTTGCATCCGAGGTGGTATGCATTCATCCGCATCTATTATATCTTGTACATTTTAGCTGTGAAGTGGGAAGCAAAGTATTAAATAAGATATAAAAAAAGTATCCTTGACTGGCAATCATTAATCACAATAATAATTTTAATGCAAACAATATCTATCCAAGACTTAACTGACAACCAGTAATCAGAATGAGAATTTTGAGACTAAAGCACTAAAGCAAATATAAATACTGAAGCACAGTTTATGACTTTACTCATCAGTTACAAAAGAATATGGAATGCCCAAACTGAGTTTCATATTTAGCTTGCATTGTAGGGTTCAACATGATGTAAAAAAATACAAATAATTTAATCAATATCTTAGTGAAGCTATCTTTTGACAAAAATAGATATCATAGATCTATCCAGTTGAAATAATAATACATGTACTGTCACTACCATATTTTCTATGAAGGGTATTTTGGTCATTTCCTAATTAATTAATGTGCTTATGGTATATTTTTTATTGTATTATTTATTTATGGTTAGATGCTACATTTTTATTGGACTTGCGTTAGTGGACTTAACTAGATTAGAATAGACTCATGGATCAACATTAATTCTAGCTAGATTTGAGCCTAATAAACAAGCACATTCATTAGGAGGATGACTTAATTAGTTAAACTAATTGGATTAGAACCTTCCCTCCTTAAGGAGGAAAGAGACTCTCTCTCTCTCTCTCTCTCTCTCTCTCTCTCTTCATCCATTCATCTCATTTCTAGATCTAGAATTTTTTTCTTTCAAATTTCTTCATTTTTACACCAATCCCTACCAAAATTATCTTCCACTTTCTTCTCTATTCACCATTGGAGGTCATTGGAGAAAGGAGGAGGCAATGATTTACAAGGAAGAGGAAGGAGCACAAGTTGAAGATTCTTGACACTCATTTGGAGACTTGCATTAGAAATCTATCTCCTAATAGGTACAATTCAGTTTTTCCTCTCTATTTAGACTCTGAATCTATAGTTTAATCATTAAGAACCCTCCCATGTACTAAGGCTACCCATAGGAAGTGGAATTAGCTTCATAGGAGACCTATGGAGGAAATTATTGTATGTTTTATACCAATTTTGGGAAAATTCCGAGATTGGCACATCATGTGTTTGTCAATAGGTCAATTAGACCAAATTGACATGTGTTTCATTGTATGAGACTAGTGTCGTATCCATAATTGGATACGTGTAGGCCGTATAACAAGCCTATCTTAGATTGAGTGCGATACGGGTTAGGTGTACCCCACATATTTGTTATTTTATTTTCAATTCATTAGACATGTGTATTGCTAATTAAGTATTATATATGAGTTGTATATATGACATATATAGCTACATATTGATTATATACTCATTTACCTATGTTCTTACTTGTATTGATGTGTTCTTATATGCATATGGTTGGGAGGATTTTGAGGACTACACAGTACAGTTTTGGGGTTACTGTCAGCAAACTTAATGTAAGTTGCTGCAGTTATGAAGTCTGATGTCCAGACTCGAGCGGGGGGAGGGGAGTTCATGGAATCCATGATAGATGGTCAAGTTTAGATGGAAGGTAGTGACATAGTGACTGAAGCAAATAGAAGTCGGGATGTACATGGAAAGCACACAGTAGCTGTGCATTGGTGCACAGCAAGTGGGTCGGGTTTTTCTTTGTTTTCAGCAAGGATTTAGGGGCAGCATCAGCTCGGTATGCTGAGAGGAGGGTTTGTTTTAACTAGTTATTAATTGGTTAAGTATTAGTTATGTGTTGTTTAACTATTAGCTAATGGTGGGTAGTTATTAGTTAACTGTTAGTTATAAGTTAATGTTAGTTATATATATGTTTTGATGTTGGTTTATAGTTAACTACTAATGTAGTTAGTTAGTAGTTGTAAGTTAGATTATATATTAGATGATAGTATATGTTAGTTATTTGGTGGTTTATGTTAAGTTGTATATTGATGTGGGATGATATACTTATTTAATAGATATTATTACTCATGATTGATAGTTATATATGATAGTATATATATTGGTATACATATATTAGTTAGCTAGTTAGATTAGCTGGTTAGTAGATATTACCTTGTGTTACCAAGGTAAGGTAAGGTAATGGAGTTGACTCAAGGTATTGGGTCAATATGGGTAGTGTGATACCAAGTTTGGCTCCAAGCCAAGGTATCCATAGTACTAGTTTAGCTAGGAATACTAGTATATATTATATTGTATATCTTATCTAGTATATTCATATATTAGATATTACGTATCTTATGATATGGTATAGTACTAGTATCTTATAGCTAGTATAGCCTAGTTAAATAGTGTATGGACCCAATATCCTAGAGATGAACTCATACAACCTAGAAATGACTAGTTTGACCTAGAGTTGACCAAGTTTGACTGTTTTGACCTAGAAATGGCTTTATGACATAGAATTTGACTAGTTTGACTTATTTTTATTCTAAAACCTTGTATTGATATAATATTCCATATTTAGGTCTCTGAAATACTGTTTCGGACATCTTTGATACTGTTTACTGGATTCCAGGCAAGTACATTCTCTGATAGTTTTCCATTTTTGATATCCCTATGTTTCTTGTATTTAGTGTAGATATCCTTGATTTCTTGACACGATGGTTACACGAATTGGTATATCCGGATCTCGTCATAAGATATTATTCCTTGGTATTATAGTGTAATTTATGCAAGCCTTGTTCTTCGTTCTTCTTGTACATCTACATACATCGATTCTTGGGGAGACTAGCTACCTACCTAGTGAATCCCATGTCATAACGTACTATAGTTGGATCCATTATACCAGTCGGGACGGAGAGTGTTAGTGTAGATATGTGATCATACCCTTCTTGTGCATGACCTTATGATTGTTGATCATACACCTCACGTATGATTAATCAGGCCCAAATCCTTGTGCAAGTTTCCAAGCCGATCACAGGTTGAAGCTGGTCCTCACTCACATAGTAGTAGTATTTTTTGCTCAATTTTATGATGCTTATTTCTTATATTTAATTTAGTATTCCTATTTTGTATATCTCTTGTACTTGTATCTTGCATCTTGTATATTCACTCTATTTACTGTCACATAGTTTTTATCATTTATTGGAACTGCTGTTAGAGGTGTACTTTGCTCCTTTTTCGACTGGATATTTTTTTTTCAGATGACACTGAGGAGTGATATCCCACTCACTACGGGCATCGGGACGTAGTTGGCTTAGAGTCAGAGACTTTGGCTTAGTAGGGTCTCATCCCGGTTGAGATAGACTATCCAGTGCCCGTCTAGCTCAGTAGATAGGTTTTGTACTGGATTTGTCTCCAGCATTAGATATTAGCATTTCTTATTATTAGATGACTCATTAGATATTATTTTGTCTTGTGAGTTGTATTTGACTCTTCAGTTCTTTATATCATATTCATGCTATTGTTCATCTTATAGATCTGTGATTTAGTATTCATACTTCATTGGTAGCATTATTGCTAGACAGATAGTTTATTAAATAACATTCTACCGTCGATGCTGTGGCGTAGGCTGGATGTTATTCACTACTCGCATCCTTACACCGGGTGCGGGTCGTGACATATACATGATAACGTTCTCTCATTGTATCTATATAATTTTTTTTATTTTTTTCCTTTGTTTTATTATTTTTTCTAGATTATTTTTGGTACTCGTTATTTAAGGTTTCAAATTTTCCTTTTTGTAGGAATCAAGTGAAGATGAAGATGGGAGTGAAGAAGAGGATGAATACGAAGATGAAAACGAAAATAAAAACAAAAATGAATATGAATATGAAGATTTTGACCCTTAAGTGTTATTTTCCTTTTGATTTTGTCTCTGTTTTGTTTTAAATATATAATATGATGGGATTGAAATGGTTATATTATATTTGAGACATAATTAAAAGTGTTTTGTTTATTTTTCCAATACACTTACTTCTCTTGATGACTAAAACCCTTATATATTATTTCCTTTTTATGTTCATTTCTCACTAATATTTTTTTTGGGTACTTGTGGGTTCAAGACTACAAGTTAGTAGATGGTTGATCAAGTGTACATAATGCATGGATCAAGGAACACTAAAATTGCTAGTGACTTGGAGTTTGCATGGCTTCACATTATCTTGGTTTAGGAGTTCTAGATAAGTATACATACAAGGATATATCACAACATGAACAATGAAGCTCTCCAAATATTATGAGCATGCAACCAACTTGGATGCACATGTATACCACATCCATATTTAAGTTAGATATAGAATAATAGATTTCATGTTAGACCCAGGTTCAAATTTTGAAAGGATGTTAAAGAATTTAGAAACACCTATTAATTTATTTTTAATATCCACTTGTAAATTATAGTATGGAAACTATTAACCTATGATTAAGGAAACTATGGACTTATATATTTGGATGCTCAAGTAGAATTTGGAACATTTCATGTTTTCAATATCTACTATTATTGATGTGGCATAAGTTTCTACAATAATATTTTTTTTACAAATATCCATTTTTCTATGTGGTATAAAATTTCTAACATGGGATACTGACCGATATTGATATTTTTTGATACCATACCAAGTTGTATTCTAAATTAGCATATAAGTGTCCCAATGGATGTGGTTGGCCAAAAGTTAATGGTGTAAGGGTACTGTGGCTATGCAAAGTACAATGGTGGAAAGTGGACTGGTCTTTGCTAGTAAAATTCTTAAGTCTGATGGTATTAGGGTACTTCATAGTTGTTATTAGTAATATTTATTTTGTAGTTACTTTTATTGTGTATTATATATTTACATATGTACATGTCCATACATATGTATGCATATATGCATTCATGAGCTGATGTACAAAGCCCACACAAGTATACACATTCTTAAAAGGATGGAAATGGGGATGAAAGTCTCAGTTAAGTGTCAACTCTAACCTGATAGACCTTGATCTTGGTCAATTTGGACCTTAATATATTTGATATTGGGTTAGCCTCTCACAAATATGAGCCTGATATGTTAACATACCCGGGTTGCTGTAGTCTTCAATTCATGGCTAGGCAGTTAGGCACCAATCAGTATCTTACCATGAAACTAAGAAGACCATTCTCCTTAAAAAAACTAATTGACAGACCAAGTTTAGTTTCAGTTGAAAATTCTTGATTCAAAGAGATGTTGTTTATGCACCTTCTTAGAGATGGTGGCTAATTGCTCTTTTTGGTTGTCTATGACATTTTAGCCCATTGATTCTCTGTATAGTTACCAACCCATTGCTTAATATATATTTATAGAACTCTTATACACATGTAACTTACATCCATTCAAGGAATTAAGCATACCGACATGTTTGCACCTATGAAACATTATATAGAAATGTTTTAAATAAATTACAGAAACTAGTAATGATGGAAAATCTACACCAACTCAAATTGACACTTCTGTTACAATATAGAAAATTTCAAATATTTTTTGCTCACAGTTTATGCCTCCAACATTCAGTATCAGAATATAAAATATACTACTAAGAATCGTTGTTCAATATTTTGTCATAAATGTCACTCTCTACCCATTCCTTGACACCAGTAGAAACACCGTATCATAAATATCACTCTCTACTATGATACTTAAAAATTGAACTTGTCCAGCAATAAGCTGATACTTGAAATTTATTATCATTTTACATTTAAAGATATTACATATTAAACTCGAGAATTGAGCCATTGGTTGAAAATTGATACTTGAAATCTGTTATTGTGTTGGGTCAAGAACTGTTAACTAAGTAATTTGTAGTCAATGTTTACACTAGAAAACTGTTATTGTGTTGAAATCCTTGGTTAAAGAAGAGTTAGTAGAGTTAGTCCTTGCATGAGTTAGTCTGATTAAAGAGAACATTAGTTTTTGTTAATAGAGTTAGTCTTTGCGTATGAGTACTTGCCATTGTCAAATTAATGTTAGTGTAATACTCTTTTTTTTAATAGAGATACTCTGATACTATTTTTTTGCCATTGTCAACGCTCTATTAGTCTGATACTCCCATTGTCAATGCTATGTTAACTGATACTATCTTTGAATAGTTAAAGAATTCTTTGCATATGAGTACTCTATTAGTAATTAGTAGATCTGCCCATGCTATGTTAACAGAGTAGTTAGAGAATTCTTGCTCTGTTAGTACTCTTACTGTCAATGCTATGCTAACTCTACTGATACTGTCATTGTCTAACTTTGTCATTACTTGCTCTATTAGTCTGATATTGCAATTGCCAAACTTTGTTAACTGATACTGGTAATAGAGTTAAAGAATTCTTTAGTAAATAGAGTTAAAGAATTCGTTGGTAAACACAATTTTAATTAAATAATTTACTCCGAGCCAACTTTATGGTGACAATTACTCCTAAGTCATGAGACCAGAGAAATAAGGAAGAAATTGTGGTGTTGGAATCAACCTGAAATCCAAGAGAAGGGGAGAATATTTTTTAACTACTAGCAAAAATGATGAGGAGGTTAGGAATTTAAGGGAAGAAGTTGAAATGTTGCGCCAAGATTGAGATGAGATACAAAACAGTAATAAGAAGACAAACAAGAAGATGGACAAGCTCATAGATATTTTTTCCTACTCTCTCCAAATCGGGTTTTTATTTTTTAACAAACTGATCCTGAAATTAGCTAGATTGTTTAAATTTTTATTTTTACTCAACTAATAAACTTTTTTTCTTAATCTTTTGTGCAGGATATTTTCTCACCACTCTCGGCCTAGAATTAGGATGTCAGTACTTGGTAAGTAGCATAATAGTGATTGATTAATTAATTTCATGTAACTTTTTCTGGCAACATCTATGCCTACATGTGATTAAATATTTTTTTTTCAGTACTTGGATATTTAGTGTATTTTTATGATGTCAGTAATTGGATATTTAATGTATTTTCAAAATGCATGTCTTTATTCATTTACTAATATGTTCTCCTTTCAATTTTATTATGATGAAGGCATTTTTGGATCAACGAGAGCTCAAGTTCAAGTTGAACAAGACATCAAAACCACTTGAAAGTAAATATGTTTCATATTTTTGGAGATATACTAAGCCATTTTGGATCGATGTGAGGTCAAGTTCAAGTTGGATAAGTCAATTTGAAGCAAAGCCACTTGACAGTAAAGGTGTTTTCATCTTTTTGGACATATACTAGTTATATTTTGATTGGTATTTTAGTTCAAGTATTTTATTCTAAAAAGGTTATGTAATGTTTAGGTTGATAGCCAACTTTTATAGGTTGATAGACAACTTTTATACTTGACATATACACGTCATTTTTTGTGGAGAATTTTATGTCATTTTATGGATCCGTCCAAACAAAGTTGTTATTATGAAGAATGAATTGAAGATTAGATTGAATATAATTTTATTATGAATATAATTAGTTTTAAATGTGGTTTGATTGTAATTGTAGTTGTTCTAGGTTGACTATGAATGTGAATGGAATATATATACAATGTGCATATGGCGATGTAAAAGGCTAAAAGCCTACAAAATAAGCTTATATATATATATATATATATTATATATATATATATATATTCTTTCAAAAAGCCACTATTTGTTATGGCATATGACATCCTAAATAGGCAAACAACAATGTGTCATAAGCTATATGTTCATGACGGAATGAGGACGTTATGATAAATTTGAACCTTTTGTGACAGCTATGCTGTCCTAAAAGAGAAACAACAAAGTAACATCACACATTCCATTTGTGATAGAATAATGTTATCATAATTGCTTTAAATTTTCTGTGACGGCCTATCCGTCATCACAAACTATCCCAAAAGGTTTTTGTGACGACACCTAATGCCTCGTCTGTAGGTCCATCGCAAAAAATCTTTTGTGACAAAATTTTCATTATTTGCGAAGGTTTTTTATCGTGGCAAAATGGCCTCTATTTTGTAGTGATGAGAAGTAATCTTGTAGTATGTGATATATGACACATATAGAGATGCTTACCTGTGTGTTTTCCAATAGATTGAAACTTGTTTACTGATTTATATTATTGTATTATGGTGATATTTATAATACACAGATCGAGATACATATTTGAGCCAAGAAAAAAAATTCTAAATAAGATAATAAATTGATTGTGATTGTAGAATAGAGCATTGGGCCGGAAAGAATAATTTGGATCACATCATATAAAATTTGGACAATATAATTAACAAAACTGATTAGTACTTATAGCTCCTTCGCAAGGCCTTGCGTTGAGAGTGGGTGAATGTTTAGATCACCTACCTTAACTAACGCTCGTAAATCTCGTAATGTTTACCCTAATTTGATAAAAAGTTAAATTTTGTCTTAATTAAAGTGTATAATTTTTCTTCCGAAGAGGAGTGACCAGACTACTAAATACCGTGCCTACCTTCCACTACTTGATCCCTGGTAACATGATTATTGCCAAGATAGTGCTCGTGACACTACTCGAATGTGAGTCCAAACATGTTCTCCAAATTGTATCATCATATAGAAAAATTATATTATGATTATGGTAGTGACTATTAGGCAATGATTGTGTTTGGACACTTTTAAATCACTAGAATTTGGATAACAATAGTGCCATAATCCGAGTTAAGTCATATTTTGGGTTAACACTACAATACTTTCTTATCATAAATCATATCATCCTCCTATATTGTCACGCCCCAGTCCCAAAATGTGAGGAACTAGGTCACGTGGCATTGGCCAGCTGACACGTCACTAAGGGTTTAATCCATTCTTATGGACCCAAAGGAACGTGCTACGCTGTCCTAAAATACTACAAGTCTAATAAAGGCAAGTCTATCTCATCCACAGGAAATGTCGGAAAATAGTGCTGAATATATATAATGCTGAGTCTGAAATATAATATTACACAACTTGTGGGAACAAACCCACTGACAAAATATAATAATAGTACAAAAAAAGGATAGACTGAGTATCGTCTATCTAGCAAAACATCTCCATCGCCTAAGAGAGTATCTCCTAGAATCAGGTAGATTCTGATGGTGTCTCCTCCAGTTCTTCCTCGGTGGCATGCCTGGTCTCCTGTCCTGGACCATACACCGTGGGGTAGTAGGCCTCGTCTAAATCTGGAAGGAAACCAGGTCCTCAGTGGGACATAACAAGATACAAGAAAATAACATGCCAGGTATGAAATACTGAATAACTAAATAAATGCAGGGTGCTAACCATCTAAGTGAAATGCAAGTAAAGACCTTGTAGTACGCATGGGAATGTGTAGGTTTGACATATGCTGACTTAATTCACCAATCGTGTTGACTGGCTAGTATATGTGTCATATGCCCTCGGACACACGGGTAGCTCTGCAATCGACCATCTCCGAGGAGCATGGTACGAAGGATAAGGACTCATGGAGGGGGGTGTCCCATACGTCTACTAGTTATCTTTCCCGCCCAATGTAACTAAATGCCAAGTCATACTTTTCCTGACATAATACTAATCCGTGATGCGTGTCACACGTACTGGTAGCTAATCAAATACGCAGCTCGCATCCCAATATGCATTGCAACCATGTTGCGTGTTCTCGTGGTAGGGTCTAGGAGGATATTAAGATACCCTCACAGATGTTGGTAGGTCTGAAAAGACTAAGTTTAATTATGCTACAAGTCAACGTATCTGTTGACTGTACCTGAGGCAAACTCAGGTACTCACAGTTATATGGAATTCAGGAAAACATAGCATATAACAGCATTTTGTATTTAGACAGTAACTTGGCAAGGTATACTTGCCTACTTCCTGATTGTATTGGAAACCTGATCCCACTGTCAAGACGGAAGGTCCTTGTGACAGGGGGTCACTGACTGTGCTGGAGATGTTTTCTGTTTAAGACATTTACAGGTTTTGTAAATAACAATTTAAATAAAAGAGTACGTAATATAATAGTATATATATATATATATAGGTAAAAATATATATATATATATAGTCATATATAGGGTACTTAATATATATAGTATATATATATACTTATTGATATAGTATACATAGTATGTATATATATATATATAGCATATATAATAGGTATACATATATGTATATATATGTTTACATATATATAAAGGAAAGGGAAAAAGCAGGAAAAAGATACATATATACATACATATTTATGATATAACAATAGTATATATATACATATATAAGTACTATATTCATATATAGATATAAATATATATATCTATATATATATGTAAGAGAAAGAAAAAAATACAAAAATTATAAATAGGTAGATAGATATATATATATATATTTACATACATATATATATAAAAGAAAAATAAAAAGTGCAGAAATAAAATATATATAGATATATATTAGATTTACATATTTACATATAATAAAAGAAAAGCATACATATATATATATTATACATATATATATAGATATAAAAAGAAAGAAAAAAAATGCTGAATTTGAAATATATATATATACATATATATTAGTATATAGTATACAGTATATATAATTAAATAAAAAAGAAAATCATATATATATATATATATATATATATATATATATATATATATACATATTCATATAATAAATACTATACATAATATATATATATATATATATATATATATATATATATATATATATATATATATATATATATATATATATATATATATATATATATATATATATATATATATATATAAAGAAAAGAAAATTACATATATATAAAAGAAAAGAAAATAATATTTATATATACATAATATATATATATTCTGTAATAATAATAATAATAATAATTATTATTATGTATATATATCATATATATATAATTATATAGTAATGTATATATATATAAATATATATACATATATATTTACAATACATATAAATATATATAATATATATAGTAATAAATTAAAAAAATATGTAATATAAAAAAGAAAAGAAAATGAAAGATGTAAATATATATAATAATCATATATTTATACTGTATAATATACACAGTATATTAATATATATTATATATATAATAGTATTTAGATAATATATATAAATACATACATATATATATATATATATATATATATATATATATATATATATATATATATATATATATATATATATATATATATATATATATATATATATATATATATATACATATATACATATATGTATATATAAACATATATAAAAAAATGCATAAAATATAAATACATATATATACTGTATATACAGTATTATAGTATTTAATAACATATTTTTAATTGTATATAATAACATATATATATTATACATATATTAATATATATAAATATATACATATATATTTATATTTATATATATATATACACATACACACACGTATACATAAAATAATACTCATACGTACATCAGAGGGGGGAGTACTGTTCCGGTCAGGCAGGTGGGGCCCTAGGCTCGTCGCCGGCGGGAGCACGGCGGCGGAGGAGGCGGCGGCTGGCCGTGGCGGTGGCTGCAATGGCAGCAGCAGCTAACAGCAGCAGCAGCAGTGCCGGCTTGCAGCGGTGGCAGCGGCGTCAGCGGCGGTGGTGCAGTCGGTGCAGGGCGGGGGATCGGCGGAGGAGATGGTGGCGGTGAGGTTGGTAGTGGTAGTGGGGGTCTACGGTGGCTGCGGAGGTGGCTGGAGGCGGTCGGGATGGGGGTGGCGGTGCAGTCGGGGAGAGGGGTCGGGGCGCTGTGGAGGTGAGGGCGGCGGCTGTGGTGGTCGGGGGTGGCAGGGGGTTGGTCGGAACGGTGGAGGAGGTGGTGGCGAGGCGTTTGGGGGTGGTGGCGGTGGTCAACGACGGCCGGAGGCGGTGGTGGAAGTGGTTCGGGTGGTGGTGGCTGTGGGTGTTGGTGTTGATGGAGTTGGCTTGTGGGGGCTGCCGGCGGTGGAGCGGCCGGCTAGGGCGGGGCTCCGGTGGTCGGGGAGGAGGGAAGGGAGGTGGCGAGGGGTTGGGCAGGGGTCCGGTGGGCGAAGGGTGGCCGGAGAGGGTGTGGAGTGAGTTGGGAATGAGAGGGGTGGTCGGGTTATATAGGTTTAGGGGGAGTGGCAGGGTTGTAATTAGGGGAAAGTCTAGGGGTATTTAGGTCATTTTGGTTTTTAGATATTTATCTAATATTTTCAGATATTTAAGTGGGTCCCACATGACACGTGTGCGGTCCACATTCATCAGCCAATGAGGTGATGCCACCTCACACTGAAAATTTGCATAAAAACTCCTAAAATTTTATAAATTACAAATAGGTCCCTAAATAGGTATTTTGCGTAATTACGCAATTTGTCTGATAAATTATCCTGTTCCCAGAAAATACTAAAATGCTCAGAATTGAGAGGGAAAAGCTGTGGGAGGGTCCTGAGGGGGTGGGGGTGATTCTGGGCAGGGGCAGGGCCTGGTTTCTTGGTGATACGGGTCATCGTATTTATTATTTAATAAATACTGCGCACGGTGTTCTATAATTATTTAGAGGCAGGTAGGGCCATAATTTTACTACGGTGTCAATATACTAATTGTAGTATATTCAAAGTAGAATATTAACGTATTTTTGTCTGGGTAAAACAGGTGTCTGTTGGTCCTTAATCTCTAGGGGTACAGAGATGGGCAAAAAGCAAGAAATAAATTAGGAATTAAATACAGACTTTTGTAACGATATTTGTGCGTCTCAAACGAGGCTCAAAATAAAATATCTGTGAGTTGCACAAAATTCAGAAAAATATTTTAACAAGTATAGGGCAGGTATGTGAATTTTGTTTGGAAAATACAGCTAGTGTAATGCTCTAATTAATTATGTGAAGTACAGGTGCACAATCAATAGGATATGTAAACAAAATAATTTTTAAAAAGTTACAGAAATTCTAATTAGCTAAAATTAATCCTAAATTACTGAAATCTGGTCGAGGGAGTTTACAATCTACCCTCCTTAGAATATTTCGTCCTCGAAATAAAAACAGACATATAATGAAAATGAAATATTGTTTTGAAATATTAGGACATACCCTGGTTTGGAAATAGATGGAGAAAACGTTGTCGAATATCCTCTTCTCGTTCCCAGGTTGATTCACCTGGTGCATGATGTCTCCATGCAACACGAACTAGAGGGATAGTCTGGCCTCGCAACACCTTCTCGCTACGATCTAGGATCTCTACAGGTTCCTCCTGGTACGATAGGCTTGGGCCGACGGTGATCTCTGAATGGTCCAGTACATGACTCGGGTCTGGAATGTACCTCCTCAGCTGGGATACGTGGAAGACGTCATGCACTCCTTCCAAAGTCTGAGGTAGGGCTAGCTTGTAGGCAACTTCTCCGATGCGTTCTAGTACATCGAAGGGTCCAATGTACCTTGGACTCAGCTTTCCTCTTCCTCCAAATCTGATAGTACCTCGGGTGGGTGAGATTTTTAAGAACACATGCTCTCCCACTTGGAACTCTAAAGGTTGTCGATGAACATTGGCCCAGTGCTTTTGTCTGTCTTGTGCAGCTCGTAGGTATCCTTGTATCTTCTTTACTTTCTCCACCGTACGAACAACTAGTTCTGGTCCCAAGATCTGTCTTTCGCCAATATCGCTCCAGCATACTGGAGAACGATATTTTCTGCCATACAATGCTTCAAAGGGAGCCATTTGAATGCTCGCTTGATAGCTATTATTGTAGAAAAATTCCACCAGGTACAAATGATCTTCCCATGATCCGCTGAAATCAAGCATGCAGGCTCTCAGCATATCTTCAAGTGTCTGGATGGTGCGCTCTGATTGGCCATCTGTCTGCGAGTGGTACGAGGTGCTGAACTTAAGGCGGGTACCAAGACTTTCTTGCATACTTCGCCAAAAGTAAGATGTAAACCTCGTATCTCTGTCAGATACTATGCTGACTGGTACTCCATGCAGTCGTACTCTCTTTCATGTACATATCCGCCAAGACTTCGGTAGACTGTCCGACTCTGAAAGGTAGGAAATGAGCAGCCTTTGTGAGTTTATCTACGATCACCCATACAGCATTACGACCACTGGGACTTCTTGGTAAGCCCGTAACAAAGTCCATCGTAATGTGTTCCCATTTCCACTCGGGTATTGGGAGGGGTTGAAGTAGACCTGCTGATCTCTGATGTTCAGCTTTGACTTGCTGACACACCAGGCACTTTGCCATAAAGCGTGCTATTTCTCACTTCATTCCATGCCACCAGTAGTATTGTCGTAGATCTCTGTACATCTTTGTGCCTCCAGGATGTATAGAGTATGTTGAGCTGTGAGCTTCTGACATCAGCTCCTCACGAAGTTCTCCATTTGGAACATAAAGACGTTCTCCACATCTTAGAGTCCCATCTTCATGTATGCGGCATCCTGTCTGGATTCCAGTCTCTGTTCTTTGTCGAAGCCTCTGAAATCTTGCATCTGTTGGTAGAGCAGCTTTGATTCTTTCGACCAATGTTGATTGTAGCTGGTAGTTTGATAATTGACCGTCAATTCTTGGCATAATGACCGTTATTCCCAATTTTTCTAGATCTTTCAGCAGACCTGGTTGGGTGATCATAAAGAATGCCGATGGTCTTCTGCTTAGTGCATCAGCCACTACATTAGCCTTTCCTGGATGGTACTGCAGATCAATCTCGAAGTCTGTCATTACTTCGAGCCATCGTCTTTGTCTTAGGTTCAGGTCCTTCTGAGTGTAGACATATTTCAGGCTTTTGTGATCGGTGAATATTTCCACTCGTTCGCCGTATAGATAATGTCTCCATAGCTTCAGGGCGAAGATGACGACGGCAAGCTCCAAGTCGTGAGTGGGGTAGTTCTTCTCATGAGTCCTCAATTATCTTGAGGCATAAGCTACAACCTTCCCATGTTGCATTAAGACACAACCCAATCCTTTTCCGGATGTATCACTATAGATGACGAAACCTCCGGATCCAGATGGTATGGTCAAGATGGGGGCAGTAGTCAGACGTTTCTTTAACTCATCAAAAGCTGTCTGGCATTCCTCAGACCAGATGAACTCCTGGTCCTTGTGGGTAAGTCGGGTAATTGGCTCCGCGATTCTTGCAAAGTTTTCTACGAACCTCCGGTAATATCCGGCAAGTCCTAGAAAGCTTCTCACCTCTGAAACGTTGGTCGGAGTTGGCCACGTCTCGACAGATGAGATCTTTGCTGGGTCCACCGAGATACCTTCTCCTGTGATCACGTGTCCCAGAAAAGCGACACGATCAAGGAAAAACTCGCACTTGCTTAGTTTAGCATAAAGGCTCTCTCGTCTTAGCGTCTCTAGCACTAGTCTCAAGTGCTCTTCGTGCTCCTCGTGGCTTTTTAAATATACCAAGATGTCGTCGATGAAGACTACCACGAACTGGTCCAGATATTGGTGGAAGACTCTGTTCATCAGGTTCATGAATACGGCTGGTGCATTAGTCAGTCCAAACGGCATCACCAGGAACTCGTAGTGACCATAACGAGTCCTGAATGCTGTCTTTGGAATATCTTCTCGCCGTACCTTGACCTGATGATAGCCTGACCTTAGGTCTATCTTCGAGAATACCACAGCTCCCGTCAGTTGATCGAACAGGTCGTCAATTCGCGGCAAGGGGTACTTGTTTTTGATTGTCAGAGCGTTGAGGGCTCTGTAATCAATACATATTCGATATGTTCCGTCCTTCTTGGGTACAAACAACACTGGTGCTCCCCAGGGTGATGCACTAGGACGAACAAATCCCTTGATTTATAGTTCTTCAAGTTGCAGCTTCAGCTCGTCAAGCTCCTTCTTCGCCAGTCGGTACACATTTGAGGATACCGGTGCAGCTCCGGGTATCAGCTCAATAGTGAACTCTACTTCTCTGTCAGGCGGTAGGCCTGGCAATTCCTCTGGAAATACGTCTTCGAATTCTGCAATGAGTGCTGCGGGTTCTATCTCCATCGCCATGTAAGTTCTAGGAGTCTGGCCTACTCCTTGCTCGATGGTACCTCGTACGTATTCGAACTCCGGGTGTCCTAGTGGTCTAAAGGTGATACTACCTTTTCGGCAGTCTAGGATAGCATTGTTCTGGATTAACCAGTCCATGCCTAAGACGACGTCGAAATTTGGCATTGGGAGTACCAGAAATCGCGCTCTTAGTTCTCTACTAGAAACAACTATTGAACATGTTTCAATAATGTTGGTAACTGGAACAATACCTCCTCCAGTTAGAATTTTCCAGCACTTGGGTAGCGGGGAAGTGATTAGTTTGTGCATGGCTACGAAACTACTAGATATGAATGACAGGGTTGCGCCAGAATCAAATAATACGGTTGCAGGTAATGATGCAACTAAAATGGTACCTGCGATGGTTTCTCCTTCAGGTTCTTCGGCAACTGCAGCTAAAGCAAAGGCTTGTCCATGCCTTTGTCCTCCGGATTGTTGTTTGGCCTTGAACTGGCTCTCCTGTGTAGCCAGAGGTGGTCCCTTCTGATATCCTCCTGATGTGGAGGGTAGCATCTTTTGGGCAGGCGTTCCTGATTTCTGCCCGTTCTGAGGAACTGTATCTCTGCGTTGCGGGCAGTCCCTAGCCATATGTTGGCTAGCTCCACATATTAGGCAGAGTTCCTTCTTCTTTCTACAGTCATTGATATAATGCCCCTTCTTGCCACAAAAGTGACAAGTCGGGAGTTCCTTCTTCTGGTAGGGCCCCGTCGTCTGATGCGTCTGATTTTGTGGACGACGGATAGGGCCTCCTGTCCCTTGCCGGTTTTTGGCCGGGAAGGTTGGATTTGAGCGTCTCGTTCCTCGGCCAATAGCTTCTTGCACCCTCGCTTCTGCAAGAACCTCCTCGTAGGAGATCCTTTACTGTGATGTCGTATACCTCTGAAGCTCGCAAGTGAGGCCGTGGTGGAATCTTTTGGCTTTTTCCAGCTCATTCGGTATCAAGATGGTACCGAATCGACTTAATCTGCTGAACTCCGCGTCGTAGGCGTCAACAATCATGTTTCCCTGTTCCAAGTGTAGGAACTGGGAGTATAGGGCATTCTGGACTGTTGCAGGGAAGTACTTGGCATTGAAGTGCTCCAAAAATTATTTCCAAGTTTGATCCTTGCCGACGCTACGCCCTATGGATTCCCACCAGTGATGGGCATTGCCTAAGAGTTGAGCTCTTACGGCGGTCATCCATAGATCGGGGGTAAGTTGCGAGCCTTCTAGCAGCATTTCTGTATTGGAGATCCAATCTGAGATCTCCTCTGGGGATTCACTACCCTTAAAGGTTTTTGGGTTCATCTGGCGGAAGCCTTTGACTGTGCCCATTGGTTGGACATGTGCTGGTGTTGGTGCTGGGGCAGTCGTTCTTTCCAAGGCCGCCATCATTGTCTGTCTCAAGGCCTCAGTCTGTTGCCACTGAGATTGTCTCAGGGCTTCAGTCTGCTGCCACTGAGTTTGCATCATAGCCTGGAGGAACTGGAACATCTGTGTTTGTCCTTCAAGCTGAGGCATCTGGGCAGGGAAGACGGGAGGTGGAGGCAGTGGTGTCTCCGCCTGCGGCGTTTGCCCTTCATGCTGGGCTGGTATTCCTGTCTGGGCAGGATTCTGAGGAAGGTATGGAGTTATTGGGTAGACCAACATCCTTCTCGGGGATGGGTCCCTCGGGGTGGATGGGATTCCCTGGACATCGGGCGAGGGGTCTGTTGCTGGGTCAGCCCCATCAATCGTATGTCCTCCGGGTATGTCCATTTTTCTGAAGAAAATAGAATAATTAGAAAAAAAAACAAAAAAAAAAACACAAGGAATTAATAATTTATAATTAAGCAAGATGCAAATTTTTTTTTTTTATAAAGTCAGTGTGGATGAGACCTAGTATTTTTATCCTATTGCAGGCTTGCTGGGCATGTCATCATACCACTAGCAATAGACTGGACCTGCATGGCCCACCACTAAAACTATGTCACGCCCTAGTCCCAAAATATGAGGAACTAGGTCACGTGGCATTGGCCAGCTGACACGTCACTAAGGGTTTAATCCATTCTTATGGACCCAAAGGAATGTGCTACGCTGTCCTAAAATACTACAAGTCTAATAAAGGCAAGTCTATCTCATCCACAGGAAATGTCGAGAAATAGTGCTGAATATATATAATGCTGAGTCTGAAATATAATATTACACAACTTGTAGGAACAAACCCACTGTCAAAATATAATAATAGTACAAAAAAAGGATAGACTGAGTATCGTCTATCTAGCAAAATATCTCCATCGCCTAAGAGAGTATCTCCTAGAATCAGGTAGATTCTGATGGTGTCTCCTCCAGTTCTTCCTCGGTGGCATGCCTGGTCTCCTGTCCTGGACCATACACCGTGAGGTAGTAGGCCTCGTCTAAATCTGGAAGGGAACCAGGTCCTCAGTGGGACATAACAAGATACAGGAAAATAACATGCCAGGTATGAAATACTGAATAAATAAATAAATGCAGGGTGCTAACCATCTAAGTGAAATGCAAGTAAAGACCTTGTAGTACGCATGGGAATGTGTAGGTTTGACATATGCTGACTTAATTCACCAATCGTGTTGACTGGCTAGTATATGTGTCATATGCCCCCGGACACACGAGTAGCTCTGCAATCGACCATCTCCGAGGAGCATGGTACGAAGGATAAGGACTCATGGAGGGGGGTGTCCTGTCACGACCCGCACCTGGTTATTCGGGCACGAGTGCGTGGGCACGTCCAGCCTACGCCGCAGTGTCGGCGGTAGTACGCTGTCTAGGTCTTTTCTGGGGTCAATAAGTATCTATCTCATCCACAATAAATAGACAAGGAAAGTAACAGGAAATAGGAATGCTAACTTTTATAAAACAAATTATGACAACAGATCCATAGTTAATACAAAGCCAGAAGATAGATCGGGGACAAACCCGAGTATATGCTGAAAAGGAAATAAAATAATAACTAACTGGCTACTCCTCCTCAAGGTAGTCTCCTGAGTGGGAACCGGCTCCTCATATGTGTCACCTGCTAACTCATAGGGGCCATAAAAGGTGGGGGCAAGATTCTCATCATCGCCTAAACAACAGATCTAGTCAGGAAAGGAGCAAAGTACACAGTGCACAACAAGGTTAAACTAAATATTCATGACAATTAACTTGAGTATCATGTTGAGAAAGTTGCATAGAAGAACATCAATATCTCAGAGTTAATGCTATAAACAGGAATATGAGAAAGCAGGAAATAAATAAGACAGGAAATGAAACTACAACAGTCAGCAAGAACTATAACTAGACCAGAAGCTATCTGTGTGAACTTGTGTTTATTTTAGAATACATAGTTGGCATGTAGGGGTTTATAAGGCTAATCCGGCCGTCATAGACGGCTATTAAACATGAACAATCGAGATCCGGCTGAGGGTACAGTCGCGTACCAACAGCTATTAAACATGATAAGGGGAAGGGTAAACTACATGCCTTCTAGTATTCTCCCACCCGACATGAAAAGCAAGGCATGAAATACAGTATCCAAGACATGAAATTCAGTATTCTAGCACTACGTGTAGTCATCAAGGGTACTAGTAGAGCAGGAAATTAACTATCATAATATAAAGATTAAACTTGAAGTGCAGGTACTTGCCTGTTGTTTGGATCTGATTAATTTGGTTCTTGGGGGAAAAGTCCAGAGATGAGTCCAAAAGCTGAAATAGACATTACCATCATGCTCAGAAGATGTCAAATAGCTAGAAACGCCTGTCCTTGGGTCCAATTTGGAGACAAGGGCAAAAACGGCAGTTTCGGGCCAAAATGGGGTCCGCCGGTGGGCCCGCTTTGCACCGAAAAATGTGTCCGGGTCAACGGTCTCCAATTTCACCAAACTTAGTGTCAACAGGTCAGGAACGCTGATACGAACCCAACGGAACTTCCAGATTTGGATTCCGATGAGCCGAACACAAAATCGCCCGTCGAGCGGGGCCTGTGGGGCCCACGACACGCAATTTCGTCAACGTTCTCAGAATCGAACCAAACTTGACCCACAGGACCAGCGTATCGCTACGAGTCCGATGGCGCAAGTTTCGTCTCGATCCGACGTGTGTACACAAAGTTAGGTCGAATTGCAGAAAAGGCGGATACGGGACGATGTCCGCGGATACGCGTTGATTCCGGGGTGCACGCTCCCCCGAATCGACTTTCGTGAAATCTCACACATCCGTATCGACGATGCGCACGTATCTGTAAAGACCGCACGCGACCAAGTCGTCCCGTTTGGTGGGGCGCACTCAGTTCCGGGGTAAAATAGGGTCTGGTTTTTTCTGTTTTTGGATCGCGGTGTACGATCACCACAGGACGCGATGCCCCGAACAGTTTGTCCGGACACCGAGAGGGTCATACAGGCTTCACAACACAATTTGTGAAATCAAAAACGGAGCTACGAGCAAAAAGATACACGCACCTGAAGGGGACCCGAAAACCGGGTTCGAACCGTGTCCGACACGTGTCCGACACGTGTCTGACACAGGGAACCTAGGGTTAGGGTTAGGGTTCCAGGTGCTCCGGCGGCCGGAGGGGGCGGCGCCGCTGCGGGGAAGGCCGGGGACGGCTCGCCGGGGCGAGGCGGAGGTGCTGGCGGCGGAGGCGGCGCCGGAGTCCGGGCGGAGGCGGCTGCTCGCGTGCGGTGCTGCGGCTGCTGCTGCTTCGTTGGGCGCCGGAGCCGTCGGGAAGGGCGGAGGAAGGAGATGAAGGAGGGGGAGGAGGCTGGCCAGGGCGGAGCTGGGGGCTCAGGCGGTGGCGCGGCGGTTGGGGAGCTGGGCGAGTGAGTCGAGGGGGGCGGCCGGCGTGGGAATTTAAAGGGGAGAGGAAGTGGTGGTGCGGGCCGAGGGAGGCGGCGGCCAGCGCGGAGGCAAGGGTGCGTGGCCGCGGGCAGCGCGGAGGCGAGGGCTGCGTGGCGCGGCCCGATAAGGTTGATGGGCCGCGGGGACTGGGCCGGGTGTCTGTGGGCTGGGCCGGACTGATATAATAATAATAATAATAATAATAATAATAATAATAATAATAATTAAATAAATAGTTTTTTAGGCATTTAAAAATAGGTCTGAGGTCCAATAAATTCCAGAAAAATTACCCTAAGTCCAGTTTTCTATTTTACACCCAAAAATATTATTTTTCATAATATTTTAATGTTGTTTAATATCAATTAAAAATCATGTAATAATTTAAAACTCTGATTTTAATTTCAGAAAATTCCCAGAAAATTCCAGAAAATTGGGAAAAATCCAAGATTTAATAATTTGAAAATTCAGGGGGTTTACATGTCCCATACGTCTACTAGTTATCTTTCCCGCCCAATGTAACTAAATGCCAAGTCATACTTTTCCTGACATAATACTAATCCGTGATGCGTGTCACACGTACTGGTAGCTAATCAAATACGCAGCTCGCATCCCAATATGCATTGCAACCATGTTGCGTGTTCTCGTGGTAGGGTCTAGGAGGATATTAAGATACCCTCACAGATGTTGGTAGGTCTGAAAAGACTAAGTTTAATTATGCTACAAGTCAACGTATCTGTTGACTGTACCTGAGGCAAACTCAGGTACTCACAGTTATATGGAATTCAGGAAAACATAGCATATAACAGCATTTTGTATTTAGACAATAACTTGGCAAGGTATAGTTGCCTACTTCCTGATTGTATTGGAAACCTGATCCCACTGTCAAGACGGAAGGTCCTTGTGACAGGGGGTCACTGACTGTGCTGGAGATGTTTTCTGTTTAAGACATTTACAGGTTTTGTAAATAACAATTTAAATAAAAGAGTACGTAATATAATAGTATATATATATATATATATATAGGTAAATATATATATATATATATAGTCATATATAGGGTACTTAATATATATAGTATATATATATACTTATTGATATAGTATACATAGTATGTATATATATATATATATAGCATATATAATAGGTATACATATATGTATATATATGTTTACATATATATAAAGGAAAGGGAAAAAGCAGGAAAAAGATACATATATACATACATATTTATGATATAACAATAGTATATATATACATATATAAGTAGTATATTCATATATAGATATAAATATATATATCTATATATATGTAAGAGAAAGAAAAAAATGCAGAAATTGTAAATAGGTAGATAGATATATATATATATATATATATATATATATATATATATATATATATATATATATATATATATATATATATATATATATATATATATATATATATATATATATATATATCTACATACATATATATATAAAAGAAAAATAAAAAGTGCAGAAATGAAATATATATAGATATATATTAGATTTACATATTTACATATAATAAAAGAAAAGCATACATATATATATATATATTATACATATATATATAGATATAAAAAGAAAGAAAAAAATGCTGAATTTGAAATATATATATATACATATATATTAGTATATAGTATACAGTATATATAATTAAATAAAAATGAAAATCATATATATATATATATATATATATATACATATTCATATAATAAATACTATACATAATATATATATATATATATATATATATATATATATATATATATATATATATATATATATATATATATATATATAGATATATATATATATAAAAAGAAAAGAAAATTACATATATATAAAAGAAAAGAAAATAATATTTATATATACATAATATATATATATATATATATATATATATATATATATATATATATATATATATATATATATATATATATATATATTCTATATTAATAATAATAATAATTATTATTATTATGTATATATATCATATATATATAATTATATAGTAATGTATATATATATAAATATATATACATATATATATTTACAATACATATATATGTAATATATATAGTAATAAAAAAAATATAATATACAAAAGAAAAGAAAATGAAAGATGTAAATATATATAATAATCATATATTTATACTGTATAATATACACAGTATATTAATATATAGTATATATATAATAGTATTTAGATAATATATATAAATACATATATATATATATATATATATATATATATATATATATATATATATATATATATATATATATATACATATATACATATATGTATATATAAACATATATAAAAAAATGCATAAAATATAAATACATATATATACTGTATATACAGTATTATAGTATTTAATAACATATTTTTAATTGTATATAATAACATATATATATTATACATATATTAATATATATAAATATATACATATATATTTATATTTATATATATATATACACATACACACACGTATACATAAAATAATACTCATACGTACATCAGAGGGGGGGTACTGTTCCGGTCAGGCAGGTGGGGCCCTAGGCTCGTCGCCGGCGGGAGCACGGCGGCGGAGGAGGCGGCGGCTGCAATGGCAGCAGCAGCTAACAGCAGCAGCAGCAGTGCCGGCTTGCAGCGGTGGCAGCGGCGGTGGTGCGGTCGGTACAGGGCGGGGGATCGGCGGAGGAGATGGTGGCGGTGAGGTTGGTAGTGGTGGTGGGGGTCTACGGTGGCGGTGGAGGTGGCTGGAGGCGGTCGGGATGGGGGTGGCGGTGCAGTCGGGGAGAGGGGTCGGGGCGCTGTGGAGGTGAGGGCGGCGGCTGTGGTGGTCGGCGGTGGCAGGGGGTTGGTCGGAACGGTGGAGGAGGTGGTGGTGAGGCGTTTGGGGGTGGTGGCGGTGGTCGACGACGGCCGGAGGCGGTAGTGGAAGTGGTTCGGGTGGTGGTGGCTGTGGGTGTTGGTGTTGATGGAGTTGGCTTGTGGGGGCTGCCGGCGGTGGAGCGGCCGGCTAGGGCGGGGCTCCGGTGGTCGGGGAGGAGGGAAGGGAGGTGGCGAGGGGTTGGGCAGGGGTCCGGTGGGCGAAGGGTGGCCGGAGAGGGTGTGGAGTGAGTTGGGAATGAGAGGGGGGGTCGGGTTATATAGGTTTAGGGGGAGTGGCAGGGTTGTAATTAGGGGGAAGTCTAGGGGTATTTAGGTCATTTTGGTTTTTAGATATTTATCTGATATTTTCAGATATTTAAGTGGGTCCCACATGACACGTGTGCGGTCCACATTCACCAGCCAATGAGGTGATGCCACCTCACACTGGAAATTTGCATAAAAACCCCCTGAAATTTCATAAATTGCAAATAGGTCCCTAAATAGGTATTTTGCGTAATTACGTAATTTGTCTGCTAAATTATCTTGTTCCCAGAAAATACTAAAATGCTCAGAATTGAGAGGGAAAAGCTGTGGGAGGGTCCTGAGGGGGTGGGGGTGATTCTGGGCAGGGACAGGGCCTGGTTTCTTGGTGATACGGGTCATCGTATTTATTATTTAATAAATACTGCGCATGGTATTCTATAATTATTTAGAGGCAGGTAGGGCCATAATTTTACTACGGTGTCAATATACTAATTGTAGTATATTCAAAGTAGAATATTAACGTATTTTTGTCTGGGTAAAACAGGTGCCTGTTGGTCCTTAATCTCTAGGGGTACAGAGATGGGCAAAAAGCAAGAAATAAATTAGGAATTAAATACAGACTTTTGTAACGATATTTGTGCGTCTCAAACGAGGCTCAAAATAAAACATCTGTGAGTTGCACAAAATTTAGGAAAATAGTTTAACAAGTCTAGGGCAGGTATGTGAATTTTGTTTGGGAAATACAGCTAGTGTAATGCTCTAATTAATTATGTGAAGTACAGGTGCACAATCAATAGGATATGTAAACAAAATAATTTTTAAAAAGTTACAGAAATTCTAATTAGCTAAAATTAATCCTAAATTACTGAAATCTGGTCGAGAAAGTTTACATATATTAGTATCATATCATGATTTTTAATCATTTAACTGTTTTACTTCATTTATTTTACCGTTCTTGAACTGAGGTCTTGTAAGTCTTTGATGACCTAGTTTTTTTTTTTACTAGATAGAGGCGTGGCTGAGGAAAAGACACTTTTGTATATACTATGGAAGAATAAGGAAAATAGCATAGACATGGGGTATATCATCAATTTTATTTGTATAGTTGTGTAGTTTCTTCTATGTATTATCCTTGAGATAGAAAATCAAACTTGTGAGATATAATTGTTGATGAGTTATGTTTTTAGATATGAATTATTGTTAATTTATTTATGATTTTAGTTTGCCCATACTTTTATCCTAGAACTTTACATACGACAATTGTGATACAGATATATGTGTATTTATTTGGCGCGTAGCCTATGATGTTAGTTACGTATTCGGCTCATTGTATTACGAGAGCGGGGCGTGACACCCTATTAGTCAAAAATCTAAATCCCTGGCCCTAAGTAATTTGTGTGTAACCCACAATATTCATTTATTATTCCTATAAGATTTTTATCTTCCATTTATACTCCCATACCTATGTGTTAATATATAATCTAAGGGTATTGTGGTAATCCTCTATAGAATAACCAACGAGTCAGTATATAATCTGAACCTATATTTAGTTCCTTGAAATTCGTATTACTTCGAGACTGATCAACAATTCCTACTCATACTAAATCATAAAAATTCTAAAAGCATTATAATTCATTGATACTAAAATTATTATCCCTCAAGTCCATATCACAATTCTTTCTCCTTGGCTTACGCGATCATAATATCTTTTTTTATCATTAATTTTTTATACACCTTCATATCCTTCTAGTATATTAACCTTGTTTTCAACTATAAGCTTTACTCATGGCCCAGTACTTTTTGCTTCGTAGTATCGATCTTCTAGAAAACTATCGAGTGGTAATTTTTTTTAGTCATTTCTAGATCCTTCTCTTAATTTAAAATACTCAAGGCCAGGTACTCCTCGTGAATCTCTTCTTGTTGCCATTCTACCTTCTTCACCTCGAACATGAGGTTTCTCCTACTTTATTCCATGTATACCCTTCATCCAAAACTATACAGGTACCATCTTGTTATAACTTGCCATCCATTTTAGGCAATTCACTATATCTAACTCAAGACTATAACATCTATCAAAACTTCCATTCTTTAATCCAATTGCCCTATCTTAGATACTAGCTTATCTACCCAAGTTATCAAAGGTGAAATCCCAAGCCCAATTAACATTGGAAACCTAGTAAGCAAGTATATCTAATCTGGTTTCAGAAGCTACCCCCCTAGTACCCAAGTTATCAAATCACTCAAACAATATGTCTAGCAATCTATCTATCTATTTTAGCCTAGTCATGTAATCATCATTAACTAAAGGGTGGAAAAATATAGGTCTGACACTGGAATTCATAAGGCAAATAGAGAGTTAATTACTATGGCCTGCCACCTAAAGTGTTATTTTATACCTTAATTTTATTGGTATCCGATAATCTTTTTCTAGGTGGGGGTCTAAAATTCTATCTTCTCAAGTTCATAATACTGTTCCTTGTATCATTATCATGGGGCTACAATTAATCACTAGCATATAGCTATAAATTTCCATAAATCATTCCAGAGTGTTAGGATCAAACAATATTTCTAGTTTCTAATACTTTCCAAATCACTGCTACCTTAAGTAAGGGTATGGTTTTATTATTTCTAGACTTCTACTTCTATGTCTAATTCTTATGCCAATAATCTATACTAGCTCTAGCATCAAGAAAGAGCCTATCAACCTCCTCTATTATGGGTAACCATCTCCTTATAAAATATTACATCAGTCATGCCATCTTTCGCCTTGTCGAGCATTTGCTTCTGGAGGAAATACCGCACACGAGTATCCATCTCTCCAGAATAGAAGGAGGCAAGAAACAATAATAACAATATTGATGGAAAAGGAATAAATTCAATTTTGAAGTCCAAGGGGATAATCAAATACAAGAGGAGTTTTAAAATTAGTTATGGATTGAGATCTTATCCAATATTAATCCTTACTCACAGTCTTGTTCGTTACAGTGACGTAACCGAACGATATGCTCTGACCTTCATGGGCCACCACTAAAACCATGTCACGCCCTAGTCCCAAAATATGCCAGACTAGACACGTGGCAATGGGCAGCCGGTACTACTCTGTAGGATTTTCTAATTTAATGGACCCATTGAAGTGTACTTACGCTATCCATGGTCAAGTGATAAAGCTAAATATCTATATCTATCAACTATCAATATCTCAATCCATATGATAGAAATAAAAACAAAGATAAATATGACTACTAGTTTGCAGCCTAATAATCATAATTTTTGAATAGCCTTGAAGTAAATAGCATGAGTCTATAAAAACTAAGCAGATACAAATGACAAAATAAAACATATACATATACACAGAAGGATACTACCTGTAACAAAATAAGCACTCATCAACCATCCAGCGAAAGATCTCTATGTCCAACTCGGCTAACCTGGCAGGGAACCATGTGTCACTCCCCGTTCCTGATATATATATTCAGAACATATTCTTTCTTGCTTATATGATAATTATGTTGCATGGAGACTAGACCCATTCTTTAGTTTAGATTGGTTTATGGTTTATTTGTTTTGGTTGGTTTGGTCATGATTTGGACCCATGGTCTAAACCTCAAGCCCTAACTATATAAATCAACATCTTTCTCTCTCTTTCCTCATTCTCTTTTTTTTTTCTCTTTCTTCATTTTAGGCAAGTTCACCTTGAATGACATAAAAAAACCCTTAGATTTTAATTCTTGCTTTTTTCTTACATTTTATCAGTCTAATATGTACATTTATTTTTTATAGATTGACTGGTTTTGGGTTAGAAAATTTTGGTTTAGCATCAAGTATTTGAGGTTTAGAATTAAGGTTGCAGATGTCTGATTATTTTAATTAAACCCTTGGTGCACCCTACTGTTGTTGCAATTTTCGGAGCCCAACATCAGCCCATAATTTCCAACAAGTTATTGCATTCTAGACTTGACACGCCAATTTAGGCTCTGGACTTTTTTGTCACTCAAAATTATAATCCCTTGTGCTCGAATTTAATTCCATGACTTCCCGTATCCAAAATCCATTATTTAATCTCGTATCGCGCACCTGTGTCGTTGCCATAAATTTTTGAGACACCAACTCAACCCGTTGAGCCGGACCAATTAAAGGGTCCAAGACTGACACCAAGCCTACACCATTCATGACCTTTGTGTCACTCCCAATTGAGACCCCATGTGCCCCCATTTAATTTAAGAGCACATGATATTTTATTTTAATTTAATTGGGGATACCAACTTTGACTAATCCCATTTTTCATCCCAACTTAACCCAATGCCCCATGAATTAAGCCCATGCAAAACACACAAAACCCTCTCACCCTACAAAATACCAAACACCTTTTCTCCTATAAATTTTTTATTATTTCATGTGTCTGTGTAAATACCCAAATTTAGGGGACTAATTTGCAAAAGTTGCTTTAGGTGTCATCCCCTCATTGGTTCAAACTAATGAAGAAGCCACCTCTCCCCCCCTTGACCGGTCCAACCTCACCCCTCTCTCTCCTTTGTATGAACACAACTTTCTTCATGGTAAATCTGAGCCATCCATTCAAAATGGGGACTCATCCTCACCACACACTCAACACACACCCCTTCTATTTAATGTCTCCTCACTTCACTCTTCCCCATGCCGGCCAAAATCCCCAAATATTGGAAAACCCTCCCCCTACTCTCTCTCCTCCCTCTTTCTTTTACATCACAGCCAACCACACCATTCCATATTTCTTTCCTTCTTCTTCTTCTTCTTCTCCACTTCTCCTTCCTTGATAACCCGACCACCGCTGCCACGAACTAGACCAGCCTCCTTCTCCGACTGTTATCCAGCCGAGCCCCTCCTCCATCTCGACGTTAACCCGACCACTACTTCGAGCCCGCTCGGCCAGCCGAGCTCCACCCGCTTCCCTATATCTCCCTCGCTGAGCAACCACCTTCTCCAACTTCCACCTCTGTTACTCCTGCCTCTAGTCGACCTGCCACCACGATAACCTGACCCCGGCCTTTATCCTCGACTCCTCCTCTTCCACACATTACCACCGCCATCACCGTCCTTCCCCTACTCCGGCTGCACCCTCTACATCACGATACCACCGTGTCTACACCTCCACCGTGGCCAAGCCATTCTCCGGCCACCTGTTGTCGACCACCATCACCACTGCCACCACCTCGGCCGGCCTCCACACTCCGGCCACCCTGCTTCTCCTCCTCATCAGCATCAACATCATCACCATCATCATCATCACCATCAACACCCACACCTCCACGACCTCCCCCTCCGGCGAGACTCACCTCCGATCACCATCACAGCCTGCTCTGGCCAGCAACCACCCTTGTGCCTCTGCACGCCGCCGAGGTAGCCTCTTCCCCAGCTTCTCGTTTAAACCTAATATTGTATATTGCATGATTAGTCTATTATTGTGTTTTGTATGTTGTTATGTGTAACTTAGTTAGTTGGAGTTAGGGTTTAAGAGGTTTAAGTATGCATGGAGTTAGGGTATGATGTTATAGAATATATACTTCGAGGCTTGGGAATTATAGGTACATTGAGTTTAGGGTTTGAGAATGAAACAGTTTTAGTTAAGGGTTACATATATGCATTGGGAATTTTGGGATTATATATGCAGGTGAGATTTTAGGTTTAATGCATGGTATAATAAGCAATTGATGGTGAAATGCTAAGTTGATTATTTACGGTTTAAATATGCATTGATGTTCATGGGTTGAGGTTATGGAATATATACACTTGATTGTTGGGATTTTAAGTGCCATATGAGACATTTGAGGTATTGTCCAAATTAATATATGCATTGTGATCATTGTGATGAGCAGATTAAACTGTTGCTGAGATAATACTATGATAACAAAATATTGATGGACATTAGCAGCAGGTGAATAATTATGGAATGGGTGTAACAACAAACCATTAGTCAGTGATGGAAGACTGAGGAATAGTAATAAATTTGATCGAGGAGTAGTTTTAAGACAAATGATAGATGATGATATATGATTAAGGATTGTCTGATGATAATATACTATGACTGATCATATTAGATATAACCTACCTGGGATAACCTAGGTCAACCCTCTAGATTAGTGTCTATGTGACTTGTAACTGAGATTGTAGCCTATGATTAGACGTGTGTCACATCCTTTTTTTTGCCACGTGATAGTATATTGATCGAGCTTGTATCTCTTCTCTAGGTACTACGGGACCCGCGGGCTTGGACGTTGTACCGGATCCCCGTCATCAGCAGCCGGACGCAGGCAAGTGTACCTTGCCACCCTGTATTTCAGTTACCAGATATTTATTGTTTTATTATATACATTGTGTGCGTGTTTGATTAAGATTGTTACTTCGCGTTCGGATCACAACCGGGTGCAGACGTTCGTCGTAATATCTCATAACGAATGCTAGATGTTCGTAACACTTCGATGTACGTACCTGTGTATATCGTAACCCTAGGACATATTCATACACTGTTATCATGCCAGATTTCCTATATTCTTGATACTGACATCATGACTGGAGACTGGGACGACCTTAGGGTCGCGTTGATTGATAGTTACTTCTGTATGACGAGACTGCTAGATAGAGGTTCAGGTTCAGCGCACAATCGTTGACCGCTTGGGAAGGGAAAGACAGTTACTTGACGTTTGGGCTCCTCTGCACGCGCTTATATATGTATATGTATTATTTCTGTAGTGATCCTGTATCTAGAGTAGTTGTATCACCCGTGTGACTCTTTGCCCGGAGCTACGGTACGTCTATGTGTTTCCGTGTCCGGAGCTATGATTTTATTTTGGACCGCCCACGCGTCGAACATTGTCTTTAAACTGTGTCTCACTTAGTTGGTTATGCTAGATTACACCATCGTTGCACTTGTACTTTCTGTTATACTTTGGCATGCTATATTTTTGTACCTTGTTATGTCCCTCTGAGGACCTGGTCCCCTACCAGTTTTGCAGCATAGACGATTACGGAGCATTTGGAGTTGCTGATAGAGTTGCTTGTCTTGCGGGCATTGGTACCAGGTACTCATATTATTTCTACCGGCATTATGGTTACTTTATTCATATTGATTATTCATCTGCTGTTGTAGCCTAGTTTTTGTAGACTCATCTCTTCTCGAGTCTATTTGAGTTTGTGTGTTTACTGGTTTATTTAGATAGTGACCATTTTTATTACAGCTTATACGTATTCAAGTCAGACCAGAGTCTGGTCGAATGCGTAGCTGGCATGTTGCGTATTCCTGGTCCTACGTATTTTGGGACTTGGGCGTTACATATTTTTATGGTGGCCCATGCAGGTCCGATTTAAATCCTCTTGGTCACCTGACTGTGCTAAGCGAGCCGGCAAATTAGGAATAGATATTATGATTTATTGTTGTATAGGATCTCAATCCATAATCGATTTTAAAAGCTCACTTTGTATATGATTATCGCCCTTGGACTTCCAATTTGCATTCGTTCAATTTTCGTCAATATTGTTATCATTGTTTCTCATCCCCTATTATTCGGGAAGACGAATGCTTGTGCCTGATGATTCCCTCCAGAAGAAGATCATAGTTCAGACGACAGAAGACATGATTTGTACAATAATCTCTGAGAAGATTGTTACCCTCAGTAGGGTAGGTTGATAGGTTCTTTTTGGATTCTAGAACTAGTATGGAAGGTTAACAAGAGAATTGGACGCAGTAGTACCCTACCCGTACTTGAGATAACAGTGATTTGGGAAGTACTAGGAGTTGGAAGGATTGGTGATCATAACCCTCTAGAATAATTTATGGAAGTGCATAGCCTGATGCTAGAAATTAGTTATTGTATATAATAGCAATACCAGAAATAATGTTATGAGCTAGAGGAGATAAAATTTTAGGCTCTCACCTGGAAGATGATGATCTAATACCAGAAATTCTAGTATATACTTGGGTGATACAATTATTGTACTATGTGACTTGGGGAGATAAATAACAGAAAGAAAAAATTTGAGGAATAAAATTTTAGGGAAATTTTTGAGGAGAAGAGTAATTAAACATTAGGCAAGAAAATATTTTCTTTTGGAGGATTGGTGTTGAAAATAGAATAAGAGAATTTATTAGGAGGTTAAGTCTAGACTACGACATTGTCCTAGACATGGATTGGTTGAGCCAATACCACGCGACGCTAGATTGTCGACGTGGTTGCATTATTTATGACCACTAGATTACCCTGAGTTTGAGTTTCTTCAGGGAGCCCGGGAGCATGGTGCCCATCTACCTTAGGGGCACACATTACAAAAGGTGAACCAGTATACCCCCGCATTATATCAGAGTTTGAGGATGTGTTTCTAGAAAATCTTCCAGGCCTGCCACCTGACAGAGAGATAGAGTTTGCTATAGAGTTGACTCCAAGAGCCGAGCCAGTTATTTTCCCCTCTTCAGACTAGCACCGATAGAGTTGGTTGAGTTAAAGGTCCATAGTAGAGGATCTCTTAGACAAGGGTTTCAGTCGGGCTAGAGTTTCTCCATAGGGAGTACCCATCTTATTGTGCCGAAGAAGGACGAGACGGTACGTTTGTGTATCGATTACATGGCGTTAAATGCTGTAACGATAAAGAACAAGTACCCTTGCCTCGCATCGATGATTTATTTGAATCAGCTAAGTGGCGCATATGTATTCTCGAAGATCGATCTCAGATCAGGCTATCATCAGATCAAGTTACGGAGATAGGACATTCCGAAGACAACTTTCCGGATGAAGTATGGACACTATGAGTTTCTAGTCATGCCGTTTGGTTTAACCAACGCGCCAGCAGTATTTATGAGCCTGATGAACAATATTTTCTACCAGTACTTAGATAAGTTCGTGGTGGTGTTCATCGACGACATCTTGATATATTCCAAGAGCCAGGAGGAGTACGAGAGACATCTCAGGATCGTGTTGGAGACGCTGAGGCAGAAGAGGATGTATGCCAAGCTTAGCAAATGTGAGTTTTGTTTGGATAGAGTACCCTTCCTGGGACACATAATTACCGAAGATGGACTATCGGTTGACCCAGAGAAGATAGCTGCAGTTGAGACATGGCCTACCCCTACATCAGTTACAGAGATTAGGAGTTTTCTCGGACTTACCAGATATTATCGGAGGAACATAGAAAATTTCTCGAGGATTGTTGCGCCTATGACGCGACTGACGCATAAAGGCAAAGAGTTTATCTGGACCAAGGAGTGTCGGATGGCTTTCGATGAGCTGAAGAAGCATCTGACATCAGCACCGATTTTGACACTTCCTTCAGGATCGGAAGGATTTGTAGTGTACAATAATGCGTCTGGGAGCGGATTAGGATATGTACTGATGCAACATGGCAAAGTGATAGCCTACACATCGAGAAAGCTGAGAGTTCATGAGAAGAACTATCCGACTCACGACCTAGAGTTAGCTGCAGTGATATTTGTACTAAAGTTATGGAGACACTACCTTTATAGAGTGCATATTGAGATTTACACAGATCATAAAAGTCTGAAGTATGTCTACACTCAGAAGGAGCTTAATATGAGACAGAGGCGATGGCTAGAGTTGATGACAGATTATGATATAGAGTTGCAGTACCACCCTGGCAAGGTGAATGTAGTAGCAGATACCTTAAGCAGGAAGCCCATGGCCTACTTTTTGACGACTCAGCGGCAATTGCTAGAGGATCTTCAGGAGCTTGGGCTAGAGATTGTATTGCCAGGCATTGATGGACAGATGGCCAGTCTCGAGGTCCAGTCCACATTGATTGAGAGGATCAAGGCAGCCCTGCCTACAGATGCGAGATTTAGACGACTGCGAGAGAGGACAGAGGCTGGCATACAGACAAAACTCAGGATTCATGAAGACAGAACATTGAAGTGTGGAGATCGCCTATACGTTTCGAGTGGCGAGCTACGTCAGGAGTTGATGACCGAGGCTCATAGCTCTATTTATTCTATTCATCCCGGGGGTACGAAGATATACCGAGATTTGAGTCAATATTACTGGTGGCATGGGATAAAGAGAAAGATTGCAAGATTCGTGGCGAGATATTTGGTCTGTCAACAAGTCAAGGCTGAACATCAGAGGACTGTAGGACTATTGCAGCCGCTTCCCATCCCCGAGTGGAAGTGGGAACACATTACCATGGACTTCGTCACAGGATTCCCGAGGAGCCCTAGCGAGAAGGATACAGTTTGGGTTGTCGTAGACAGACTCACCAAGTCTGCACATTTCTTGCCCTTCAGAGTTGGGCAGTCAACGGAGATATTAGCTGACATGTATATGAGGCAGATAGTATGACTAAAGGGAGTGCCTGTCAGTATTGTACTGGATCATGACTCTAGGTTCATGTCACATTTTTGGCAGAGTATACAAGAGAGTCTAGGAACTCATCTCAAGTTTAGTACTGCATATCATCCACAGACTGATGGCCAGTCAGAGCGCATGATACATATACTAGAGGATATGTTGAGAGCGTATAACTTGGAGGATCTTGGGAGGACCATCTACACTTGGTGGAATTCTCCTACAATAACAGCTACCAGGCTAGCATACAGATGGCACCTTATGAGGCACTGTACGGCAGGAAGTGTAGGTCACCAGTATGTTGGAGTGACATGGGAGAGCGTCAGATACTTGGTCCAGAGTTGGTGACACAGACAGTAGAGAAAGTAAAACAGATTCAGAGCCACCTGCGTGTAGCACAGGACAGACAGAAGTATTGGACAGACGCGCACCGCAGACCTTTGGAGTTCAAGGAAGGTGACCATGTATTTTTGAAAATATCGCCTACTCGTGGTACCATCATATTCGGAGGCAGAGGCAAGCTGAGTCTGAGGTACATCGGACCTTTTGACATCTTGGAATGAGTTGGCGAAGTAGCTTATCGTCTTGCATTACTTCTATCATTAGAAGGAGTGCATGATGTATTTTATGTATCGCAGTTGAGGAGATACGTGGCAGACCCTAGCCACGTGCTTGATATTTCGGAGATTACAGTCGGGCCCGGTTTATCTTACGTAGAGCAGCTAGTGGAGATACTCGATCACAGTGAGAAGACTTTGAGAGGTCAGACTATTCGACTGGTCAGAGTCGCATGGAAGCATCATTCGCCAGACGAATCTACCTGTGAGCGCGAGGATTCTATTCGGCAACATTTTTCGTATTTATTTGAGGATCGAGGTACGAATTTACGTACCGCATTGGATTACCAGTTTGTTTTTAAATTCTCATAGCTATTATCGTGCTTTACTTTTAATTTCAGGGACAAAATTTTTCTAAGTTGGGAAGGATGTAAACCCCCTCATTTATTTTTATAGATTGACTGGTTTTGGGTTAGAAAATTTTGGTTTAGCATCAAGTATTTGAGGTTTAGAATAAAGGATGCAGATGTCTGATTATTTTAATTAAACCCTTGGTGCTCCCTACCGTTGTTGCAATTTTCGGAGCCCAACACTAGCCCATAATTTCCAACAAGTTGTTGCATTCTAGACTTGATACGCCAATTTAGGCGCGGGACTTTTTCGTCACTCAAAATCATAATCTCTTGTGCTCTAATTTAATTGTACAACTTCCCGTATCCAAAATCTATTATTTAATCTCGTATCGCGCACCTGTGTCGTTGCCATAAATTTTTGAGATACCAACTCAACCCGTTGAGCCGGACTAATTAAAGGGTCCAAGACTAACACCAAGCCTACACCGTTCATGACCTTTGTATCACTCCCAATTGAGACCCCATGTGCCCCCATTTAATTTAAGAGCACATAATATTTTATTTTAATTTAATTGGGGATACCAACTTTGACTAATCCTATTTTTAATCCCAACTTAATCCAATGCCCCATGAATTAAGCCCATGCAAAACACACAACACCCCCTTACCCTGCAAAACACCAAACACCTTTTCTCCCATAATTTTTTTTTATTTCATGTGTCTGTGCAAATACCCAAATTTAGGGGACTAATTTACAAAAGTTGCTTTAGGTGTCATCCCCTCATTGGTTCAAACTAATGAAGAAGCCACCTCTCTCCCCCTTGACCGGTCCAACCTCACCCCTCTCTCTCCTTTGTGTGAACACAACTTCCTTCATAGTAAATCTGAGCCATCCATTCAAAATGGGGACTCATTCTCACCACACACTCAACATACACCCCTTCTATTTAATGTCTCCTCACTTCACTCTTCCCTATGCCAGCCCTAATCCCCAAATATTGGAAAACCCTTCCCCTACTCTCTCTCCTCCCTCTTCCTTTCACATCACAGCTAACCACACCTTTCCGTATTTCTTCCCTTTCTCTTCTTCTTCTTCTTCTTCTTCTTCTTCTTCTTCTTCCTTGATAACCCGACCATCGCTGCCACGAACTAGACCGGCCTCCTTCTCCGACTGCTATCCAGCCGAGCCCCCTCCTCCATCTCGACCTTTACCCGGCCACTACTTCGTGCCCGCTCGGCCAGCCGAGCTCCACCCGCTTCCCTACATCTCCCCCGCCGAGCAACCTCATTCTCCAACTTCCACCTTTGTTACTCCGGCCTCCAGTCGACGTGCCACCACGACAACCCGACCCCGGCCTTTCTCCTCGACTCCTTCTCTTCCATACATCACCACCGCCATCACCGTCCTCTCCCTACTCTAGCTGCACCCTCTATATCACGACACCACCGTGTCTACACCTCCACCTTGGCCAAGCCATTCTCTGACCACCCGTTGTCGACCACCATCACCACTTCCACCACCTCGACCGGCCTCCACCCTCCAGCCACCCTGCTTCTCCTCCTCATCAATATCAACATCATCACCATCATCATCATCATCATCACCATCAACACCCACACCTCCATGACCTCCCCCTCTGGCGAGACTCACCTCCGCTCACTATCACAGCCTGCTCTGGCCAACAACCACCCTTGTGCCTCTGTACGCCACCGAGGTAGCCTCTTCCCCAGCTTCCCGTTTAAACCTAATATTGTATATTGCATGATTAGTCTATTATTGTGTTTTGTATGTTGTTATGTGTAACTTAGTTAGTTGAAGTTAGGGTTTAAGAGGTTTAAGTTTGCATGGAGTTAGGGTATGATGTTATAGAATATATACTTCGAGGCTTGGGAATTATAGGTACATTGAGTTTAGGGTTTGAGAATGAAACGATTTTAGTTAAGGGTTACATATATGC